>WOVY01002520.1:152500-325396 GCA_013436015.1 Rhipicephalus annulatus | reverse complement strand
CTGAACTTATGGACGGCGAAAACAACTGCAAGACATTCCAGTTCGGTGACCGTATAATTCCTCTCCGCCTTAGTCAAAGTACGACTTGCATACGCCACGACGTGCTGCGGCTATCGTGATATTGAACTAGCACGGCACCAACTCCGATACCACTAGCATCTGTATGCAGTTCCGTGAGTGCCTCCGGGTCGAAATGGCGCAAGAGGGGCCCGGAAGTAAGCAAATACTTCAGCTGCTCGAAAGCAGCCTCACACTCAATGGTCCATCGAAATGGAGTGTTTGTGCGGAGCAACTCTGTCAGGGGATGAGCAAGCTGGGCAAAGTCTTTGATAAACCGACGAAAATAAGAACACAGGCCCACGAAGCTACGGAGATCCTTCAAAGACGTCGGTTGCTTGAAGTCTCAGACAGCACTGATTTTGTGCGGATCTGGTCGTATACTGTCCTTGTCAACTAGATATCCAAGCACAATGGCTTGACGCTCACCAAAATGACACTTCTTTGCGTTTAAAACAAGACCAGCTTGTTTGACGCAGTCTAGAACAACGCTAAGCCGATGGTTGTGTTCGTGGAATGTCTTGCCAAAAATAATTACATCATCGAGATAACACATACATATCTCCCATTTGAGACCGCGAAGGATGGAGTCCATGAATCGCTCGAAGGTAGCTGGGGCGTTGCATAAGCCAAACGGCATAACGTTGAATTCAAATAGTCCATCAGGCGTTACAAAAGCAGTCTTCTCTTTGTCAGACGGATGCATTGGTATTTGCCAGTATCCAGACCTTAGGTCGACAGACGAAAAGTATGCGGCCGAGTGCAGACAATCAACAGCATCGTCGATGCGTGGTAGCGGATACACGTCTTTCTTTGTGACGGCGTTGAGACGGCGGTAGTCTACACAGAATCGCCAAGAGTTGTCTTTCTTTTTTACCAATATAACAGGAGCTGCCCAGGGACTGCTTGACTTTTGAATAACGCCTTTCTGCAGCATGTCGTTGACCTGATCGGCGATCACTTGCCTCTCTGACGGGGATACGCGATAGGGGTTTCTGGCGTATCGGTGTAGCATCTCCCGTGTTGATGAGGTGGTGCATACGGGATTCGGGCAACATGGAACAACGCTTGTTTTGAGCGAAATCAAAGACTCCCGCGTAGCGCGTAAGTACCTCCTCAAGGACATTCTGCTCGGAAGAAGGCAACGACTTGTTGATCATACGTTTAATCTCGGCTGAGTAGTTGGGCGCAGTCTGACTGATAGCTGGAGACTCTGAGACCATTCTCACGTCAATTGTGGCCTGCTCCTCGAACGTACCCAGTTTGAATCCGGCGGGTAGAACAACAGGCTCTGAGGCTGCGTTGAGTGCCCACAAGCAAGCATGTCCGTCGATGGCTGTAAGGACAGACCGTGGGACCAGCACATTCTTCTTAATGGCGTTTGCATGATCAGGCTCCACAAGTCCAGTGCAGGGTCCTGAGCGGACATGAGAAGAGCATACGGGTACAAACACTGCTGTCCGAACCAGGATCGTCACATCTTCAGACAACGAAAGAGCATCGATGGGCAGAGTCGGAAAATCGTCAACTATTTCAGCGGGCAACGTACTTTGTAGAAGAATCTCTCCAGTTCCACAGTCAAGCGTAGCGCCGCATTCATGAAGGAGGTCTATCCCTAAAATGATGTCATGAGTTGCGCGAGCCAGTACGGGTGAATTCAACTCGGAAATTTTGTCCACCAATCGTGAGTACAACTGAACAAATACCAACAGGGCATAACGTTTCACCTCCAACTCCACGAAAAGTTTCTATACGATTCCACGCGAACATAACTTTGTGACCCAAGAAACGATGTTTGAAACGAAGGCTCATAACCGAAACAGCAGCACCAGTGTCTACAAGAGCAAGAGTATCTACACCGTCTATACACACACGCACTTTGTTCATCAACATCACAGTAGAAGGAGGAATTGGCGAAACTGACCGTCCCGCGACTGCAACCTCCATCGTTCGCACCAGTTAGTTTCCCAGCTGATGCGGGGAAGGTGACCGACGACGCGGAGACGGCGACCGGCGGGACCGTGTCGGAGGCGGCGTCAGGCTTCTCTCGGAGGCAGGGGACTCGCTGCGAAATTCGTTAGGCCATTGCTGTCGAGGACGGTGGTCGGCCGAGTGAGAGGTCCAGGTTTCGTGCATACGAGGCGGGTGCGTCGAAAAACGTGGGCGGCACAGGTGTTTCGTACATACGAGCCGGATACGTCGAAAAACGTGGCGGTGCAGGCGGCCGTCTGGGACAGAAGCGCGAAATATGTCCTGGGAGACCACATGTGTAGCAAACGGGGACTTGTCGACTTACGTTAGCCGGAGCAGAGGTGGCAGAAGTACGCGGAGACGGGTCGTGCTACGCAGAAAACATTTTGTGATGAAGCATAGTAATCTTCTGGTAGAGGCCTGGTTGACGACGGTCGGGGGTCCGCAGCGGCACGTCGAGATGATGACATCCGGTGGTGGCCACGAGCCGTCGGGGAAAAACGGAAGCCGCAGGGTAAAATCTGCAGTTTCTGTGCGTGGTCGGTTTTTGACGTGACGCTCTCGCATCCAGTAGGGAGGTGGTTCGGGGCACGCGGCGAACGAGCATTGGTGGTGAACGTCACCTGCTTGAAGTCGTACGAGCTCTTCTCGAACTACCCGACGTACGAGGTAGGAAATGTCTTCGCAGGTGGCGACGTCCATACTTGCGACAGTGGGAACATTGTCCAAGCGCCCAAACTTGGGTAAAATTCTTCGGGTCTTCAACGCCTCGAATGCGCGACACTGCTGCCTGAAAATTGAAGGGGTGTTCAAGTTTCTTTTGTTATCAAAAAATTGTACACGTCCTCGGCGATGCCTTTCAACAAATGACCGACTTTGTCTTCGTCAGACATATTTGCGTTGACAATTCCGCAAAGCTTCAACACTTCTTCAGTGTAGGTTGTGCACGTCTCGCCGGGCAACTGAGCCCTACGTTACAGCGTCTGTTCAGCTTTCTTTTTCATGGAACTCGTGTCCCCAAAGCAGGCCTTCAGTTCTTTAACAAATATATCCCAAGTGAGGAGGACATGTTGATGGTTCTCAAACCAGAGCAAGGCTGTCCCGGCAAGGAAGAATACTACGTTCACGAGCTTCGCCGGTGCGCCCCATTCGTAGTAGCGGCTCACTCTCTCGAAGTGTTTTAGCCAAGCGTCCACGTCCTCGTCAGTTTTACCTGAGAAAACTCGTGGCTCAGGTGCCCAGTAGTCTGGTTGTCGATGTCGACGGCCACCTTGTGCCATGTCGGTGGCACTGGTGGATGCAGCAGCGTAGGACGTCGATGGCATTCCTGTGTCGTCGTTCATGCTGATGTTGTCCGGAGGTAGGCCAGCTAAGCGTCTGCTTCTTCGAAGAACTTCTGCTGCGGGGTCCAGGATGGCAAGTTACCCAGCACCTCCACCAAAGGTGTTACGGATGTGATGGGTTTATTTGCAATGAAAAATGGCAGCGCTCTACCGTCACTGCCAAATCACCATCGCTCGAGTGCGTCCGATCTCTTCTTCTTCCTCGCTCTTTCAGTCCGCGTTACAATATATATATATATATATATATATATATAGAGAGAGAGAGAGAGACGTTTATTATAAAGAGATGCTGACTCTCTCTCTCTCTCCATATATATATATATATATATATATATATATATATATATATATATATATATATATATATATATATATATATATATATATATATATATTGTAGGCATCTATTATGCGCTTCATCCTCATCTGAACAGCAGTCAATCATCTTTATATGTTCTGGCTGGCAATCATCATCTTCTTGGCACGAGCGCTTCTTTGTCGGGTCCGTTGCGCTTGTTCGTTCCCGAGTTCACGACGAATAAACCTCGTTACAACCGAGTCGTCATACGTGGTGGAGGTGGATTGACGTTCCCAGTACCTCTCCTTACAGCGCCTACTCACTGGAGCTCCGTTCAGGCCGCCGCTTGGACCCTCAGTCCGCCAACATGTCTCAGAGTGAGTGGGTGGATGCCTTTTCTGCTCCCGTCTCTGCGCCGCAAGCCGTCACTGCGCCTCAAGCCCCTCCTCTTTACATCGTAAACCACCAGCGTGACCCTCCGATCTTCGCTGGTCTCCGCGGCGAAGATGTGGAGGACTGGCTCGATAACTACGAGCGGGTAAGCGCAACTAATCACAGGGACGACTCTAACAAGCTCCTCCGAGTATCGATTTATCTCACGGGCGTTGCCAAGACATAGTTCTTGAACCATGAGATCGACCTCACCGACTGGCCTGCCTTCAAGCAGCAGCTTCGCCAAGTATTCGGCACGCCAGCCGTTCCATCCGCTCTAGCGAGGAGGGCCCTAGCTACTCGCCAACATCCCGACGAGTCATACACATCTTATATCGAGGATGTCCTTGCGCTTTGCCGGCGCGTCAATTCTTCGATGTCCGAGTCGGACAAACTGCGCCACATCCTGAAGGGCATCGGAAGCATTGCCTACAATGCCCTTGTTGCCCAGAATCCTTCTACTGTCACTGACGTCGTCTCTACGTGTCAGCGTCTCGACGAACTTGATTCTGTTCGCCTTCAGTCGGGCAATAGTGAACACCGTACCGAGAACCGGGACCTGCGTGACATGATACGGGAGATCATACGAGAAAAACTTCAATCAATGGGCATCTCACAACCTTCTCCATCTGTCACACAGCCTTCAAGCATGGCCCTCCGTGACATCGTAAGGGAGGAACTAACATCATTCACCGGTCCAACCTACGTCCAGCCACCTACATCTAGCCCTCCAATGTACGCGCAAGTTGCGGCCGCGCCTCCTCGCAACGTAAACTCTACTTCACCGCTGCTATCATTCACGCCGGTTGCTGCTGCACCACTGGTCCACTTCCGGCCAATCCCACCCGACCCTCCGTCAGTCCACTTGAGTGCGCTATCTCCCGGTGTGCCGAACGCCCTCTACTACCCGCCTTGGCGCCCGTATCGCCCAACATGCTTTTACTGTGGATATCGTGGCCATATATCGCGCTTCTGCCGCAAGCGCCAGCAGGACGAGCGTCGCGGGTACGGCATGCGCGAACAGGACTTTTCCAGAGGGGATTCTTACGCTCGGCGTTATTCATCTGGACAGCAGCGGTCTCCATCTCCGCCCGCGTCCACTGAGACGCGGAACACTTACCGTTCAAGCCGACACCGATCACCTTCGCCCTTCCGTCGCTCCTCCTCTCCTCTTCGGCCAGGCTCGTTTACTACTGACAACTGGTCGGTAAACTAAACGATGCAGTTTTCGGAGGAGAAACTGCATGTAACAGTAGGACTCATATACCTCCAGCACGCCCGTTCAACATGGTTTCTGTTACGGTAGAAGGAGTTCTCGTGGACGCTTTGGTGGACACCAGTGCTACAGTTTCTGTGATTAGGTATGATTTGTGCAAACGCCTGAAGAAAGTAATGACACCTTATAATGGACCCAATCTAGTCGAAGCCCAGGGGAACGCTATCCGCCCTTTTGCTCTTTGTACTGCTCGTGTGTTTATTGATGACATTTTGCATTACATCGAGTTCACTGTGCTTACCCGGTGCTCTCACCAGCTAATTCTAGGGTGGGACTTCCTATCTTCTTCTTCAGCCGCTATATGTTGTGGTGAACGGATTCTGCACCTAACTAATACGGACTCCATGTTCGACGAAGGCGTCTACAAGCCTCTACGCCTGTTCGCTCGCGAAGATCTCGAACTACCGCCACGTCAAGAACGAATTGTGACCCTGATCTCTAAGGACATCGACCACGGTGACGTCTTGGTGTCCCCTTCGTCGACTTGCGTCGCAAAGGCATAGCCCTTGCATCAGGTGTCGTACGCTTTCACCATGGCTCCGCGCTCGTCATTGCTACGAATGAAACGCCAGGGAAAGTTCTCCTGCCAGAGGGCACTGCAGTAGCCTGTGTTGTGGATGCTGAGCCTGTCAGCGTCACGCCTCTTAACCCTGCCACTACCAACGACCGTTCTATGAGTAAGCCTGCCTCATCCTCTCCCTTCACAGCTCTTATCAGTGATGACTTAACAGCTATGCAGGCGCAGCAGTTGCTTGCGTTATTAACGAAACACGCCGATTCTTTCGACACCTGCTTCTCAACGTTGGGCCGAACTACCACTGCAGCGCATCGCATTCAGACGGAGGGAACATCTATTGTACATCGCCGCCCGTACCGCGTTTCTCTCGCTGAGCGAAAAATCATCGAGGAAAACGTCGCTGACATGCTCCAACGAGAAATAATTTGTCCATCAACTAGCCCTTGGTCATCCCCTGTTGTTTTGGTACGGAAAAAAGACGGCTCCATGCGCTTTTGCGTTGATTACCGGGCACTTAACAACATCACACGCAAGGACGTATACCCCATGCCGCGCATCGACGACGCCCTTGATTCACTGCAAGGCGCCGAATACTTTTCAAGCCTTGATTTGCGTTCGGGATATTGGCAAATTCCCATGCACGATGACGACAAAGAAAAAACGGCATTTGCAACCCCCGATGGCCTATACGAATTTAACGTGATGCTTTTCGGGCTCTGCAATGCGCCCGCGACGTTTGAACGCATGATCGACACCGTCCTGCGTGGTCTGAAATGGAAGACGTGTCTCTGCTACCTTGATGACATTATGATCTTTTCATCAACGTTTTCTCAGCACCTGAGCCGCTTGGATGACGTCCTAACATGCCTCGCCGGTGCGGATCTGCAGCTCAACACTAAGAACTGCCGTTTCGCCACCTAATCCATCAAGGTTCTCGGTCATGTCGTCAGCAAGGACGGTATTCGCCCTGACCCCGAAAAGATCGCTGCCGTCCTTCGATTTCCATGCCCCACAAGACTTAGGGATTTGCGAAGTTTTCTTGGCCTCGCATCATATTTTCGTCGCTTCATACAAACTTTCGCTTCAATAGCTGCGCCACTTCACAAACTACTTGCATCTAATGCACCCTTTGTGTGGTCCGAGGAATGTCAGTCGGCGTTTAATCTATTGAAGAAAGCTTTGACTTCAGAGCCTGTACTCGGCCATTTTGATGACACCGCCCCAGCACTCCTGCATACCGACGCCAGCGGCTGCGGTATAGGTGATGTTCTCCTCCAACGCGATAACTCTGGACGGGAAAGGGTCATCGCATATGCTAGCCGAGTGCTAACTTCTACCGAAAAAAAACTATACCATCACTGAGCAGGAGTGCCTCGCTGTGGTTTGGTCCATACAAAAGTTCCGTCCTTATCTGTACGGCCGTCAATTCACCATCGTAACGGACCACCACGCCTTATGCTGGCTTTCTACAACGAAGAACTTGTCCGGACGCTTGGGTCGTTGGATTTTACGCCTACAGGAGTATCAGTTTGAGATTATTTATAAATCGGGCAAAAAACATCCGGACGCCGACGCTCTTTCTCGTTGCCCACTACCTACGGCGTCGTTCGACACTCCAGCTGCCACCTCCAACGACACCAGTGCGGACGTGACTCCCACTTCCGTTGCCTTGCTCGCCTCGCTGTACCAACCGCCAATCAACGATGAACAACACTTTAGTTCTCGCCAGCAGGCTGACCAGTATTGTCGGCGCAATATAGACCACCTTTCAGGAGCTACGCGTCCACCCAATGCACGCCTTCGTCGACAACTGGAGCACTTCAAGTTTCAGGACGGTGTGCTGTATCGTCACATATATCATCCTGACGGCCAACGCTGGGTACCTGTTCTGCCACGCGCTCTTCAACATCATGTACTTAACGCCTTTCATGACGATTTGACTGCTGGCCACCTAGGCTTTCACAAAACCTACGACCGCATTCGAAGCCGCTTTTATTGGCCTGGCATTTCTGGCATTTCTACCAGCGTAGCAAAGTACGTGGGTTCCTGCTCTCCATGCCAACTTCGCAAACTTCCGACATCTCCCCCAGCTGGTCAGTTACAGCCAATGACGTGCCCTACAACACCTTTCGAGGTCGTCGGTGTCAATCTTTATGGACCCCTTCCTGTTACTGGTGCTGGAAATAGATGGATAGTCACCGCCGTAGACCATATGACACGCTACGCCGAGACAACTTCAGTAGCTACTGGTTCAGCATCGGAAGTTGCTGACTTCGTCCTTCAGGCCATAATACTACGTCATGGTGCACCTCGTGTACTTCTGAGTGACAGTGGAAAGGTGTTCTTATCACAGCTTTTAGGTGAAGTTCTTCGCGTTTCTGGTACCACACACAAGATGGCGTCTAGCTACCATCCTCAAACAAATGGTCTGACCGAGAGATTTCATCAAACCCTTGCCGACATGATCGCCGTATACACTGAACCGGATCACAGAAACTAGGATAAACTTCTACCGTTCCTCACTTTCGCCTACGACACCGCTGTTCAGCGCACAACAGGCTACTCACCGTTTTATCTCGTTTACGGACGTTCACCTACTTTCTTTATTGATGTTTCCTTCTTCACCAGCAATGGCCCTACATCACCATCTTCTTGCGAAGAATATATTTCTCGCCTTGCCCAGTGCCGCCAGCGTACTCGTATGAACACGGAAGCTACGCAACAAGCAAGGAAGGCCGTCTACGCCACCTCTAATCATGTGGTATCATTCCGACCGGGTGACGAGGCGCTGCTATTGACACCAATTCGCACACCTGGTCTCTGCGATAAGTTCCAGCCCCGATTCATCGGCCCATAAGTTGTTTTAGAGCAGACTTCACCTGTCAACTATCGTGTGACGCCTCTTGCCGTGCCAACTGACCGCCGTTACCGCAGCACCGAAATTGTACACGTTTCCCGCATGAAGCTTTTCACACGACGTTCCTCGTCACCTTGACTACCCGCCAGCAGCGGCCAGGCTGGCCGCTTCCACGGGGGGGGGGGAATCAGTGTAGGCATCTATTATGCGCTTCATCCTCATCTGAACAGAAGTCAATCATCATCATATGTTCTGGCTGAAAATCATCATCTTCTTGGCACGAGCGCTTCTTTGTCGGGTCCGTTGCGCTGGTTCGTTCCCGAGTTCACGACAAATAAACCTCGTTACAACCGAGTGTTCATAATATATATATATATATATATATATATATATATATATATGTATATATATATATATATATATATATATAGAGAGAGAGAGAGAGAGAGACGTTTATTATATAGAGACGCTGAGACGTTTATTGGCGGACCCTTGTCGATGATGCTTGACAGCGACAGTCAATGCGGGTACCGACTCTCTGCACGAGCTGCTCTTCTTTTTGCTAAAAAGGGCGACCCACTAGAAGGCGCTGGAGAGGACGACCCACTGTTCGAAGGCTTCGCCACAACTACCCCGGGTACGAAGAGGGAGACGCCTGGCGACCTAACAGCTGGTTACTATGAGCGGGTCGTGGTAGGCTTTGAGGCGCTCCACATTGACAATGTCGCGCCCTCGACGGCGCATGTCCGAAGATGGTTCGATAGGTTCGATCAAGTAATTTACAGGGGAAGTGCGTTCGACGACACGGTAGGGGCCTTCGTATTTGGGCAATAGTTTTAAGACAGGCCAGTTGATGTGGTAGAGATCGAGAGCCAGACGAGCGCTCCAGGGAGGAACATGGGCGCAGAAGTGCTGGTGTCAGCGCGAATGCCTTTTTGCCACTCTTGATCGTGCGGTGTAAAGATTCTTGCAAGCTCTCGACACTCTTCAGCAAGCTTGGCTGTAGCAGAAATAGGCGCCCACTCGGACGGATCTGGCTTGTACGGAAGTATAGTGTCGATGGTGTGCGACGGGTGCCTTCCATATAATAAAAAGAATGGTGAAAAGCCAGTAGTGCTCTGAGGGGCGGTGTTATATGCGTAGGTGACGAAGGGTAGAATGGCATCCCAATTTGTGTGATCGGCGGCAACGTACTTGTAGAGCATGTCGCCGAGCGTACGGTTGAAGCGTTCAGTGAGGCCATTCGTCTGCGGGTGGTAAGCAGCAGTTTTGCGGTGAACAACGTTGCACTCTTTGAGAATGGCTTCGACGACTTCAGACAGGAAGACGCGGCCTCGATCACTGAGCTGTTCCTGAGGTGGACCGTGTCGCAGCATGAATCGTTGGAGCAGGAAGAAGGCCACATCGCTCGCTGTAGCCGCGGGGAGAGCAGCAGTTTCGGCGTATCGCGTGAGGTGGTCCACAGCAACAATGGCCCAGCGGTTACCAGCCGACGTTAGTGGAAGTGGCCCATACAAATCGATGCCAACGCGCCCAAACGGCCTGGCAGGGCAAGGTAGAGGTTGCAGACCTACCGGCGACAGGTGAGTTGAAGTTTTGCGGCGCTGACATTTTATGCAGGAGCGAACAAATTTCTGCACGTAGCGGTACATGCCGCGCCAAAAGTACCATTGGCGAATGCGGTGGTAAGCCTTCGATACCCCGGAGTGCGCACATAGCAGATCAGAATGAAAGAATTCGCATATGTCAGAGCGCAGACTGTGGGGTATGACTAGTGGCCACTGGCGGCCGTCATCGTTGTAATTGCGTCGGTGGAGGAGGTCGTCGCGAACGGCGAAATGGTGGGCTTGACGAGGCAACGCGCAAGTGGATGGAGTAGATGGATCAGTCAGCAATTCTATCAGTGGGGCAATCCATTGATCCTTGCGCTGTTCAGTAGCAACGGCATGAATGCTAATGGAAGAAACGTCCAGGTGAGACGCTGAGTTGTGGGCATTGTCGTCAGACAAGCGAGAGCGCGACAGGGCGTCGGCGTCCGCATGTTGCCTTCCGTTGCGGTACAGCACGCGGACGTCGTAGTCTTGCAGGCGAAGTGCCCGAGTCTTGCAGGTGAGACGGCCTGAGGGATCTTTCAATGACGACAACCAGCATAGTGAGTGATGGTCGGTGACTATATCAAATGGGCGACTATACAAATAAGGTCAACACTTGGTAAGGGCCCAGACGATTGCCAGACATTCTTTCTCAGTGATGGTGTAATTAGTTTTGGCTTTTGTAAGCGTACGGCTTGCATACGCCCCGACATATTCCGGGAACCCTGGTTTGCGCTGCGCAAGGACAGCGCCGAGACCGACACCACTGGCGTCCGTGTGTACCTCTTTAGGGGTCGTAGGTTCGTAGTGGCGGAGTATGGGAGGCGACGTCAAGAAACGACGGAGCGTTGTGAATGCGTCGTCACACTGTGATGACCTGAATGGAAAGGCCCGTTACTTCCGAAGAGCTTCGTCAGCGGCGATACGGTAGACGCGAAGTTTCGGATGAAGCGCTAAAAGTAGGAAACACAGTCATACGAAACTGCGCAGTTCCTTGACGGATGTCGGCTTGGGGAACTTGATCACGGCCCGAAGCTTGGCTGGATCGGGGAGAATTCCGTCCTTGGACACGACGTAGCCAAGTATTGTCAACTGCCGAGCTGCAAATTGGCACTTCTT
This sequence comes from Rhipicephalus annulatus, assembly GCA_013436015.1. NCBI lineage: Eukaryota > Metazoa > Arthropoda > Arachnida > Ixodida > Ixodidae > Rhipicephalus > Rhipicephalus annulatus. The sequence continues at coordinate 313,934 of WOVY01002520.1, read as the reverse complement.
TAGATTCAGTTGCAGACTGGCGTCACTCAGACGCGTTAAAACATGCTGCAGGCGTTGAAGATGCGTTGAGAAATCCGGAGCGAAAACGACGACGTCATCGAGGTAGCACAGGCACGTGTGCCATTTCAGGTCGCACAGAACGGTATCCATCATGCGCTCGAAGGTGGCGGGCGCATTGCACAGCCCAAACGGCATGACGTTGAATTCGTACAAGCCGTCAAGAGTGACAAAAGCGGTCTTCGGTTGAGCGTCCTCAGCCATAGATACTTGCCAGTACCCTGAGCGCAAATCGAGAGATGAAAAAAATTCTGCTCCTTGCAGGCTGTCAATTGTGTCATCTACACGCGGTAGTAGGTACACGTCCTTACGATTGATCTTGTTGAGGCGTTGGTAGTCCCCACAGAACCGCACAGAACCGTCTTTTTTCGCAACGAGAACGACAAGAGACGCCCAGGCGCTGTTAGAGGGTCAAATAACATCGCGGCGAAGCATGTCATCCACTTGCTCGTTGATTACACGGCGTTCTGTGGGAGATACGCGATATGGACGTTGCCGTAGTGGTGGTTGTGCGCCTGTGTCGATGCGATGCGTAACAGTGCATGTGCGGCCGAGAGAAGGTTGAGTGACATCGAAAAAAGAGCACAATAGTTCCAACAGGGCCAGAAGCTGGGAGCGCTGGACCGGCGTAAAGTTGTCGGCAATGGAAGGACCGAATACATCAGCGGATGTTGAAACAGATGTAGAAACAGCACTAAGCGTATTGGAACTTCGGTAGAGCGTGTCATCCGGTTGATCTATGACTTTTGCGTCTTCGATGGGTTCCACGCTGCCGAGACATTCCCCTCGCGCCAACGTAACACTGTACGGGTATGAGTTCAGAACAAATAGTGGTGCTGCCGTGAGTGACTTGAACGGTCGCGAAAGGAACCAGCAAGCCTTTTCTGGTGAAAACACGATGATATGGCGAGAGGAGTGCAGCGGTGTCGGAAAGACTTGCGCAGTAGACCGACACCGCCGCGGACGAGTTTGCAGGCACTTGCGTGTCGTCCCTGACGAGTAAGTTGCTTGCAGCAGATGGACTGTCGGCCGGCGTGAAAGAAGAGAATTGTGTCAGCTCTATTTCTGCTGGTGCGCAATGAATGACGGCGTTGTGGCGGGAGAGAAAATCCCATCGTAGGATAACGTCGTGAGAGCATGAAGGAATTATGACGAATTTGACGGCATACATCACGTCCTGAATCATGAGGTGGGCTGTACACATCGCTGTAGGTTGAATGCTTTGGGCGCTGGCTGTACGGAGCGAGAGCCCGGAAAGTGGCGTGGTCACTTTGCGCAGTAATCGGCTAAGTTTCGCGTCCATGACGGATACGGTGGCTCCAGTATCTACAAGGGCAGATGCACGAACACCATCCACAAGCACGTCTATCACGTTCTATGGGCTTTCCTGAGGGCTTCCGCTGTTCTACAGCGTCGCAGCCCTTGCCTCGTGGACTGCGACAACTAGTTTTCCTGGTCACCCTGTAGTGAACGTTGCCGCATCGGTGACAGTGAGCGACGTCGCGGAGAATGTGAACGGTGGGTAGATGGAGCGGGGCGGGACGACGGTGACGGTGGTGGCGGTTGGTCATAAAAGGGGCTCAATTGGCTGGGAAAATTGGAGGTGACCTGCGGTTGCTGCACACGATTGCAATAGCGTGCTACGTGACCGACGCAACCACAAGCAAAGCAGAAGGGGCGTTTGTCAGCAGTGCGCCATCGGTTCGCGGGTCTCATCCAGGTTGCAGAACGCGATGGGCGAGCCGGCTGCTGATATAACTGCATAGTGGGTGGCACACGGGGCACGTGGATGGCGTCGGGATATGTAGGCGGCACAGTTTCTCCGAAGGCCTGGGGCCTGGAGATGCTTTCGGTGTAACCAAGGGGGCCAGTCACAGGAATCTGTGGGGGTGACCTGGCGACACCTTGGGCGTAACTGAGTGTTGTAGATACTGGAGGCGGCTGGTGGTATTCAGGAACGACCTCTGCGATTTCCTGCTGAATGGCTTGGCGGAGGGGAGGCAGAAGTGTGCTTGACGGCTGTTGAGCACTTTGCGGGGAAGCAAAAGCCAATAAAAAACCTGGCGGGCAACTTCCTCACGCACGAATGACTTGATTTCAGCGAGCCAGGTGGTGTGGTCAGGAAGTGTTGACAAGGCCGAGAGATCAGCGTCACGTGAGGGTGGTCGACGGGTCATCGAGCGCTGCCGCCGCAGCTCCTCGTAACTTTAGCATAGTGCAATGATCTCTGCCACAGTGTGAGGATTCTTGGCCAGGAGCATGGTGAAGGCATCGTCGGCAATGACTTTTAGAACATGGGTAATTCTGTCAGCCTCTGCCACGCTCGCGTCCACTTTCTTGCACAAGTCAAGGATATCCTCTATATAACTTGTGAAGGACTCACCGGTCTGCTGGGCTCGTTCACGTAACCGGTGTTCGGCTTGCAGCTTACGAACGGCAGGATGGCTGAACACGTCGACGATGGCGGTTTTAAAAGCGGACCAAGTGGAGAAATCGGATGCGTGGTTGTTGTACCACATGCCGGCCACACCCGCGAGGTAGAAAGCCAGGTTGCCGAGTTTACCTGCCTCGTCCCAATGATTAGGGGACGCTGACGCGTTCGTACATAGCGAGCCAGTCCTCGGCGTCGGTGCCATCCTCGCCGGTGAAGACAGGAGGGTTGCGGATGCGGGTGACACCGGAACATGGCGTCGGCGCAGAAAGAAGCGTTTGCTGCGCGGCGTCTTGGTGCATGGTAGAAGGCACGGTGCGGGATCGAAGCTCCAAGGGCATCGAATGCTAACCGAAGGATTTTGAAGGGCCCAGCACTCTCCACCAAATTGTTGAGACGTTTATTGGCGGACACTTGTCGATGATGGGCCAGGTGGTGCCGACCAGTGCGGACGCGAGAAGATCGGCTCCCGTTTCTGTTAATGTTTTCGTTAGGATTTTTGTGGTGCCTGTGCTCGAAGCTGCATTTCATTCGACGTAGTTCTTCTGAGGATCACGTCGATACTAGAATTTTTTAGGTGAGTGGTCTTTTTGCTGAATTATTGGAACTTTTCCTGTGGAACGCTCCGCGGCTCGGCTAACCCTACCGGGCTCAGCCTAGAGTCGACGGCGAGTGGCGGGTGAAAATGGGCAACATGCCCGAAGTAGCGATGGTGGAAAGGAGAGAAAATCTCTCACGAAGAAGCCAATCGCCCGGGTTGGACGACAGCGCTGGGCAGGAACAAGAAAGCTCGTGTAGAAACGCCAGTTTCCGCGGGCAACGCATCGCATGTGGGCTCGAAGGGAGGCCGCCGCACGGCAGCCCCGCAAGGTGCAATGAAGCGCCTCGCAGCTGCATCGAGGCTTTCCCGGCTGCCTAGGGACCACATACGAATTATCGTCAGGCCGAGGGACGGACTTGACGTCAGAAAAGTAAGCCAAATTAGGCTCGCACAGGCTATTGCCATGGCGGCTGCTCTTGCCCCGGCAGAGATGGAAGGGGACATTGTTTGCCCAAACATCGCCCAGAACATTCTCGTAGTCTCCACACCGGAGCAGAAGAACGCAAACTGCCTACGCCGCGATCCAAAAGATTCGGATAAGCGAAGGAATGTACCATGTGGCGGCATATGTCGCGGCCCCCGATAACCCCTGTAAAGGAGTCATACGAGGAGTGGACACTGACATCAGCGAGGCCCAGCTCCATATGATGATCGTCAACCAGCGAAATCCGAAGGCCCTAGAAGCCAAAAGGATCAAGAACACCACCACTGTGGTAGTGCTTTTCGACGGCATGAAGGTACCAAACTATGTCATATGCGGCGTCAGCATGCTGCGCTGCACGCTCTACAAGCGCCAAACCGACGTGTGCTACGCGTGTGGAGGACTTGGTCACAGGGCCGATGTTTGCCCCAACCCCAACAAGAGGGTGTGTAGGGGCTGTGGGCTCGTGTCTCCACCCAACGATCACCAGTGCTCGCCGAAATGTGCCCTTTGCGGAGGCCCACATCCGACGGCGGACAGAACATGCAAAGAACGCTTTCAAGTTCCTTACGTCGTGCGACGGAGAAGACGACGGCGCCGAAAGCGCGTCAAAAAGTCTCAGCAACAGCTGGCCGAAGAGGACCGGTCAAGGGATTCCAGCGAGGCAAGTGCTCCCAGGCGGGGGCGTTCCGTAACGCCGGCTGGCCGCCAGCGCGACCGCTCCAGGGGCCGCGCTCGCACCATAGGGCGCTCTTGCTCCCGGGCACGAATCCAGGAAGTACCTAACTGGGCGGATCGAGCCAACCCGCAGCCTGCGGCGCTGCCACCAGAGGTAACGCGGGTACCATTGCCAGAGCATAGGGAAGACCCCAGGGTAGCTAAGTTGATCCAAGAGAATGCTTGCCTTAAGGCAAGAGATTCAACAGCTGAGGGCTGACCTTGAGTCTTTCCGCAAACATTACTCCTCGCAGGGTGAGAGACAACAGATTCTCCCACCAGGGGACGTGCAGGCGCGCTCGGGAAAGCGTAGGGCCTCACCCCCCCCCAAGGGGAGTGGGATGCTATAGGAGACAGAATCCAACAGCAAGGCTCTGGAAAGAATGCAGCAAACGATTAAACAACTGGCTGATAGCATGACTACTCTACTAAAAAGGGTGTCGTCTCTTGAAGGTACACAGGCAGCGCTAGCTACGGGTAGCTCGCCTCCGATAGGCCCGAACAGGGCACAGTCGCCTGCAGGCGCGGTAACAGTCAACCCGACAGGAGATTGGCTGTCTCAGAACAGTAATTATGGCGGACAACACTAATGAACTGGTCGTGTGGCAGTGGAACTGTGCCAGTTTCAAAAGGCGCAGGGCTCCACTGCTGCACTTTATTGCTTCTCAGGCGGTCAAACCGCACGTAATTAGGTTACAGGAAACTCTCGGTGATGCGCTAACATTCCCGGGCTATCGAGTCGTCTCGGTGCGCGAGCAAGGGAAGAGCGGTTTGGCAACCTTGGTCGCAAAAAAGTGCTCCTTTCAAGAACACAAACTACAGCTTGGCAACAGCAAGGCTGAGGTCATTATCCTCGAAATAATCCCCAACAGCTGGCTCAAGAACAGCGTATTCCTCCTGAATGTGTGCAGCTCGCCATCGGACAAGCGGCAGGGCGTTCGCTTTGATTATGGCAAAAGCGGTGGCTCTGGCCAGGGGGGCCCCCATCGTGGTAGCGGGAGACTTTAACGCTCCGCACGACGCTTGGGGATACACCAGGCAGTCCCTCAAAGGCAACAACCTCCTAAAGGCCGTATATAGCTGTTCTCTTGAATTGATTACGGACCCGCAATACCCGACAAGAATTGGCACATCGGTGGTCCGAGACACAACTCAAGACTTGGCGTTCGTCAAGAACGTCGCAGGAACAGGGTGGCAAAATTTGCAAGAGAATCTAGGTAGCGACCACTTCATAGTGGCTATTACCCTAGCAGTCAATGCAGCTCCCCCCAGAGAATTTAAAGTAACGGACTGGCATGCCTTTCGTAAATTGCGGAAGGAGGACCAGGATGAATACGACAGCTTAGACAGCCTCTTTGCAAGGCTCAACGAGGATGCTAATGCTGCGACCAAGGTTGTCAAAACGAACCTGAGGGTTGATCGGATGGATGCACGCCTCGCGCATCTCTAGAGGCTAAGAATTCTATCCTGTCCTGGTGGAGGACGCAAAGGCTCAATCGCCGACTTATAAAAAAATTGCGCAACTCAATCGCGAGATCGAAGCCTACTCTATTGAACTCTCCTAACAGCAGTGGAATGAAGTATGTTCTTCGGTTGACGGACAGATGAGAGTGGGGGCCAAATGGAACCTCCTCAAACAATTACTTGATGAGTCACAATCGAAGGAAAATCAGCGATTGGCTATTGACAGAATCGTTCACAACCAAAAAGCGAAGGGAGTGTCCGAAAAGGTCCTCCTGAAGAGGTTAGCGGACAGCTATCTTCCGCTGGGCCCTCCCGGCGATGCGGACTATCCGCATTTACAGGGGTGGAATGGTGGCGGAGCTGGACGCACCTTTCACTGAACCAGAAATCTGTAAGGTCCTTCACGAGCTCAACGGACGCTCTGCACCGGGCCCGGATGGAATCTCAAATAAGCTCCTACATAAGCTTGGATGGCAAATCCATCGAGAAGCTTACCGAGGAAGTCAACAGGATCTGGGAGACGGGGCACGTCCCCGAATCCTGGAAGACAGCTTCGGTAGCGCTTATCCCAAAGCCAGGCAAACCTCTGGCTTTGGAGAACATGCGACCCATCTCGCTTACGTCCTGCGTAGGCAAGGTGGCCGAACATGCGATTCACCATCGGGTATTCGAGTACATAGAAAACAGAGAGCTATTTACACACAATATGGTAGGATTCAGATCTGCACTATCCACACAGGACGTGATGCTCCTTATCAAAAGACAAATCATTGACAACAACACCAGGGATACTAGAGGCATACTAGCTCTAGACCTAGCCAAAGCTTTTGATAATATCTCGCACAAGTTTGTGCTTGAGGCAATTTCGGTTATGGGTCTAGGGCAACGGTTCCACGCATACGTTAGGTCTTTTCTCAGGGATCGCAGGGCTACCACTAGGATCGGTCAAATCCAATCCACGGAATTTACCTTGGGAGTGAGAGGCACCCCACAGGGGGCAGTCATCTCTCCTCTACTCTTCAATATTGCCATGAAGGGCCTCTCGGAGCGACTCGCTACGGTGCACGGGGTTAACCATGCTCTCTACGCGGACGATATCACCGTGTGGTGCATGGGAGGGTCCGACGCCGGGGTCGAGCAGGGCGCTCCAAGAGGCATTAGACATCACGGAGAACTTTCTAGTCGGTTCGGGCCAGAGCCTGTCATCGGCAAAGTCTGAGTTACTACTCTACAGACCCACCCGACAAGGACTGAGGAACCTCACTCCTTTAGAACAGATTTCCATAGCTTTATACACACGGGATGGGCAGAAAATACCCAGGGTGGACTCCATCAGGGTCCTCGGACTCCTGCCAGAGTCCAAGGGGGGCAACTCACGAACTATAGCCTGCATCACCTCCAAGACTGGAGAACATGCTTAGGCTCATACTCAGGGTCTCGAACCGCAGTGGTGGGCTGAGCGAGAGCAATCTCCTTCGGCTCTATCATGCATTTCTCATGAGCCACATTAATTATGTCGCTTCGGCGTTGCGCTGGTCCAAAAGAGAAGAGGCAAGAATTGATACACTAATGCGCAAAAGCGTAAAGCGAGTTCTAGGCTTGCCTATCCACACTAGCACCGAGAAGCTCCTACAATTGGGCATGCATAACTCCCTCTCGGAGGTGATCGAGGCCCAGCAGATGGCTCAGGTCGTGCGACTATCGTCCTCGAGGGCTGGTAGGCGCATCCTGGAATCCTATAGGCTGCGGTCCTACGGCGACTAACCAGCGTAATGTAACACTACCACCCTCGATCAGAGGCACGTTTTCGGTAGCTCCACTTCCAAGAAATGTCCACCCACAATACAATGTAGGGCGCCGCAGAACTCGGGCCCGTTCCTTATTAAAATCAGTTACAAACAGACCGCATCTCGCGACCTTTGTCGATGCAGCCCAGTACGGGCGTTCGGATCGCTTCGCAGTGGTCTCAGTCGATCATAGTGGCACACTCCTATGCTCTGCCTCGGTTAGAAAGGTTTCGGCAATGGTGGCTGAGCAAATCGCCATCGCCATAGCAATGAAAGACCCATCGCGTCCTAATGTCTTTACAGATTCGCGTTCCGCAGCTAGGGCTTTCGCCTCGGGCTCGATCTCGCGTGAGGCAGCGGCCATCCTCGGCTGTGAGGGGGCTGCCGGGTTTCACACCATAACATGGTTCCGGCCCACATGGGGGCCAACGTACATCCTGATGTCCCCAACGCCAATGAGTTTGCCCATGACCGTGTGCGAGGTATCGCTCACCGCGGCGGTGCCGGCGGATTCGCAGGCGGGGACGCCGGAAGATACAGGGACTCGCTACTCACTTTCCACGAGATCATGACTGATTATCATCTATCTCGGAGGACTTTTCCACTTCCTCATCCTAAACTTACGCGACCACAATCATCGGCCTACAGGATGCTCCAAACGGGGTCTTTCCGTTCGCGTGGCAGGTTCAGCCATTTTTCGCCCAACATCGAGCCGCATTGTCCGGACTGCGGTGAGGCGTATTACTCATTACGTCATATGCTCTGGCAATGTCCTGCGTTACGTGACGCAGAGTTCAACAAAGAAGAGGACTGGGAGGAAGCCCTTAACAGCGGCGACCTCTAGGTTCAACTTCGGGCTGTCCAGAGGGCCTGCGAGAGGGCGGAGGGCCACGGTCTTCCGGTCCCTACGTGGGAGCGGCCCGCGACTGCTACGGATTCCCCCTAAACGGGGCCGTTACAACGCAGTTCCTCAGGACCTGAATAAAGCTCTTTGTCTATCTGTTGTCGATGATGCATGACAGCGACAGTCAATGCGGGTACCAACTCTCTGCACGAGCTGCTCTTCTTTTTGCTAAAAAGGGTGACCCACTAGAAGGCACTGGAGAGGACGACCCACTGTTCGAAGGCTTCGCCACAATATATATATATATATATATATAATATATATATATATATATATATATATATATATATATATATATATATATATATATATATATAAACATAGTACCGGAGCATAGTAGCGCCCGAGCTCTGTGCCAGCGTGAAAGAAGACGTTGGCGTCCGTGTGGCTCGAGCTTGCCGGGTTCCTGTTTGAACCAGCCAGCTCGTTGCGGCTAACGGTTCTTCAATAATACCAAATGTTTATACGTGAACTCGCTCGTTCGTTGCCGTATATATATATATATATATATATATATATATATATATATATATATATATATATATATATCAACATGCCACACTAAATTTCACGCAGTTACTGTGGACGCTTAGAAACTGCATAACACGGACAACCGGTGAATCTCATTGGTACAGGTCAAATGGCTTCAATTATTGAACAATCAATACGGTATATGAACCTAAGTCTTACGCTATACGGTCTTACGCTATTTGGCAATAAGTTGCATCATTTTCATGTAATGTCCATTTTTTTAGAGACCACAGTTTTTTTTGCGTAGTGACGAAGAGTGGTTCAGGGACACGGCCGCGCGGTGAGCTATAGAGGGAGACGAGGAAGACGAGGCAGATAAATTACAACCAGCCTGCACCAAAGGCATTAAATCTGTCTCAGTTCTCTACAATGGCGCAGTCTATACGACCTACGAAGCATAAGTACGTTCCGTAGGTCTTCACTGCCCGTGGGCTTGCCTTCGAATGCCGCTCACGGCAATGGTGAACGCCGCTCATGGCACCGTAATCAGAAGCGGTGCATAAAAGCAAGCAGAGCTACTATCAGAAGCGGAAACACATTGCGCAGTTCCTGTAAGAGCCGACCAATGTGTCTTACATGCCTCCTTGAACCCTATTTTAACTTGGGGGTGCCACGAAGTATTCACGTCATCAACGCGGAAACGCGTTACACGCACCCACTAAAGATGGTCAAGCATAACCAGTTATTATATGCGAAGCATTTCTTAGCAAACTCGGCGACTTTGAGCGAATCTATCTATCTATCTATCTATCTATCTATCTATCTATCTATCTATCTATCTATCTATCTATCTATCTATCTATCTATCTATCTATCTATCTATCTATCTATCTATCTATCTATCTATCTCTATCTATCTATCTATCTGTCTGTCTATCTTCTATCTATCTATCTAGCTGCCTACGACTTTTAGCTCTCCTGCCCGTTTCGATAGTGGTATCGATACCAAAGTTGGTATGGCATAACATGACTGTATGAAGAACATATTTGACTAGTCATAACAGCAGAATCGTGACATGCATCCCATGAATGTAATTATTTACATTTCATGGCCTCGGTGCTCTTGCGGTGGTTTTGTTCACATGGCATGTTGCAAAACAGTATTATATGATATGATTGCATGGCGAATGCAAGAGACAGACCCTAACATGAAAATCATGACATGGGTGCCATGCAACAACATGAATACATGCCACGCTCATGATGCACTCGCGGCCGTTTCGCTGGCGTCATATATACCAAATTAGGGATTATGGCACGTGAATGGATGACGAAGGTATGTGACTGGTGGAAACATAATAATCATTATGCGTCATGTAGCAACGGGGCTACATGCCATTCACAAGATGCGCTGGCGGCCGTTTCGCTAGCTTCACCTATACCAAATTTGAAATTACGGGACGTGAATGGGTGCCCAAGGTATGAGACTGATGCAAACATGAGAAACATGAGATGCGTGTCATGTAACAACATGACTACATGCTATGCTCATGATACGCTCGCAGTCGTTTCGCTAGCTTCACATGTAACAAACATGGTATTACGTGACGCGAATGGACAAAATAAGTAAATGACACATCCAAACATGATAATCACGACATGCGTGTCATGTAACACAATGTCTACATGCCACACTTATGATGCGCTCGCGGCCGTTTCACTAGCTTCACATATACCAAACTATGTATTACGTGATGCGAACGGACAACATAGGTAAATGACACATCCAAACGTGATAATCCGAACATGCGTGTCATGTAACAACATGACTACATGCCACACTCATCGTGCGCTCGCCGCCGTTTCGCTAGCTTCACATATGCGAAATTGGCTAGTACGTGACGCAAATGGATGCCGAAGGTATGTGACTGGTGCAAACATAATAAACATGAGATGCGTGTCATGTGAGAACAAGGCAACATGTCACAGTCAAAGCGCCAATACATTTCGACATGCTGTGGTGCGCGTGCTCGCCAGCATCCATTTCGTCACACCAGGCGCCGGTCCTGCCGTATACTCGCTGGCGTGCTTCCATGCTGCGTTGCTTTGGTGCATGCGCGTTTCAGCACGACCACAGTCCCGCCGTTACGAAAAGAGGGAGACGCAGTGTTGTCTGGGTAACGGATAGGCATAGAGTAATGTTAGTCTATGCGTCGGCACGAAATTAAGCATGTCGGATTTCGCGGTGGTGTCCGTCAGGCCACAGCAACGAACGCTAGTCGCGCTTGGCGTCAGACTATAGAGTGCTCGGGTTATGCTAACGTAGTGTCGCTATGCCCAGCGCGCACGCGCGTCAACGCTACATTGCAGTATATTGGGCCCTTCATGATGCGCTCGAATGATGAAATATATGACTGGTGCAAACATGATAATCCTGACACGTGCGTCACGTAAGAACACGCCAACATACTACGCTCATAGCGTGCTCGCGGCCGTTTCGCTAGCTCCATATATACTAAATTTGGCCTGACGTGAAGTGAATAGATGATGAAGGCAAGTACGTATCCAAACACGATATTCATGACACGGAAATCATGTACGGCATATTTACCTCCACCTCAGTACGTTGTGCTGATTTTAAAGTGACATATGAACAAATTTTCATTCATGCTTCGCGTATAATCGATTCCCACTGTACGTGAGATCTGCCAATTTTTTATGAGCTATCTTCTCGTGTTTGAAATTATTTAAACCCAGCGAGACGTCGTATGTCTTCTTGAAACGCCTTTGCAAAAATGCGGCTTATGTAATCGGAGGTTTGCTGGCGATGCGAGAATGTACTTATGTCCGGTACACTGGCCACCAGGATGTAATTAACACACATCGTGGTCAACTTCAAGGAAAAATTGAAACAAAAATACAGCCGCACATGAAAATATTTAAGCCCATCGTAAATATAAAAAACGGAAACTGCGTTATGCTGGCAATCTAATGCCAGCTTTGGCCGAACGTTTTGGGGAGCTCTTGAGTGCTTTACTGATAGAGAAAGAGAGAGAGAGAGGTTGAGGGAAGCGAAAGACGCAACCTCCCCCCCCTCTCTCTTTTTTTCAAGAGAGCCCCGAAACGTTCAGCCAAACATGGCATAACAAGATGACGGAGCACGAGGAGGGTGTGGCGTCTGCTGAGGTTGACTATTCACCTTTTCATAAACGCCTCCCTGGGCGCCGCCATAGCCCTCCTTGGGCTGTGCAAATTGGCACGTCCCCTCGAAAATGCACTGACAACGCTGCGCTTTTAGCCTTTGTACTCCAGTGCACACCCCATCATGGCGGTGTTTTTTTCCTTCCTGTGAAAAGGTGTATAGTGGACGATCCGCACTCCCTCCTTTAAGTTACTTCCCCCTTGGTGGGGCTGAAGAATATGCTTGACAGCTAACCGCGAAAAACTTGATTGATTGATTGAGTGACTGATTGATTGATTGATATGTGGGGTGTAACGTCCCAAAACTTCCATATGATTATGAGAGATGCAGTAGTGGAGGGCTCCGGAAATTTCGACCACCTGGGGTTCTTTAACGTGCGCCTAATTCTGAGCACACGGGTCTACAACATTTCCACCTCCATCGGAAATGCAGCAGCCACCGTCGGGATTCAATTCCGCGACCTGCGGGTCACCAGTCGGGTACCTTAGCCACAAGACCACCGCGGCGGGGCAACCAAGAGAAACTTTTTCTTGGGTTAAGACGAACTGAAGAGCTTGTTTTGGTGACCTAAGAGCAACCCGTTATTTCAGAGATGCCTGCGTGTACAGGGACAATGAAAAAAATATCTGGCAAAAATGTCAAAGTGTTTTTTTATCACCATCATGTCATACTGCAGGCATATTGCCGTCTCCGTCGTCGTTGTGGAGGTGAAAATATGAAGCGGGTATGTGCAACAAGGGTTACTAATACCAGCTACACCGTTTTTATGCACTTGCATGACTCATCAAGTGTATCACTCGGAAGAACGGCTACACGTGTATTTATAATGTAGCACGCCAAACATCTTTCTCAATATCTTTGATGTAGAAGAATTGCTGATCCCGTTATTAGTTTTGTCTTCATTGATTTGAGACCTAGAAATGGGAACTGGTGCATGCTATATTCGAGTTATGCTTAGCGCACTATGTTACAAGCCATTTAGGATTGCATTTACTATTCTTTCTTTTTTAGGTTTGTAGTAATGTATACATTACATTGGTACAATAGGTATTCATGATTCAGTATGTGTGGGCACGTGTGTCTGTGCGTGTGCGTTCATGCGTGTGTGTGCTTCCACGTAGTAATTATGACAACATGATATGAGTTGATTGAGTGTGGATGCCTGGTACAGAATTTTTGAAATTATTCAGTGGCGGCTCTCTGGCGCTCCGATTGTTCAGACACCACAGAAATGATAAGTAGTGCACAAGTTTGCTCATTGTTGTGGGCTTCAAATGCACTTGTTGCTTTGTTTTGTTTAGTGCTGTGCTTCAGTTTTGCTTCAAATAAAAGAACAGAGTGTTTTGAACTTCGTGACCTGATTTTATTTGATGAGCTTATAAGGTTAAGGTAGTAAAGTGCAACTGCTGAGCATTGGCTGGTTGTTCTCTTGAGAAGCCAAACGCAAAGCCAAACTAAGCCGAAATTAAAAGATTAGAGAATTTGCGTGCTGCCTATTATTGCCATGCTCGCTGAATTAGCGTTCCTGGCAGCCACTAGCGCGCCAGAGTTCCCTCTGTGTATTAGAGGAAATCCTACGGTGCCTGGTGCTCTGCTGCTGTAAAATCAATTCAAAGTGAATTTTTCTAGGATCTTTACGGTGGTCACGACGAAGCCCCTGCGGCAGTGTGATGCACTTGAGCTGTTTAGATACGCAGGTTTTGCCGAGCCACGAGATAATTTTTGTAATTTTTTTCTTTTTATCTCGGTGACAAAAACGGCAAAAAAATTGGCCCCGAATCTGCATGTTACACTGCATATGTCGTCGAAAGACGATAGTCTTACGTCTGGAGAGAGTGAACAAAACGTTCATTTGATGTTCTGCGCAAGAAAATTTGTGAATGTTATTCTGGAGGTGCTGCGTTAGTGCCTCGAGCGTGTTGCGGAGGTGAACTATAGCGCATCGAGGCATGTTAGACACGAGCACCATCTGGCAGTTATCTTCGAAAACGAAGGAAGATGTGCGCGCCTGCGGAGAAAGATGCGCGCGTGTCATGGAGGTGATAAGGTGTGGAATGCAAAGCTACGGGCACGTGCCACCAAAGTGTCGTCTTGAAAAAGCGTTGGAAGCGCTTACCTTTTTGAGCATCGCGTTGCGCTGTCAGCGCAGCGTGATAAACACTACGGTCCCTAGAATTACTTGTGTGTGCCTTCTCTAGTGTAAATGCACACACACAAAACATCTACGTGTTGTTATGGTGCCTCAGATATGCGCAATAATTGCTTTTTGATTGACAATCGCACAAGTATGAACGCTGAAGCTTGAGCAATATTGCTGGGCGCTGCGGATGGGGTTGGCCGTTTGGTGCCGTTTGAGGTATTGGTACGGGCAGACAAACAGACAAATGTACAGACAGACAGGCAGACAGGCAGACAGACAGACAGACAGACCAAAATTTCTTGGTTGAAGGTCCCCAAAAGACTATCGTCTTTAATACTCCATGAACGCATGTTCAGCTATGTCTACGGCACGTTATTATGGATCTTCGACAGATTGTTTTGGAGCGCTCTCGCAAGCGCCATTGTATTCTGCTACAGTTTAAAGGGAGCGTGAGCTTCGCGTTTGGATGGTTCTTCTCGATCGTTCATCTATGTCGTCGAGCGCTCTGAGCTGCATCCAGCTCATTCGACGGAACAGTGCGAGTGCTTCCGGCCAGGTGATTGCAAGCATTGTGGTGGTTAGGGTGGCATCGCATCAAATCAGCGCGTCATGTGGTATATGCGCAACTTCGTCAACATGCCAAGTGGAACCTGTTTAAAGCGCTGAGCTGATGCCATCTCCTTTGTCAGCATATCCAGTGAGCAGCGGTGCAGGTTATGAAGGTGATGACGACGTATAAGCCATGCCCATGACGAGTAATTCGCTTAGCTTAGCGTTCCCTTGTTCACGGCTTGTTTCATCCGCGTGTCGGTCGCATTGTTCTAAAGCATTGGAAGCTTCGGCTAAGCTTTCGACGCAACTTTTATTAGGAAAGTGGTTGTCGCTGTAGTTACGTGGTTTGTTCGTTCTGTGCCAGTTCACTTGCGGCAACGAGTTTAATGTCCGGCCAGAGCGTTTGTACTCTGCCTCAGAGTTCGGGCGACGCCAGATCCGTTCACCTCTGAGCCGGAGGGTGGATGGAACCACTCAAAGATACCGTTAAAAAGCTTGCGCTTAAGCACAAGTGTAGAGACTTCGCAGGGCGTTTGCTTCGTTTGAGCAATGTATAGGCGTCACCCACAGACAAGGGGGAGCATGCTTCTCGCAATGACCCGAAGCAATAGAAAGTTCACTGATATTATTTCATAGGGAAACAAAGCAAATACGCGTAGAAGCGTCCCCCGTGCAGCCCGGATACAATTGGCCCACTAACGCACGGAGCAATACACATTCAGCACATTTTGCTTTTCTGATGAGCTCGGCTAAACGTTCTCGTACCAATGACCCACAGGAGAACTTGTCTGCAAGGTCACGCTCTAAGCGTGTGCACCTGCTTTAGGAAATTTGCTCTTTATTCAATAGCAGTTGTGCAAACAAATTTGTGGCATGCGTGTTTTTTGCTGTAAGCGTTTCCTTCAGCTCCAGGAAGCATGATACACACACTAATATTTGTGAATATTTGCTAAATAATTTCATATTGCTCTACCTTTGTGAACCATTTTCGGTTTCGCTTTCACGGTGCCAAATCGGGAAGTGACGCCGACGGATAGGTGGCTTGGTCACGTGATCACACATGGCAGTGACGCACATCGTGTTGAGTTTTCATCTGCTCTTATACACCCGGGCCACACCAAGCGCCAGCAAAACTCGCTGACAGTCGCCATGTCCAGCTGTTGATAGATCCAGCAGTGGCAAGGCAAAAGGCAGCGAGAAGGAAACAAAGCGTTTATATTTACAACGTAAGTACAGAACATTGATGAGGAAGCCACCCGAAGCTCGATGCACCGGTATTTTTTAGGCGCCGCGAAGGTGATCGAGGATGAAACAGCCCAGCTGTTGGACACGCGCTGCGTATTTGAACGTCGCGTCGAGTGGCTTTTCGAAAGCACTGAGAGTCCTTGACAGATGGACCAGTGTCTCTGCAAACGACGCCAGCACACTCGTAACAGCAGGCATGCTAGTTCTCTCCTTGGGGAGGTCACTCACGTCTCTACAAATCTGTTGTGACGTCACGAAAACTACCGTGGCTCCTCTTATTGTGAAACGTCAGTGTGGCTGCGCAAGCGATTAGCCTAGATCGCGAGAGTGAGTATTCAGCTACACTTTTAGAAGTGAAATAAATATATTCTACGCGTTTGCTGTGTCCGACTCTTTGCGTGGAGAGTCCTTTGCATATAAAGGAAACTCACAACAGGCTTGGGATAGCATCGAAATTCGGGGTCAACGCCCCTTTAAGGCGAAAGCCGTTAATGTCTCACGTTCACGTCCGTCCATCTATATATCCGTGCCCTAACATGGTGTCAGGTAGCCCCCTGGGGCGGGCCAACGGACGCCTCTCGTGGTGAACGTCGGAGCAGTCGCGCTTTACTACTGTAACGACATTGTTGTCAACGTGCCCCCTCGTCTTATATCGTCTCATATTTTGACCAGTGCCATCTCAATGAGAACAGCCTTTCGCTGAACAAACTTTAGCGTTTACAAAAGGTTTAAATTTTAGATGCGAAGCACCGCTCTGACACACACGTGTAACGCCTTAAGTACGTGCGTCCATACGAACGCGCCGCAACGCGTTCCCCTCGCTGCAGCTTCGGAGTGGTTAGGTAGTCACAGTGGCATAAGGGAGTTTTAGTGCTTGGTACCCAAGCAGCTTGCGTACCCAGGACGTTGGGGCGGCGGTATTGCGCATGCGCGAAACCCCAAATAGACGCGTCGCAAGATCGCTGGGGCAATGGGGCCATGCGTTCGCGCAGCCATAAACAACTTGCCACCACTGGCCTCCTAGCGGAGATAAGCTGCCCTGGCACACATGCCGGCACATCATGTTACCCGTGACGTCATCCACCTTCACGGTGAGGAAAGCCTAGGCTGGCCAGCGCCACCACTTTGACTTTTAAAATTTAAGTACAAATATTATAGTGGCTAGTCACTATACAAATATCATGGCACAAAGGTGCCAAATCTCGGACAGCATTAATCAGCCGCCTTGTAAGATCCAGCATCGCAGGAACTCACGGTATCCGCACTGCCGATACTCTAACCACCGAGTTAAAATAAGCCAAAGTGGGAGCTCTAATAACGATTACATTGTTTCAGCCAGATCACCAAAGCTAGAATGGCCTGAAACATAGAAACAAAAAATATGCCAGCCCCCGAACAGCTGAATAGGTGGCGCCATCTAGCGTGGCCATAGTTTTTTTTGGGGGTGGTGGGGGGGCAAGCGGGCCCTTCGGGATGCAGTAACGAGGAAACAACCAGGGAGACTCTTTGACAGGTAGTATGGACAGATATGATTCCAAAGTGGCACCAATATCTAAGATAGGTAGAGTTCGGGGCATAAATAGACGTAGCCACGAGCGCCGAGCCAATTCAGACATCGTGTATATTAACATGCAGGGTGGTAGGAACAGGCTGAAGTGGGAAAAGATAGAAGAACAGCTCAGGGAAGAGAGACCGATGGTATACGGTTTTGTAGAAACACATCTAGGGACATGGAGCAGCCTCCGAACAATCCACACAACACGTGGGAGTATTGTAATAGAACAGAAGGCAGCAGAAAGGGGGTGGTATTGGGACATTCATTCATAAAAGTACAGACTGGCAAAGGGTCAAGCAGGAGTACAAGGAACATTTATGGCTAAAAGGGAAAGTGGCAGGCCAAATGACACTTCTTCGTTTCGTGTACTTGTGAATGGGAGCAACGGCCAGAAAGGAAAACCAGGCAATGGTAGAGTGTATATCAAAGGACATTCAGGAGTTAGGAAGAGAGTGCGAGATAATTATACTCGGAGATATGAATGCGCACATGGAAGATTAGATGGGTATACCGACCCGACAGGCAAGTTGATCACGGATATGTGTGAAAGGCTTGATTTGATAATTTGCAACAGTACCGAGAAGTGTAAAGGGCAAATAACATGGGAGGTAGGAAGGCTGCAGTCGACGATATATTACGCACTGATGTCACATAGGATGTATGATAAGCTCAGAGGAATGCACATAGATGAAGGTGGCTCCAAAAGTCCGGGTAGTGATCACAAACGTATCAAGCTAAGTTTTGGAAGAGCAGTGAAAGTGGGAAGGAGACAAGATGAGCAACTACAGGAAAATTTTTATTCAGAAAGGTAAATTGAAAAGGCCACTAAAGAAATTGAGAAAGTAATCTCTGAGGATAACAAAACAGTGTGGACATACACGAATTTAATTAGACTGTTTGAGCTAGAGCTTGCTAAGGCACGTGACAAGTCACCCCGGAAAAGAAGACACAAACCCAAAATATGGTGGGATGAGGAAGTTAAGAGAGCCATAGCAAAATGTTGGGAAGCATCTAGGGAACACAGACATGCTAAGCAGTGGGGTGAACCGACAGATGATGTCGAGAGAAAATGGGAAATCTTTCTAAGCTGTAGAAGGGATGCATTCCTTCTGATTAATGAAAAGATTAGAAGAAAGGGAGCTCAGTGGCTGGTAGAAGTACATAAAAAATAGAAAGGCAACTGCGAAAGTTTGGAACCATCTAAACTCCCTAAGAAATGAGTCGAGCCTAGAGGAGAAGTTTATCACTACAGCTCAAGGTGCTAGGCTAGAAGGGGGTGAAGCTGTGGAATATATAAGAATAAGGTTGACAGAAAATTTTCAACAAAGAAGTGCTCCATTTTCACAAAAAAAAGTGGGAAAGGGCTGAGAAAAGGGTTTCTAGTAGTACATCAACTTTGAACTTTGAACTTTATTTATTTCAACATTCGGGATGCTGAGGGCCGTGGTCAAAAAGCCTCTAATGGGCTTGACTGGGACCACGACCCCTTACAAATGGGCAGCATAGGCAACACTTTTATTGCAGTGACAATGTACAAAAATTTGAGCAAGCATAAAGCATAAAGTATAATAAGAATAAGCATAATAAACATAAGCATAATAAAGCATGAAGATTGAAAAGTAATAAACTCAAAGAAATGACCGTAATTATTTCCTTACACATACGATATCAATAAGAGAGTGTAACGATGCAAGAAAAGAAGATCGCAAGATTAGCACCAAAGTAAAAAAAAAATACGGGGCATGTGCCCATACGCTTACTACACTTACAATCAGAACAGTCACTCAAATGGAAGACGATATGGCATTCAAGTGAAACGGCAGGAGGAAGAGCAGCATTTCTTTGCCGTAGTTAGTGCGCGTGCGCGGGATAAGCCATGTGTGATTGAAACGCGTGTTATAAAGAACTTTGCGGTGGTTTAGGTGGGCAATTGTTCCTAAAAGGTTGTCGCCTTTTAATCCTGCCTGGTAGCGTTTCACAAGCATTGCGCGGTAGTATTCAGGTAGAGGTAGCAGCTTCATGTCGTGAAATATGGGAGTGGTGTGACTGCGATATGGAGCATTTGCAACGGCACGAACAGCCCTTTTCTGTATGACGTGCAGTTTGCGGATATTTGTTAGAGTTGTCGTACCCCAAACCAGATGACAGTAGTTGACGTGAGACAAAAACAGGGATTTATAGATGAGAAGTTTAACTGCCTTAGGTAGCGAGAAACGCACCCGGGATAATATGCCCGAAATCCTTGATATAGTGCCACATAGTTTTTCAGTGTGTGCGTTCCAAGACATGTGTTGATCGAAAATTATTCCCAGACACTTAATACGCTGTACTATCTCAAGTTCTGAACTGCCAAGTTTTAATGGGACATGACAAGGGGTTTGTTTATTTTTCGGCCTGAAATTTACAGCTTTTGTTTTTGATGTGTTAAGTTTTAAACAGTTAACGCATGTCCACGTGGCCAACTTCGCCAGTACCTCATTTGCGTCATTAATTAAGTTTGTATAATTTTCAGCAGTGAGAAGCAAGGTTGTATCATCAGCGTATATAATACATTTTACAGACGTGTCAATCTTTACAATATCATTTATGTATATACTAAAAAGCAGAGGCCCTAATATGCTACCTTGTGGTACACCCGCTGAAATTTTTAGTAAATTGGAGGTACAATTGCCGACGACTACTTCCTGCTGCCGATACATTAGGTATGATTCAATGAGTTGTAAGAAAACACCTCGAAATCCATAGTGTGCACATTTCTTTAGCAGCGTAATGCGATTTATTGTGTCGAACGCCTTTGAATAGTCTACGAAGATGCCTAAAGTGTGTAGTTCGCGTTCAAAAGCATTTAGTATAAATTCTTTCTGTTCTAAAAGAGCATGTTCAGTCGTACGGCCTTTGATAAAACCAAACTGCGAAGGAGTGATGATGTGGTGCTTATCTAGGAAAGAAACCATACGCTTTTGAATTAGTTTTTCCAGACCTTTTGAAATCTCTGGAAGTATAGATATCGGTCGGTAATTGTTTAGTGCATTTTTATCTCCTCCTTTGTACAGCACAACCACTTTTGCAACTTGTAACTTTTGTGGGAAAATTTCGGTGGAAAAAGCAAGATTAAAGATATGCTCTAATAATTCAGCAATGATATCTAATACGTGTTTGATGGGCTTAATCTGTATGTCATATGCGTCACAACACGTGCTGTTTTTCACAGACGAAAAAGCATGTGAAAGTTCACTAGCTGTTGTTGGCGCCAAAAACGCGCTCTCAGAGATACTGTCAGACAAATATGTGGTACAAGCTGAATTGTACTGTTCCTTTGCTAGAGATACAAAATAGTCATTGAACAGGTTTGCTAAATCATCCTTACAAATAACGTCACCGTCTATCACAAGCTCAGTAGGCCTGAAGTCATCACCGTTACGGCCAAGAAATTTGTTTAGTCTAGACCAAGCCAAGTCTTGTTTATTCATTACATCTTTGTTGAAGATGCTGTTTAAGTACGTTGTCTTTTTGTAACGCAACAGGCTGTTTACTTTATTTCGCTGGGCTTTGAAACGTTTAAGCGTTTCTTCGTTCTTGTTTTTCAGGAAGTTTTCGAACAATTTATTTTTACGTTTTATTTCATTAAGACAACTTTTAGTCAGCCACGGTTTTTTGGCTTTGCGCGTATGCTTGAGCTGTTTGTACGGAAAGCATTTCTTGTACACCCTTATCAGTTTGTCATGGAAAATATCATAGGCGGCTTCAGGTTCTTGCTCGCAATACACGCCTGACCAATCGGTTAACGATATCTCCTTGCGAAATGCAGCCAGCGTATATTCATTAATATCTTGAATAACTATCGGTTCTCTGAGTTGGGCTGGCGCACAGTTTACGGTTTCGTTTATCAGCATAAAGATAGGAAGGTGGTCACTGATGGGTGCGCTTAGTACGCCGGACAAACATTTCGAAGCTTCTATGTTAGTAATGAACATATCTATTAATGTCGCAGTGTTTTTGTCAATGCGGGTTGGGATGGTGATAACATTAGAAAACCCATTGGATTCAATAACTTGACAAAGTTCTAACTGACTTTCTGATGGCTTTGCAACGTCGATATTGAGATCACCTGCAAGAACTAGTGTACTACCAGTGTCTCCAACCCAACGCAAGTATGTATCTAAGAATACTAAGAAGTTCGACTTGTTACCACTAGGAGGGCGGTATAACACACCATAAACAAAACCGTCACTTTGTACAGTCAATATTTCATAATCATTAGTGCCATGCGAAAACTCGTGAACCAGCCTACATTTTACTGAGTTTTTAGCCATCATCAAAACACCACCTCCTATTTTTGTTGGGCGATTCAAAAAGAAGGTTTCATAGCCGGGTGATCTTAGAACCTCAGATTCATCCCTGTACCATGTTTCCGTCATCATAAGAACATGAGGTTCAGAGCGTATAGTTGAAATAAGGGCGGTTATTTGGTCTTCTTTATTTCGTGCAGATTGTGCGTTGAGATGAAGGAAGGACAAGCCATTCTTTTTCGTGGAAAGTAATGCGCCTAATTTTTCGAGTGTCACGTAATCTTTGTCTGCCATCTTTCTCTTTAGGTAACAGTCGCTTTGGTCATTAACAGTGGCTATTCTCTCATTACTGAGAGGTCCTGCACGCTGGCGATGACGTGAACTCGGCTGTCCTCAGTTTTTCGCACCTTGATGCGACCATTGTCCACCCACAGAAACTTCCATTGCTTTTCTCTCTTTAGTGAGAGCGCTTGTGCAAACAATTTTTTGTTGTTGGGTGTGAGGTGGTCATTAACGTACACATTGGCACCTTGTGACTAAGCGAAACCGAGCGACTCGGTTGTTAGACGTGCCCTGCGTGCTTTACGCAAAAATTCATCCTTCTTGACCCGAGAACAAAACCTTGCGATTATGTTACGAGTGTACAGGCCCAGATGGCATTCCAATTATGCTGATGAAGACATTAGGTCCAAAGTCTAAACAGGCTTTGAGAGAGGCAGTGAGCAAAATAATAATCGATGGTGAAGCCCCCGATGGATGAAAACTTGGCAGGATGAGCATGATCTGTAAAGGAAAGGGGGACAAAGCTGACATAAACAACTACCGTCCTAAAACAGTGACACAAGTGGTCTACAGGCCGCGATGCAGATTATAAAGGAAAGACTGCAGGCATGAATAGAGAATAAGAGGGTGCTGGGGAACTGCAGAATGGGTTTCAGAAACACAGGAGGTTGGAAGACAATCTGTTCTCAATGAGGCAGGGCATCGAAATAGCAGAAAAGGAACACAAGCCTCTATGGCTAGCATTTTTGGATATCAAGGGAGCGTACATTAGCGTGGTTCAAAAGAAATTGTGGGGAATACTGGACACACTAGGCGTGGGAGATGTAGTCACTAATTTTTTAAAGGATATCTATAAAGGTAACAAGGTAATTATAAAGTGGGAAAAACAGGTATCCCAGCCTGCAGAGGTAAAACGTGGACTTAGGCAGGGGTGTCCCCCGTCACTCTTATTATTCATGATGTACCTACAAGGATTAGAGGCCAAATTAGAGGGAAGTGGACTGGGCTTTAACCTCTCATTCGTCAAACAAGGAAAACTCATTGAACAGGCACTGCGAGCATTGATGTACGCAGATGATATAGAGCTAATGGCCGACAACAAGGAAGATTTGCAGAGACTGGTGGACATATGCGGTTATGAGGGAGATAGGTTATATTTCAGATTCAGTAAGGAAAAATCAGCAGTAATTTTTTTAATGACAATGAAGGTAGTGAGCTTAGAATACAGGAGGTCACGCTAGAGATAACAGATAAATACAAATATCAGGCGCATGGATAAGCAGAGGGGCCGAGTACCTAAGGGAACACGAAATATACGTGTCGACTAAAGGTAACAAGAATGCAGTGGTAATGAAAAACAGGGCACTGTGGAGTTACAATAGGTTTGATGTTGTGAGACGGATATAGAAAGGGGTCATGGTTCCTAGTCTGACGTTCGGCAATGCGGTCTTGTGCATGAGATCAGAAGTTCAACAAGATCAGAAATTGAGCAACGTGGAATAGGTAGGCTTGCCTTAAGAGCTCACGGGAATACACCAAATCAGGGAGTACAAGGTGATATGGGTTGGACATCATATGAGGGCATGGAAGCTAGCAGCAAGATAAAATTTGAGAGCGATTGAGAGAAAAAATTGCAGCATATCCACGATGTGAATGATGGAGAGTGGGGCGAAGAATTCATCCGTCCATTCGTTCTTGCTTCTGTCCGTCCATGCGTCCGTCAGTGTGACCGTCCATGCGTCCTTCTGCCCGTCCGGGCGTGCGTCTGTTCATGCGTCCGTCCCAGCGTTTGTCCATGCAGCCGCCCCTGCGTCCGTTCATGCGTCCATCCATGCATCTGTCTATGTGTCCGTTCGTCCATCTATTCAGCACTACAAGTACCACCATCTCGAATCTTTTCATCAATTATTTTCCATATAGAAGCACCACCATCCAGCGGACATTCCAAGGACTAAATGAGAGTTGGCACACGCACACTTTCTTACAGCTTGCGCTTCGGGTTCACTTCTCACCTTTAATCACCTCGAGTTCATGGTATATACTAGTTCACTGTATTCATGGCACTGCGGCCGAACGCTCGCTAAACCTTTCGAAAACCAAGGAGGTTACGCTCAGCGAGTATGGCGTAGCAAACTTTTTCAGTCAGATAGTGCTCAATGTACAAGCCAATGGCTGCTAATGGTAAATCAGAGGCGGAGAATTCGGCTTTTACTTTCTTACGGCTTGCGCTTCGTATCTACTTCCCATTTTCAACCACCTCGAGTTCATTGATGGTATATACAAGTTCATTGTATTCATGGCACTGCGGCTCAACGCTCGCTAAACCTTTCTAAAACTAAGGAGGTTACACCCCGCGAGTATAACGTAGCAACCCTTTCTTGTCAGATAGTGCTCAATGTACATGCCAATGGCTGGTAATCGTGATCGCAGCCTGCGCGTTAACTAAAAGCCGAATGCTCCTGTCTGTCATTCCCCATTAGCAGCCATTGACATGTACATTTAGCACAATTTTTAATTGTTCAACAACGCACAAAAGAAGTCTCTCCTCGGCACCACCTTGGAGGTCAAAATGTTATACTTGTTACATACTACGGGTGACGAACGGGTGCCGCTATAAGGAGTTTTGCCCCTAAAATGGGGGAGGAGCGTTGGGCTAGGAGGGTATTCAGCTACTTCGACATGAAGGGTGTCGATACAAAATGGAGGAAGCGAGCCAGCACATTGATTGGTAAATACTTAAAGAACAGCAGGGGGCCAAACCAAAAAGAATTATCGGTTAAGAAGAAGGTGAAGGAAGCTGAGACCGATATGTGGAGAATTGGCATGATTAAGAAGTCCGCACTAAAGGTCTATCGAACTTTTAGACAGGAAATTGCCAAGGAGAGGATCTATGATGATACTCGGGGTAGTTCTCTACTGTTTGTGGCCAGGACGGGAGTATTATGAACCAAGACATATCGGGCCAAATACGAAGGGGTAGATACGGTATGCAGTGCGTGCGGAGAGGAAGAAGAAACTGCTGAACACTTGGCAATGTTCTGTAAAGGGCTTCACTGTATAGTTCAGGATGATGGCGCAGAGTTTTTCAAAGCATTGAGGTTTAGGGACAGGGAGGACAAAATAGACCTTAAGCGGGTAGAAATAACTAGAAGGAGGTTATCTGATTGGTGGATAAAGTCAAGGCACGAGTGAAAATCAAACCGTTCACTGCAAAACACGAATCCTCAGCCTCACTATTTACGGGAAAAAAATCTAGTTTTTGTTCATTAAGTATTACGGCTTGGTGGCGCAAGCCACCACCTGATCTAAAGGGCACAGCCGATATCAATCAATCAATCAATCAATCAATCAATCAATCAATCAATCAATCAATCAATCAATCAATCAATCAATCAAAAACCTTCGTGCCGCTTGTGTTTGCGTGCAGCACGTGCGCGCCTCTTTAAGACATTCCAGTAGGGTATGGGTTGGGTACGCAACGCCGCGCGCCTCCAAGCCCGCAGCACCCCAAGAGCTTGGGTACCAACCACTAAAATTCCCTATTGCTCCCTACTACGGCGAGGGAAACGCAACGCCACATCGCCTTCACCACATCACGTTCCCTTCGCGAGGGGAGCATGACGCCGCATCTGCGCGATGACGTCACGCTCCCCTCGTAGTGTGCGCTGATATCACACTCTCCCCCACCGGCTGCTTGCACTCGGGAGCACCCACAGCGGCCCCCTCGTCCGTTCGCCAGCAACACTTGCCGCTACCACTGCTCGCTCCGCTACGGCGACCATCGCGCGCTACACCGCCAACTGATTGGTTCACGCGCAATAAACCTGACGCGCACCTAACGTACGCGTTGAAACATGTCTGCACATGTCGCAAGACCTAAACCAGCCCTCGCTTCAAACGATTGTTTGAGCGCTCACCGCAGCACTCGTGTTAGCACTGTTCAGCTCGTGACGTCACCTGCACGCTACGCTGCTGCTTCGTATCCCATCAAAATTCCCTTTGGAAAGATGATGTGAATTTTTTCCTTAGCCTGCCTGATATGACAATATTACTTTTGCTGCAGCTTCATAGTAAGTTTTACACATTGTTGCATTGTTTCAAAATTTTGGTTATGAGAGCTTGTGTGTGCAATTATTCTTCTACTCACACTAATGGGGAACTAACTTTTCAAGCGGAAACAAAATCGTGAATATTTTTAAGTTTCATCACCTTTTTTGGAACACATATTAGCATCGGCGTGCTTATAGGCGAACTGCACCAAGATGTGCTAAAGCGCACAAGACACAAAGTTCTAAACCTAAGGAGAGAGTTCAGTGACAAAGAGATTCGAGGTTGACCCTCTTTAGAATCGATACCTTTTCTCCAGGGTAGCAATACAGTTTCTATCAATCACCGTGAAATACCAAGATAACAATGGTACAGAAGTCTGTCATCAGTCATTGGTCCCCGCTACTGAAATCATAGGCAAGCATTCGCACATGGCACTTACTTTGGAACATGTGATAGGGTATGACGAAGTGCCTAGAAATAAAGACACTCTGCTTTTAGCGAAATATGTCTCCAACTGTTATAAGCTTGCATTGTTGACGTATAGTACACGAGACACACTCCAGCCGATACTTAACGTCATCCACCAAAGCATCAATGCCAGTAGTGCTTTCAGCAGATACAGTAGTGATCATGCTGCTGCTCACTACTTTGCTCTGTCTACACGGGGCTCTTGCAACAGGAGATGTGGAAGAAAGGAGGGATGAGCTAGGTGAGTAGAGTAAATAAATGAACGCGTGAGTGAGTGAGTGAGTGAGTGAAAAAAACTTCATTCTTTTCACAATAAACACGAGTAAAGTCGACGTCACCTGCAGGCCAGGCCTACTCGGGGACGGCCCGGTAAAATCTAACTGTCCTCGCATGGGCCCTTTAGGTAGCCCGGATTTGAGAGATGAGGTCTTGTGCTTTAATGAGCTTTTTTTTCCTATTTGGAGAATGGGGGGGGGGGCTGTAGATGCGCTGACCCAGAGGACATGTTCGAAATCCGCAAACTACCACGCAGTCGGAGTCTTGGTAACCATTCGTAGTATATTGCGTGCAGTGTCGCGGAGTTTTGGTATGGGCTTATGTTTAGCTGTGTGAGTGGGACACCTTAGGTCCTTAGCAAGGAGAAATGTGGCAGGGGCAGTACTATTCTTTAGAGATAATAGTGCTTGCATTGCTAGTTGTAGGCCCAGAAAAGCTCGAACCAATTATTTTAACCTTGTTTCTGAGAATAAATATACGGCATGAACTAAACGTATTGATCTATAAGCTTTGTGCCAACCAAATTCCTTTCGAACAGCTCTTGCGTGATACCCTTTAAAAGACGTACACTACAGCACTTACGAATACAAATTGTATTTCCTAAAATTGTGGAACTTTCGGTCATCTGTTTAGGTCATTGTGCTCACGTCTCACGTTGTACGCGCACAGTGTTATGTTCCGTTTGGTACGTAGAGGGTCTACGTTTGATGCACATAAGCTGACGTGGCTTCGGCAGTGAAACACCAGTGCTTGCTTTCCTGTGAACGGTATCATCGCGTCAGGGATAATTCATCTGTTCGAGGCAGCGAAACATGGCACAATGCTCTTTCTTTCGAATAGACAACCACTATAACGAGGAGAGGCATCTGTGAAAGACACACCAAAGGGAACTCAAGCCCACTATTTCTGCACTGTTGCAGAGAAATGTGAGAAGCACGACCATAGGATCGACACTGATGGTGCTTCTGTACGAGAAACAGAAAGGAATCTGAAAAAGAGTGTCATGCTCGGGTCTGGGCATATTAACGCGATAGCGTTAGAAAGCTCATGTCGCAGAAATTCCGCCGTTGGCGTTGGTCTCATTGGTGTCGAGTGAAAAATCGTCCGTGAGCAAAATATTCAGCAAGAAGCAAATAAAAGAAAAAAAGTTTCGGTTCTCTTGAGGATCGTACCCTGGCCGTTCGCGTGGCAAGCAGGTGTTCTACCACAAAGCCATGATTTTTAGTGTTTAGAGAAATTTATTCTCGCAGACAGTCAACATCAATTACAATCCAACAGAACATTGCGACAGAACACAACATCCACAGGCACACCAAAATTTGTTACAAAATTATATGTGTACATAAGTAAAGGGAACAGAACATACACAACTACACAAGAATTGTTACAAAAACAATGTCTACATATGCACAATACATGGTAAACGAAGAACACAAAAATGAAATGTAGAGATCTGTATGTCAGATATTTACATAATATTGTTACGGGAAGGAGACTGACTCAGAGGGGTTGTCACCGATCACCGATGTATTTACAGCCGGTTAGGCGAACAGCGCCAGCCACACAGATTAGCTCGTGCCAGTCTATCTGCTTTGTCTTCTTCAGCTCCATGCAGTGGCACGTAGCATGACCCCCGGCGGCGGAGGCACCGTCCCGGTCCTTTAAAGGTCGTTATCCGACGCATTCTTGTAGGGCTTGATCCGCGAGACGTGTACGATATCACTGGGCCGCATAGTAGATGATGATGGACAGATGGGGCTGATCTTGTAGGTGATAGGTGTTACTTAACGCAATATACGGTAGGGTCCCGTGTAATGAGACAGAAGTTTTTTCGGATAGGCCCAGCCGACGATGAGGGGACCAGAGTAAAACGAGGGTACCGGGAGCGAAACGTACGTCTCTAGTTCCGCATTGTACCAACGGCATTGGTTGGTTTGCGATGCCATCAGCCGAGCGCGAGCGAGCTGACGGGCATGATCGGCTCGCCCAATCGCGTCGCGGGCATACTCGCCGGTGGACGAGGTGTGAGCAGAGATGACTTTGTCCAGTGGTAAAGTCGGCTCTCTTCCGTACAATGAGTAGAACGACGAAAAGCCCGCTGTGTCGTGACGGAATGAATTATACGCGAAAGTTGCGTAGGGTAAGGCAAGGTCCCAGTCTCGGTGGTCGGGCGACACGTACATAGCGAGCATATTTGTGCGGTTAAATCGTTCCGTAGGCCGTTTGTTTGAGGATGGTAAGCGGTTGTCAGTGTGCGTTGCGTGGAACAAGAACGCAGAATGTCGGCGATGACTTGGGATAGAAATGTACGGCCACGGTCTGTGAGAAGCTGTCTCGGCGCACCGTGGATCAATATAACGTCCCGTAACAAGAAGTCAGCGACGTCGGTTGCACAGCTTGTCGGTAGAGCTCGCATAATAGCATAGCTCGTGGCGTAGTCTGTGATAACGGCTATCCATTTGTTTCCCAATGTTGATGTGGGAAAAGGACCAAGCAGGTCTAACCCAACACGGTAAAATGGTTCCGTGGGTATGTCAATTGGTTGGAGATGGCCAGCGGGTAGCAGCGACGGTGTCTTACGACGTTGGCATAGGTCACATGTGGCGACGTATCGGCGTACCGAACGAGCAAGGCCTGGAATTTGTACAAGGTATTACAAGGTATTTGTATGAGTACTAAACAAAGATTAACCTACCAATACCAGGCAGGCCTGAAAAGAAGCCTTACACGTCTCTCACAGACGAACACAAAAAGGCAGGACCAGTGTCGAAGGAATTCCTCCTCACCCAGAAAGAAGAGTTCCTCCGACAAAACAGATAGTATTTCTTTGTACAGTCGCTCCAAAATCGGGAAGAGAGCCCGGCGGTGACGACTTGCTGCAACAGCTTCTCAACGGTTACGCCAAAGACAGTAGGCACCAGCAACAACGAGAAGGCAGGCAAAGCGGCCTCGAGAACAACGTTCAGATGAAACAAAGCGGTTTACTCCGAGGCCACGAAATCCTGCATGTGCAGCCCTCCAGAAGACGTGAGCAACGACGCATTGTCTTAAAACATGCTGATCTGTTTCCCGTAGGGAGCAGTTCGGACATGTTGATGACTGGACCATTCTCCACCTTTCTAGGTGGTCAAGGGTAGGAAGAACGCCCCACCCCAGCCACCACATGAAGTCCCGGAGGTGGACAGGTAGAAATGATGCCGTCAGCGTGCTCCAAGACACACGACTAGACCATGTGCGGCGTGCCGGAGGAACTAACCGGAGCAACAAAGCGGCTGTTGCGTCAACGATAGGATTGGCTAACACATCTAAGTCAGGGCAAGTCGACTGGATATGACGAAAAAACGCGACAGCTGTTGCATAAAACGAAGGAAGCACTACTGATTGTGGGCAACGATGAAGGCGCACATTAGGCAATAAATACCGAAGGTGAGAGCCTAGAAAGGAATATTCCAGAGTTCGGGCGGAAAATTCCTCTCCTTGTACGAGGCGCAACAGAAAGCACAGGGCCAACAGCCAGCAGCGTATTGATACTGAAGGGAAAACAAAACTTCCATGGGAACGCTGCTGTCCTAACGCCGCATAGGAAACCAACTCAGTGCCACAAGACCAAAAGAAGGAACACAAGGCCGACTGCAATGACCTCACGATGCGTAAAGGCGACTGTTCTACGTGAGAAAGGTACCGAATGTGACCGCAGAACACAGTTTGCGCATGGTACCTCCGCTCAACAAGGGAGAAGTCAAATTCCCGGGCGTTCTCAATTTTTCGTTTTACTTTATCGAGGGCGTTTGGCCAAACGGAGTTACAAACGCCGTAGTGGTTGTATAGAATTCCTAAAATGTGAAGAGACGCAGCCGGCTGAAGAAGAGATGTGGAGCTAACTGTGGAGTTAGGATAGCCGATGAACAAATACCGGGATTTAGAGACGTTTAGCGCGGCACCAGAAATGTCCCCATACTGGAAGAATAAACGCAGACTATGTGAAAGACTATCTTTTTTTTTTTTATTCTTTATTCTTCATCTGAAAGGTACCGTGTTATGTCGTTAGCAAAAGCTGTGACTTTCACGGTACTGGGGGCCGGGAAGCGCAAGACCCCGTCATGCGAATTCGCTTCTAGAGCCCACAAAAATGACTTAAGGCTTAGGACAAATAGAACAGGAGACAAGGGGCATCCTTGACGGACGCTACGTGTAATAGAAAAGGCAGCACTCTCCCAACCATCTAGAACCAGTGTGCTTTTAATACCAGAGTAGGTATGTCTAATAATTTCAACAAAAGTACCAGGAAAACCAAGGATTGTGAGCCCTTTAAAGATATACGTGTGCTCTAGTCGGTCAAATGCTTTCTCTTGGTCTAAAGACACAAGGAGACCACACGCAGATTGCGACAGAGTATAGGCTATGATATCCCGGATGGTAAAGGACAAGCTGTGTATTTCCCGTCCAGGCATAGATGAAGCCTGGTAATAACCCACCAGGGTGTTCAACAAAGCCTTCAAACGTTGAATGATCAACGTCGCGAATATCTTATAGTTAACGTTAAGAAGCGTGATAGGTCTCTAATGTACAGGATTAGCAGAAGAAGCACCACCTTTTGGAATAAGCACAATGCCTCCATCTTAAAAACTTGATAAAAGACACCATCCTGGAAACATCGCCAGATATCCGCAGTTAATGCAGTACCAAGCTCATTCCAAAATTACAACTCAAATTCAACTGGAAAACCGTCTGGCCCAGGGGCTGTCCCCCGTTTCATAGATCGTGGGTGCTGCCTTTGCCTCTTCAACTGATGGAGGGACGTGCAGAGAATCAGCGGCTTGTCGAAGAACGCGAGGCAAAACTCTAAGCATAGGCGGTGTTATATCACAGTTTGTCCGCATGGCCGAACATGACATCTTTTCAAAATGCGCCAGAAAGAGAGATTGATCACGCGTAGGAAGCGACTGCGTAGGTGGCGTCTGCGTGGTTGTAAAAACAGGTGATTGTGACTGCCCAAAACACGTTTGCCTGGCATAGCATAGCACCTCGGGGTGGGCACAAGGGTTGTGCCGACAGTAGTAGTAGTAAACAACTTTATTAAGGCAGCTGACGGTTTCCTAAGTGGCGAGGGCTGTCAGGCCATGCCTGGTCGCCACCTCGTCAGCGCGTTTGATGGCCCGGAGCTGGGTGTCCAGGCTTGTGGTCGTGAGGATTCTCTCCCAGGCCTCACTTGAAGGTGACTGTCCTAGGAGGTTTGGTGGGGGAGGGTCCTTGCTGCATCCCCAGATGATGTGATCCAAGGTTGCGGTCTGGGTCTTGCAAAGGGTGCACGTAGATGTGAATAAGGCAGGGTATATGTGCCTGTATATGTACGGGGAAGGGAATGAGTTCGTTTGAAGCCGCCGCCAAGTGATTTGTTGAGCTTTGTTTAGTTCCGGGTGCGGGGGTGGTCTGGTTTGCCTTGATAGCTTGTAGTACTGTGTGATGTCGTGAAAGGTGATGAGTGCTTCAGTTGCTTCGATATCGTGGGTCCGAAGTCTGGCCCACCGCTCGGCATACGAGTCCTCGAGCTTGTCTTGTGGGCGGCTTCGTTACCCGGGTTTCCTGCGTGCGCTGGGACCCAGATGAGTTGGATTAAACGAGGATCGTCATCGTCGGTGCTGCTGGCAGTAGTGTCGCCTGAGGCGTTGCGTGCCGCTCGGGCAGAGGACGGAGGATGCGCGCCCGTGGTTGGGGAAACAGTGCCCCGGGCAAATCGGATGATAGCAGATTTGGAGTCACTGATAATTGTTTCAAACCGGCCATTGCGGGCGAGTGCTATGGCAGCTTCTTCGGCCTCGGTTGGGTCTTGTGTGCGTATGGAGCCGGCGCACCTCGTGGTAGGCTCTATATCGACTGGGGTACGTTTCGACGAGACGTTGATTGCAAAGGCTTGTTTGGGGGTTGGGTAGCTTGCCGCGTCGACGTGAGCCACTTTTGTGTTCGTACCATAGGTATTGTGAAGGTTTCTGGCGCGGGCTGATCGTCTACCGTCATGAATGCCGGCCAGCATGTTTTTCGGCAACGGCTGCACAATGAAGCGCTGTCTGAGGAGAGGCGGTAGCGAGATCAAGTCTTGTCCGCTTGGTGACGAGGGAATTCCGATACGTTGAAGTATCCATCTTCCGGTTTTACTACCACGCAATCGTTCAATTTGTGCAGTTCGGTGAGCCTCGATAAGTTCATCTATTGTATTGTGAATTCCAAGGCTGAGGAGGTGCATGGTCGATGTGGTGCGGGAGAGGCCCAAAGCGATCTTGTGGACTGTGCGAATAAGTCTGTCTACTTTTTCTTTTTCAGCCTGGAGGAGTCGTAGGTACGGTAAGGCATAAGTTATTCTTGTGGTTACGAAGGCGTTTAACAGCTGGAGAAGTTCCTTTTCTTTCATGCCGTGTTTCCGCGCAGAGATTCTTCCTAACAGACGGGCAGTCTGAGTGACGGTGACCGCAAGCCTCTCTAGTGCGACGGTATTGCCCCTGCCGGCTTGTACGTAAAGGCCGAGTACCCGCATGTGCTGCACTATCGGTATTTCGGATCCGGCCATTCTGAGAGTGATGGTTGGTAGTGGCGGGTGTTTAACCTTACGGTAGTCAGGAGGACGAAGAAGGAGGAGTTCAGATTTCTCCACTGAGCATTCGAGACCTGCACACGCGACGTATCCGGCCACTGTGTCCACGGCACGTTGCAGTGCCTCCTCGATCTGTCCGTCGGAGCCAGTAGTGGTCCATACCGTCACGTCGTCCGCGTATAGGGTGTGTCGGATATTGGGTATGCAGTCTAGTAACTGTGGGAGTTGGCTCATTACAAGGTTGAAGAGGAAAGGTGAAAGAACAGCTCCCTGTGGCGTGCCTTTGTTGGATAGGGCAAGTCTCTTCGTGGCGTTGCTGTCAATCAGGGAAAGTTCCACAGTACGGCCTTGTAGGAAAGAGCACACGTAGTTGTAAATACGTTCCCCAGGGTTTGTTGAAGCCAAGTGCTGGGCTATCGCTTCATGTGTCACGTTATCGAACGCCTTGCGTAGGTCTATGCCTAGCATTGCTCGCGTGCCCGCACGTACGGGGTCTTTCAACAAATCGTGGTAGATTTGTACGAGGGCGTCTTGAGTAGATAAGTGGGCGCGAAAACCGAGCATGGTTGGAGGGAAAAGGTCTTGCTCTTCTGCAAGTGTTTCTAGCCGAGCCAAGACCACGTGCTCAAATAGTTTGCCAAGGCATGAAGTTAACGAGATGGGGCGAAGATTTGATAAGTCTGCCTTTTTTCCGGGCTTTGGTATAAACACTATTTTCGCGTGCTTCCATTCTTCTGGTATATTTCCGGCATGCCAGCAGTCATTGAAATATTCAGTAAGGGCAGTTACTGACCTTGCGTCTAGGTTGCGGATTGTTTTGTTCGAGACGCCGTCTGGACCTGGTGCCGAAGTTGTGCGAAGCTTTAGAATGGCTGCATACACTTCGGCTTCTGTGATGTCGGCATCAAGAGTTGGATTTGGTTTACCTTCATAGGGTGGTAGCGGTGTCGCTGGTTGATGGGCTTGGTTGATGTATTTGTCCGCCAGTTCAATTAGTAGATCTTCGTCTGATCCGGGGTGTTGGTGGACAAGTCGCTTAAGTCTGTGCCGTGCGGCTGTTTTCGAGTCGTCGGGATCCAGTAAGTGGCGTAACAGGTGCCACGTCTGCTTGTTGCCTAGCTGTCCGTTGAGTCCGCTGCACAGCTGGCCCCATTGTTGGCGGGCGAGGTAGGTACTGTGTCGCTCAATTTCTTCAGAGAGGGCCTGTATGCGGCGACGCAATTTCTTATTGTAGCGCTGCTTCTGCCATCTGCGCAGCAGGCTTGCGTGTGCGTCCCACATGTGGAGAAGACGAGAGTCTGTGGCAGGCGTTTCCTCTGCTGCTTTACTTTCGCGCGTTGTGCGTCGCACGTGGTCGTTTAGGGAGGCTGTCCATTCCTTGAGGTTTGTTATGCGTTCTGGGGCTTCACTTTCACGGACGTCTCTAAATTTTGGCCACTCCGTGATTTGAGCGAGGGCTTTGTGTACTCTCTTGCCAGCGGACGTCTGTACCTGGATGGCAATGATGTAGTGGTCACTACCAGCGAGTTGACAGGTGTTCTCCCATCTGGCCTGCGCAATATTCTTGCAGTATGTGAGATCGGGTGACGTGTCCCTACACACGCTGTTTCCTATGCGGGTTGGTGACTGCTGCAGGTCATTTAGTAGAGTGAGCCGGAGGTCCTGACCGAGTTGCCATAGCTTCTTGCCTGGTTTGTTCGCCTGCAGGTAGCCCCAGTCAGGGTGCCTGGCGTTGAAATCGCCCAGTATAAGCAGTTGTGCGCCTCGAGAAAGCGATGTGGTTTTCTGGAAGAGCAGGTTGAAGTCGTCGGCGCGTGCCCGGGGTGCGCAATATACGTTGAGGATGAAGACTGATTGGTGCGAGCGTTTTTCGCGGAAGAATTTCAACGACCGTGTGTGGAATGTCCGAGAATTCTAAGTCGTGTTGTTTCGCCGTGAGGCTCTTGTGGACGAGCGTGCCTGTACGTGGGGCTTCTTGGTTGTGCGAGTCGGTGAATTGTTGGAAAGCGATGTAACCAGGGAGTGAGACAGAAGCCATTGTTTCTTGTAGTGCGATGACGTCTGGAGGCGTTTGGCAATTGGGCAGTTGTGTTTCTTGTACGAGTAGCTGCAGGTGGGCTTTCTTTTACGAAAGCCCCTGCAGTTCCACTGCCATATAGTCAAGTGGGTGCTGGCCATGATGCATCAGCTGGAGCATTACTTGAGGCCGTCGTGGGTTCGCTGTGCTGGGTGGAAGAGTGAGAGGTCACTCGGTTGCGTGTGATAGCTGGTGCTCTGGCCATGCTTTGTTTGATTACTGCAAAACTGGTGTCTGTGGCAGTTCTGAGTGCTTCTAATCCGGCAACGGTGTTGTTTACGGTGGCTTCCATGTTTGAGAACCGTGTCTCTATGTTCGTTAGGCGTGAGTCTACGGTTGCGAAGGCTTCTGTTACGGCAGCACGAACGGCGTTGACGACCGTGGTTTGGACTGTCGTGCGGAGGGCTTCAGCAACGGATGCGTTGACCATTTCAATAATTCGCGCCGTCATGTCCTCTTCGGATTGCAGCGTTTCCGTGGAAGTCGTTGCTTTGCGTTTGGCTGCTGCGGCTGGTTGGGGCTGTTGAGTTGAATTATGCACGGACTGGCTGGCCTTTGCCAGTTTACTTTCTAGGGAGCGGTTCTGCGCAAGGAGCACTTCGATCTGAGCTTGTTGCGTCGCCATTTGGGATTTTAACGCATTGATTGTTTGCGTAAGTTCCTTGACGAGCGGGTCATGCGTTGAGGCGCACGATTTCGATGGCTGCGGGGGAGATGATGGCAGCGGAGACGCTGCGCTTTGCGCCCATGCCACACTAGGGTTGCTTGGTGGTGCTTTGGATATATCAGCATGTGGGATGCGACTTGATGATCGGGTTCTTGATTTGGACCTAGAGTGGGAGGCTGCTTGACCCTGGCGAGATCGTGACTTCGATCGGCTGTCGCGTTTCGTCGGCGTTTGTGATGTCCCGAAACTGGGGTAGTTACGCTCGTCCAAGGCAGGCGGGCTATCGTCATTTGAGGTTTGCTGCGTCGCTGGTGACTCGGTTTGTAGCGTCTTTCCTGCTTGTGCTGCGTTAAGTGGTTCAGACTTTTTGGCGAAGCGGTACTCGCATCTTGAGCTGTTCGTCATGTGTCCTCCTTGACAGACAATACAGCGTGCTTGGCATGTTGGTGGCGTTCCTTGCGGCGGTGGCTCGTGGTCTTCTCCGCAACGCGGGCAGCGTCGGCGCCTAGGTTGAGGGCACACATCGGAGCGGTGCCCGGTCTTCCGGCAGTTGAAGCATGCGTCTACTTTGGGATGGAAAGGGTATACTCGAATGAGACCTCCACGGTGTAGAAGCCATCTAGGTAGGTGGTCCCCGAGCAGCGTTATAAGTAAATTCTTCGTTTTTCCCATGCGTCTGCCACCTACTATTTGGTAGTCAGGGTTGCTGTCTTGAAGGTCCTTCAACGTCTCATCATCGGTGGGGAACGTGTGGGCGTAGAAAGAAATGCCTCGTATCGCGTCGTCTGGTGGCGGGGCGTACATGTGTAGCTCAATCTGCCGGTCTTCTCCGAGGAGGATTGATGTGATGCGTTGGTACGCGATTGCTCGGTCGGTGGTTGCCACACTAACGGTGAAAGTGTTATTCCTTGGGTGTATGCGTAGTTGATCACGCTTGGCTGGGTCCAGGTCACACAGAGATGCCGCTTTAAGCAGTGCTCTCTGCAAGTCTCCGGGTGATGTGCGCGTGAGGTCAATGGGTGTCTTGGGGCGTCCCACGATGTGGTACGTGTGCGACGGCAGTCTTGGCAAGGGATGGCGTTTCAGTTCCGGCGGCGGCCGGGGGGTTGGTGGAGTTTTGAGGGCTTTGCTTACTTGCGCGTCGTTCATTTGGGCTTGTTGCTTAAGTGCCTGGTGACGTTTCGCCTGGGCTCGGAAACCTTGAGGTGGTGTCCAGGAATCGTCTGACCATTCTTCGAGAGAGATTTCGACGCCGTCGACCTCGATTTCCATGTCGGCTAGTGTCCCAGCGGCCGCGACAGCGGCGTCCGGTGTAGCGTCGCTAGGCTTAGGCGTCCAGTGGCGGATCTTGCCGGCGTGGCGTGAAAAGATGAAAAGCTTACTTGAAAATTGTGACCAATATCGGTCGGAAAGTTGTATCCTCGGGACCGGTATGATTTGCAGAAACCATTCGTACAAGAAATCTTGAGCTAAGGCACGTCTTCCTACTGAAACATCGGAAAACTCCGGAGCTCGGTGCAGACGCGTCCGATCGCGTCTCGCTACAGTAGCTCGCTCTGTGCCGACAACTCCATGCAGCCGCCGCCAGAGACGAGGCGGCAATCAAACGCTGGAAGCGTTCACGTAAGTCATGTTGCCAAGCTCGCATCAGGAGAGACGGCCTTTCAGCGCGCAAGGCGATGCGTAACGTCGCTGCAGTATCGGCCAGCCCCTCAGAAACGCGACGACGAAGGGATCGCCCTTAAACTGAGCAGTGCAGGCACCACTGGGTTTTAAGTGCATCCCAATTAAATGAATCAGACGCAGCGAGTGACACGCGTATGCGTGGGACAAATTTGACCTAGAGCACGCGTCCTGGAGGACGCGGACATCAAGACGCCATGGTTTCTCCGAAAAAGAAAATGGAATTTTAGATGCGGAGCATCTAATACTCGAGGCTTGTAGTGCGGCGCCGTCCGCAAGCTTCCTCTTCCTTCTTCCACCATCTGTCCATCCTTTCCTCCTCTACACACCGCGCGCGCTTCACTCCTTTACCATCTGTGCACCCTTCCTCCTCTACACACCGCGTTCGACATCTACAATTCTCCTCATTCTCCAGTGGACGCGCATGCGCCGTCGCGCTTCGAGAACATTCAACAGCTGACAGTGCATGCGCCGTCGCGCTGTATATATACTCAAGGTCGGCGCTCGCTCGCTCAGTTGCCGCTCGTCGGTTGGTTTGTACGGCGCGTCGACGTCCAAGGTCGCGGTGAAATGAATTCCAACGAATCCACAAACACAATGATCGACGTCCCTTCGACCAGCGCCGCCCTTTCGCATACGTGTGTACGTGTTCACTCATTTAACACCCCCTCCTACAACCACGTTAACCAATTTAGCCATCGACCCAAGTAAGTCGCAATTTAACACCCCATTTCACAACCACGTTAACCAATTTAGCCATTGACCCAAGTAAGTCGCACTTTAACGCCCGTTAACCAATTATATGCTCCGCATCCTCCTCAGTGTTCCCCCGAGGGAAGCTGCGGGCAATTTTTTTTAGTTCTAAGAGAATCGGACGATGGTCAGAGATGTACACAGGCCAAGGGGGGATAGGGCGGAACACGTAAGTCGGAGACAAACGTCTCTAAAGCATGTGGAATATAAGCCCGGTCAAGTCTGCTGGAGGAGTGTGCACTGCACCATGTCCAAACAAAAGTATTCTCGAGCATGATATTATGCGCATCCAGCTATGAAAAATGCTGGACAAGGCGTCGCAGCTCACGTGATTTCCAAGCAGACCGACCCCAGCCAGGACCTTGTACATCGCCTAGCGTATTTAGCACACAGTTAAAGCCTCCAATTACAATTACATGAAGACCGTCTAGGACAAAAAACATCAAAATTTCGAAAAAAAATTATTAGACTGTCCGATTTGTGCAGGCGCATACACACATAGTATCCTCATTCGAAAAGAAAATTAGGTACTTTCAGAGCAATAATTCTACTGACGCCGTCATAAACGACGTGGGTGACCTCTCAATAAATCCCGATTAAGTATAATGATGCCTACTTCCATAAAACGAGTTGTAGCGATAGAAAAATAGCAATCTAAGTTAAACTTTTGTTTAAAAGCCCTAACGTCGGATAGTGAACAGAAATTAGTTTCCTGTAGGCATAAAACATCACAACTTGCCGCACGGGCTACACTAATCACCTCGGCCTGCTTTACCGGACTGCGACTACCTTTTACGTTGAAGGAAATAATATTCAATGCGGGAGCCATCGTAAACAATAAAAACAAATTTGGATACTAGACTCACAGTTCTGACAGACGCGTGAGAGGGTGCCCCGCAAGCAGCTCAATCACTTCTTACGACTAGGCGGCCCATCGAAAGCGCGGGGCTTCCGGGGCCGCATCGAAGTCCGCAGGGGACCTCTGTCTTTGCTGGGGGCCTCCGAGTCGCCGCTGGATATTCGGTGGCGCTTGGTGCCGAGGCTCTTGAGTGAAGATGGCACAAATTCGTCATAACTGTCCCAGCTGATCTCGCTTGGAGTGCTGTCGGTGTCTACTTGCAGGGCCGTGTCACTCATAGTACTGCTCGAGTCCTTGTTTTATGGAAACCTCATGACCTGGGGACAAAGTCTCTTCAAAGATAGGAGGAATAACAGAGGACTGGGCAGCCATGGGGCGAGCAACAGATATCACGTCAGCATCTGCGACGCGTTCGCCGAGTGGCACCTCCTCTGGTGAGGGCTCGACCTGTGGTTCTGTGGGAACCACCACTGGTCGCGGGCCGCTAGATAGATAATCCGCACCTTGAGGGGCTGCCTGGTTGGGGCTGGCTGGAGACGGTGTGGGCATTTGGTGTGGCGTCTGGCGTGGCGTTGTGATGCACCCAACTTCGTCCTGGTAAATATCCGGGCGCCTGGCGTCAATGATACGACGTCCTTATTCTTGCCTGATTAAAGTGGCGGGTAATTCTTGGAGGCCGCCTTGGAATATGAGAGCCTGATGGTGCAGGCGACGGTGGCATGCAGGTCACCACAACGGCGACACGGCAGCGAGTAGCCCTTCCCGTCGTGGCCGTAAACGCCGCACCTTCCACAAAACGGAGCCCCGCCGCGGTGGTCTAGTGGTTAAGGTACTCGGCTGCTGACCCGCAGGTCACGTGTTCGATTCCCGGCTGCGGCGGCTGCATTTTCGATGGAGGCGGAAATGTTGTAGGCCCGTGTACTCAGATTTGGGTGCACGTTAAAGAACCCCAGGTGGTCAAAATTTCCGGAGTCCTCCACTACGGCGTCTCTCATAATCAAATGGTGGTTTTGGGACGTTAAACCCCACAAATCAATCAATCAATTCCACAAAACGGAGCTGTGCTATTCATGCGGAAGTGCCCGCTGTCTCCACATCGACGACAACTCGCTGGATCCCTTTATAGTCACAGGTGGGCACGGCGAAGCGGCATGGAACATGCCGATAACCAAGCAATTCTTTTTCACTGCCCTGGTTTTCCTGCTAGTCAACTCAAGCAGCACGTGGCAAGCGTTTTCTGTGCATGACGCAATATACGACAGCGTATTCTGCCGGAACTGGTCACCAATGGTTCTACATCTGATTGGACCTCGTGACCTACTCTCGACTGGGACAACACCAATTCTGGCTATAAAGGACGGCCCACAGCATTTCTTCTTCAGTGGTCACGGCGAAGCGGCAGGGAACATGCTGATAACCAAGCAATTCTTGTTCACTGTCCAGGTTTTCCTGCTAGTCAACTCAACCAGCACGTGTCAAGCGTTTCCTGTGTATGACGCAAGATACGACAGCATATTCTGCCAGAAGTGGTCACCAATGGTTCGACATCTGATTGGACCTCGTGACCTACTCTCGACCGGGACAACATCACTGGTGGCTATAAAGGACGGCCACAGCATTTATTCTTCAGTGGGCACGGCGAAGCGGCAGGGAACATGCCGATAACCAAGCAATTCTTGTTCACTGTCCAGGTTAGTTCAACCTATTCCAAAGTACGCAGTGATGATCGTGCACTCCTTGTTCTGCCGTGCCCACAGACTTGTGTTCTCATTGCTTACAGTTGTTTTCAAGCCTGTAAACTCGCCGTCTGTGGTGACGTAGAATAAAATTCTGGTCCCACAGTCGAAGAAATGTTTGAGCAACTAATGAAGGGTCAGTCACCAATTATAACAGAGCTTTCTGATATCCGAAGTAGGCTGACAGACACCGCAAATGCTGTCACTTTGTTAAATAATCGTTGGACTGAACTGGATAAGGTATTACACGATGTACGCGAAAAATCTTCGCAAATTCAGACACTACAGGAGGAAGTACTTTTCTTTGAGAATGTAGTTGAGCAACAAATAAGCAAACTAACTGACCTTGAAGACTGCAGTCGACAGTACAATCTTGTTGTCTATGGTATTGAGGACCAGGCTGATGAAAGTGATCAAGTGTTGCGTGCGCAAGTCATCGATAATGTGTTCACAAAAAATACTCAAACCCAGCACATCCGTTGCAAGAATTCACCGTCCCGGGAAGCGAGTTGGTTCCAGGATTTCCTAGAAAAGGAAGCTATCCTACGTAGTGCCAGCAAACTCAAAGGTACTAATATATTCATCCAAAGTGATTTGAGTAAATCCACACTACGCAAGCGCAAACTGTTAGGGCAATGCGCAAAAGCCGACAAGGCAAACGGCAAAAGCGTCTCGCTTATCTATGATAAGCTGAAGATCGATGGTGTAGGTTATACCTGGGATGACACTAGGCAACAACGAATTGCCTTGAGCACTCGTGTAACTCGTGTTAAACCCTTTCCGGGTACTGCGCACATGGAATCTGCAAACAAAGTCACACCTGCCGAGCCTTGACGGAAAGCTTGCGGTGCACCAAAACAACTAAGGATCCTAAATATGAATGCCCGAAGCATAACAAATAAAACTGCTGAGTTAGAAAGTCTCTTGTACAAGTATTATCCCCATCTGATGGTGATAAGGGAAACATGGTTGCACGATGGTGTCAGCGACGACTGTATTGTACCTGACTCGCACCAAATATTCCGTCGCGACCGCTCTTCTCGGGGAGGGGGAGTTTCTGTCATATTAAAAAAAATCGTTCTCAGTCACTCTGCTTCCGCAGATTCTCATGAAAGCATCTTTTTGAAAGTAACTTTCTGGGGTCCTGTGTTTACAGTTTGCGCAGTATACAGGCCACCGTCTTCCCCACCCGAGTTTCAAACGATGCTTTTGGATTATATGACAGCAACAAATCTGGGCAAGAATATTATGGCGGGTGATTTTAACATGCCATCTATCAACTGGACCAGTGACCACCTTTCCCAAACAGATGATAACCCACTTCTTGACATAATGACGGCATGTGACTTGAACCAAGTGGTAAAGGAGGTCACCCGTCCGTCTGGTGATGGTGGCACAATTTTGGAT
This sequence comes from Rhipicephalus annulatus, assembly GCA_013436015.1. Classification (NCBI taxonomy): domain Eukaryota; kingdom Metazoa; phylum Arthropoda; class Arachnida; order Ixodida; family Ixodidae; genus Rhipicephalus; species Rhipicephalus annulatus. The sequence goes on along the minus strand of WOVY01002520.1, from coordinate 271,254 downwards.
CTTGTTTTTATCAGCACAGCTACGTTACAGCATGATGTTTGCATAGAAGAGGGTATATCGGACCATAAGCTCGTTTTTATTACTTGTTCCGTTGTAACTGTGCTAAAAACGCAAACCCCAAGGCAAAAGTTTTTAGTAACTTTGCCCGTGCTGATCACCAGGCAATCTTAGACGAGCTTTGGGCGTTTGCCGACAACGTATCAAATGAAAATTCCCTCTCACTATGGCTTGAATTTAAGAGGATGGTCCTCGATTGTATTCGTACTTATGTCCCTCGTAAAAAAAATCAAAACAAACCGAGCTAGTCCCTGGTTAGGCAGGAATATCGTTCATTTAAAGCGGAAACTGTAACGGGCCAAGAAAACAAAACCACCTAGAGCTGAATCCATTCAGAGTCTTAAAACACAGCTTTCAGCAAATTTATCTACAGCCAGAAAGAAATATTTTTGACCACGTTGCCAAACATTATAAAAACACAGCCACAAAAGTTCTGGCGCTATCTGGGCAGCAGTAAAAAACGCTTGGAACAAGTTGAACAAAACAATGTCCATATAACTCAACCGAGGACCATTGCTAATACAATGAACGAGTATTTCCATTCGGTCTTCTCTCCCCAGACTGAAACAAATGGGCTGTTCACGAATGTGACTGATGTTGATCCTGAATTTATATCTTGCGAAGACGTTCTTGCAATTCTGCTGGATATGAATGAAAAGTCGTCAGAAGGGCCAGACCTAATTCCAAATGCTTTTTTGCGCCGTTATGCCGAGCCGATATTGCACATTTTGACCGCCATCTTTCGTTTATGCTTGCGCCACTCAGTCTTGCCTGATGATTGGCGCCTAGATCGCGTTGTGGCTGTCTTTAAAAAAAGAAATAGCTTGAAAATGAAAAATTATCAACCCATCTCACTAACATCAACCTGCTGCAAAATTTTGGAACACATAATCGCCTCTTTTATTGACAAATTTATGGAAACAAACAGCGTCCTTTCCGAGTTCCGACATGGGTTCCGCAAAGGCCTTTCTACCACTACTCAACTTGTTACAACCACTATGGACAAGGTCCCACCAACATACACGTTGCCCTTCACTTCTCTCTCTCTTCTCCTTTTTTCCCCTCACCCCTTCCCCCAGTGCAGGGTAGCAAACCGGACGTGCGTCTGGTTGACCTCCCTGCCTTTCATTTCTTCCCTTCCTCCTCCTCCACTCATGAAATCGCACAAGCTTTAGATTCATCCAGTCAAATAGATTTAGTCTTTCTTGACTTCAGTAAAGCCTTTGATCGCGTACCCCATGATAAACTACTCACTGAGCTTTCTTCTCTGGGCCTTCCTGCATTTATAAATAACTGGATCAAATCATATTTAACAAACAGAACACAGTTTGTGGAAGTCGACGACTGCGCATCTCAAAGACTTGGTGTGACATCTGGCGTTCCACAGGGCAGTGTTTTGGGACCGGTTCTTTTTTTTAATTTACATCAACGGCATAACATCTGCTATTGACCCGAGAGTTTCCATAAAATTGTTTGCAGACGACTGTCTTATTTTCAAGGAAATCACGGGCAACCGATGACCAAGTGTTGTTAAACAGCAGTTTGACGAAAATTGGTCAGTGGTGCACTACCTGGGGTATAAGCTTGAACGCTGACAAAACAGTTCTACTCCGTGTAACGAAGAAAAAACAACCCTTTCAGTTTTCCTATTCATTAAATGGTGCACCAGTGGTAGAAAGTAGCCAGTACAAATACCTCGGGTTAACGTTTACCAATACTCTGTCGTGGTCAAAGCACATAGAAAACATCTGCGCATCTGCCACACGCAAGTTAGACCTTTTACGGCATAAACTCAAAGCGTCACCAACTCATGTCAAATTACTGGCCTTCAAAATGATAATACTTCCTAAACTGCAATACGCTTCGGTCGTATAGGACTCCTTCCTTAAAAAAAAGATAAGTACCGGCTTGAAATGGTGCAAAGACGTGCTATACGCTTCATTTTCAACAAATATAGGACCACCGACTCACCAACTTCTCTAATGCTGGCGAATAGCATTTCAACCCTGGAAGATAGACGAAAAATCGATAAACTGAAACTGCTGTTTGCTCTTTATACTGGTTCGACAAAGGTAAATGCATCGGTATACATTCAACCATTTCAATCGCGCCCCACGAGACATCAGCACACGCACAATTTGCTTTCGTATCGAGCCCACACAAACATGTTCAAGAATTCGTTTTTTCCCACATACAGTATCGGAATGGCATTCGCTGCCTGAGGTGGTTTTCACATCTCTGTCTATTTGCCATTTTGAGCGTGCCATATTGTCTGTACTGTAGTCTGTACTCGACTTGCTTTACAGTTTTAAATGTGAATACACTTTATAAGCGACCCCAAACCATCCACCGCCGTCGGCGGTGTCCGCAGTCTTCTCTCTATCTTTAAAAGAAAGAGGACTTGGCGGGCCGCAGCGCGACGCTCTACCGAATAAGCCACGGACGCGACGCTGATATCGGTGTCAGTAACGCGCCTTATACCCCCCTCCCCCTTCGCTCCCTCCTCCGCTCTCCTCGCTCGCTCCAGCTGCGCGCGCACTCCTCTCTCTCGCGCACCCACCTTCTCTCTCAGTCTCCCGTCGAGAGCGGGTCGTGCGATGGATGTCCCGGAGGCAACGCTACCATCAACAACGAATAAATAAATAAATAAATAAATAAATAAATAAATAAATAATAAATAATAAATGCAGTACAACCGAATGCCATCACTGCACCTGTCGTTGGAGGTGAAGGTACCGCGGTGGTTTCGCCGACGTTGGAAGACAAGACGGCGCTGCGAAGGGCTCGTGAGACCGAACGTAAGCGGGCGAAGCGTGCAGCGGATGCCGAACTGCGTGCTCGCGAGGCAGAGGACAAGCGGGCGAAGCGTGCAGAGGATGCCGAACTTCGCGCTCGCGAGGCCGAGGACAAGCGGGCGAAGCGTGCAGCGGATGGTGAACTGCGCGCTCGCGAGGCCGAGATGAGGCGTCAGCATCGAGCAGCGAACGCGGCCCAAGAAACGGAATGACAATGCAAGCGTCAGGCGGAGAAGGGCGATGAAGGCCGGCGTCAAGACGCCGCTCGCAATCGTCAACGGCGAGTGGACGTTCCCGAAGCCGTTCGAGCCAGTGAACGTGCCGCGCGGGAGAGGGTGCGAGCCCTAAACTTTGCTCGTCCGGACGCGTCGTGAAGTGTAAATAAACAATACTTCGTATATAATGTATCTGTGTACAAATGCTTCATGACAAACAACACTTAAATTCATTAATTACACTTTAATCATCATCATCAGTAATAAAACTCTCAAGCATTTCCCCGAGGGTGAACATGGTTAAGTGCGAATGCACGGGGTGATGCAATGAGGGGGAGTAAAGTTAAAATCCGTTGGCATTCGCCAGTGAGTTAACGTAAACTCCCCCGTGTGATCGAATTGCGATTCCGAGGAACCATTACACCATAAAGGCACCATAGTGTGATAATTAAATATAATAGTGCGAATTAATAAATACCCCTCATAGCATCACACCGTGCATTCGCGCTTAACCATGTTCGCCCTCGGGGAAACGCTTGGGAATTTTTGGCAATTGTGAATGTATAATAGGGACATAGACCAATCACCGTTGTTCTGAAGATCACATTAACCGGTGTTTAAGCTCATCTATATATCTCTGTACAATGTACTTATCTTCTGTATTTTGTGCATATCATTCATCTATATCGCTTACGTGTGTTTTCCACTTAATTTTTGTGCCTCTCCTGCTTGGTCTTTTTCAAGACCACAGTATGTTTTAAATAAATAAATAAATAATAGATCACTCGATGGCCAGCGACCTTGAGGGAGTCGGGCACCGGCAACCATGTATTAATTTCCATCCGGACAAATCTTGTCCCAGTGGTAACGGTTGGGTGCGACCCCATCAGTCCTCTGCTGATGTGCAGCACCTTCCCATAGGGAGACAATGCTTGCGCGAGGACCTCGCTGGGGACGCGGCACGGCAGGAACAGAACAATGACTTGAGGGATTTGGAACCCAAGGGCACGACAGCAACGCGCTCTCTTCTGATGAAGAGGTGGGACGCGTCGACGATTTCAGCCAGACCGGCCTCACTGTTAACCGTGACTTGGTGATTCCGCCCTCCAAAGTGCTGTACACAGTAGACCTCTTATATTCCTACTATTGGAGACGTCACGTCAATGACGTATTCGGGACTAGTCCCCTCGGGGATGACTACGTCGAAGGCTAGCGGCTTCTTCGGAGGCTGGCTTGCCATTACGGGCGTCCGCCAGCCCAGAGACGCCCTGAGACGCTAACTACGACAACGAAGGTACACGAGCACAAGGCGAAGCTCCTTATAGTGGCTCCCGTTTGTCCCTCATAGTCGCAGTAGTAGTGTGTAACCAGTCTTACATTTTGACCTCCAAGGTGATGCCGGTGGGAGATTTCTTATGTGCGTTGTTGACCAATAAAATATTCGCAGCGTGCGCGTTAACTAAAAGCCGAATTCTCCCTCCTCTCATTCCCCCTTAGCAGCCATTTGCATGTAAATTGGGCACTATCTGACAAGAAAGGGTTGCTACGTTATACTCGCTGATCGTAACCTCCTTGTGTGACAGTGTATGTGTGTAACAATGCATATTAATAATAAGTATGCACTTAACGGTTGAAGGGCGCACTAGGGGCCGGATTTCACTATAAGGTTCAACTCTTACCCCTAGTTCACACTGAATAATCCGCTTTCTACAGCGAGCGAAATTCTCCTGCCGCCGAAACACAGCGTCGTTCGCACTGACATGCCCCGCGCCGCCGTCCATGCCATCTACCACCGGGCGAACGCAGGATGGATGCGCTGTCACCCAGTTGTTGTCGCGACTCGCAAACGCCACTACACTATCCGGTGGTCTGGTCTTCGATGATTCTCGTCCGCAGGTATTAAGAAGCAGTACTGCTTCCTTTGCCGAGAAATCACTGTCCTGTAATAATGCATGAAGAGCAGAAAACACCGATGACAGCGACGTTGGCGGGTTCGTCTTGCTCTGCAAGACCATGACAAGCTTGGTCTCGCCAATGACAAGCTCAGTCACCTCTTCCACGAAATAGGGACGTGAAGTAGGCATAAAGTGGGTTAAACTTCCGTTGGTTATAGCATCAGTTACGTGCAGTGCGACATGACAATTGAGTAGGGCTTCGCCACCATTTTTCAAAATTACTTGACAGGAGCACCTATTGGTCCACGGTGACTGATTCGCTCGGTACGTATTTGGCTCGGTACGTCTTGGTCCTCAATGCTCCTGTACCACGAAAATTATCGTAGACCTATTCTTTTGCGATTTCCTGCTTGAAAGTTCGGTAGGTCTCCAGTGACGATTCCGTTAGCATTGCAATCTTCCACATGTCTCTCTCTGTTTCCTTCGCCTTCTTAATTAATGTTTCCTTTTGGCTTGCTATTCTGCTGCTGTAAAAACACTTGCTTGACAATTATCGGGTTTGCTTCCTTCATTTAGTATCAACAGGAAGAAGAAGAAGTTGTCACAGAGAACAGCCTCTGCTTCGAGCTCTGTGAGTATCCTAATTCTTTTGCCAAGTTTTTTCAATAATCGACACACCTCGAAGGGGCGTTCCCCCTTAGAATGGGGGATCAAAACCCCATCCAGCAACCGGGACCGGGCCGACCACCTCATAGTGCGTCTGACGCAAGTTCTCACCCCGGCCCAAGCGGGGCCCACGATGACAATGCTGATGACTCCTCCGTTGAAGATATGGCTTCGGACAGCGACTACGTGGTCGTACCAAGCCGACGCCTGAAGAGGAAAATCAGCCGGACATCGCCCACTAGCCGGCAAGCACAGACAAAGGCGAGTAGCATGCGGTCGTTCACCATTTCGTATGTGCCGACATCGAAGACAGACATCTTGAACTCTCTAAATAGGCAGAGCCTGACAGAGTACTTTGAGCTCATCGCTCCAGGGAAAGTCGTAGAAATACGCATAAATACCCGAAAGAACATACTGTCCGTGGAGGTCACTACGAAGGCCTTAATGGACACGCTGAAAGCGATTGTTCGATTAGGAAATATTCCGGTTCGCGCATTCTCCGCGTACGACGAAGAAACGACAACAGGAGTTATATACGATGTGGATGAGGAAATAACAGACTCGAGTCTCGAGAAACTGCTGTCATCGTCGGCTCCCGTGCTTGGCTTCCACCGCTTTGGACGCACGCGATGTGTTAAAGTAGTGTTTCAGTCGAACACGTTACCCACACATGTAAAAGTTGGGTACGTGAGGCACTCGGTATGTCCTTACGTACCAAAACCTCTGCAATGTCATAAATGCATGAAATTTGGGCACGTTAGTGCAGTTTGCAAGGGTGCAGTAACCTGCAATCATTGCGGTGGCCCTCATGATGGTGATAACTGCAATGCTGTGGCCAAATGCCCAAACTGCTCAGGTGCCCACGACGCAACATCAAAGGAATGTCCCAAAATGAGGAATGAAATTAGTATCCTGAAGAAGATGGTTCGAGACCACTCCACTCACAGAGAAGCTGCAAGGGCTGTACGGCGCCGTAAACATCGTTCGCGACATCGACGCAAACGAAGCAGCAGTGCTCATAGCTTATCGAATTCGACACACAAAACCGTGCCCTCACCACCTCCTAGCCTACTTTTGTCGGCCAGAAAGGAGGATACAGATGCTCAAATGCTAATACAGTCCACGCAAGTACAATGTAACCAGTCATTGGCTCTCCCCACGTCGGAAACTCAGTGGCCTTCACTACCGTCAAGAGCTACGGTAGCGCCATCACCACATAGTGCCCCTACCTCCAATGAAGAAAACAAGAAGATGGACAACACAGATGTCAAGGCTATGCTTAAAAATTTGATGGGTTCGATGCGTAAGATTCTCAGCAGCCTAAACACTCCCGCTGCTATGGCGGCTGTGCAGCTACTTGAGGTTTTGGAGCCTCTTCTACTGGTTCTTCAGTAAGTGAACATGGCACTGATGTTCGAAGAACGCATGCGCCAGTCGCTTGTTATGCAATGGAATGCTCGTGGCCTACGTGGCCGTCTGTCAGACTTCAGACAATGGGTTTTTAAATATAAATTTCCTGTTATCGCTATATGTGAACCGAATATGGTTTCACCTTTTCGTATATCTGGATATATCCAGATTTGGTCCCGGAGTGATCAACATACGAGCAAAGTGCTCGTTTGTATACGCCGTGATTTGACATTCTTGAGACATGAAGTCGCGTCGCATACCAGCAATGATTACGTGAGCCTGACTATAACACATAAAAAGCGAACATTCTCCGTAATAGGAGGATACATACACCCAAGCGCACAGATGGACTGCTTCCACCTGGGGACCATTCTTCAATCAGCACAAAGGCCACACATTGTGATCGGCGATTTCAATGCACATCATCCTCTCTGGGGTAGCACTACAACGAATTATCGCGGAAGGGATTTAGCCAATTTTATATACAACTATGGACTAAGCGTGCTCAACGACGGATCACCTACATTTATTCGTGGCACGTCCTACAGCAGCTGCCTCGACCTCTGTTTCGTTTCCAGAAACCTTCTGTCTTCCGCATGTTGGTGCACAGATTTGGACACTCGCGGCAGTGACCACCTTCCAACCTATGTTCAGTTCAGGTGGTTTCGCCGCACGCACACACGCTACATCCGTCAAACCGACTGGACACTGTTCAAGGCATCTGTCAAGTGTGGCTGTGAACACACGACTGATTCATCCGAGGTAGAAGACATCATTGCTTCTTCACTGCGTGACACAACCAAAGAGGTTAACCTACCGATGCAGAGATCAGCAGTTGACTCCCAATACGAGGCCCTTCGTGCAATCCGTCGCCGTGCCGAACGACGATACAGACGAACGAAGTCACCTTCAGACCTTTCCGCCTGTCGTCGAGCTCAACGACATGTTCTTCGGCATCTTGACAAGATTGACAGGCAACGTTGGAGAAATTTCTGTGGATCTCTGGACCCCAGGCAACCTCTATCTAAGATCTGGCGGGTGGTACGAAGTTTGCAGACAACTCCCCAACAACATCAACCATTTCAAGCTGTTGCTCTACATCAGGGACGGACAGAAGTTGAGATAGCCAGTGACTACTGTAGCCTCATCGTGGACACCACTGATGATCTTGCCACTAATGAGCTTCTTACTACCATTGTGCCTCCATCGTCTGACGAGCGCCTTGATGTACGTTTTACAATACATGAGCTTGACGCTGCGATTTCTGCCTCCCGCCGATCATCGGCACCAGGATCTGACAGAATCACGTATGCTGCACTCAGCCATCTTGATACAGAAGCACGACATATCCTGTTATCTCATTATAACACCTCATGGGAGTCAGGAGAAGTCCCAGCTAACTGGAAATGCAGTCGCATTATTGCACTGCTCAAGCCGGGAAAGTGTCCTTATGCACTTTCTTCCTACAGACCAATCGCGTTAGCCAGCTGCGTCGGAAAAGTGATGGAAAGAATGGTACTGGCACGATTAGAGTGGCTTCTAGAGAGCAACAACTCCTTTCCTGCATTTATGAACGGCTTCAGAAGAGGCCGATCTGCCATTGATGGTGTGGTCGACTTGATCACCAGCGTTGAAGAGGAAAGAAGCCGACGCAGACTAGTGGCGGCGGTCTTCTTAGACATTAAGGGTGCCTACGATAATGTGCTGCATTATGCGATCCTTGACGCACTGGAAGATTTTGACATCGGTGGACGACTGTACGCTTGGATTTTTAGCTACCTTAGGGACCGCACCATTTACATGACGACAAGTAACGGAGACACCGATCGATATAAGGTTCATCGTGGAGGAGTTCTCAGCCCCAAGGAGGAGTTCTCAGCCCGATCCTATTCAATGTCACAATGATCGGCCTAGCAGCAGAACTTCCCAGCACGGTGAAGATCACTGCATACGCTGATGACATATGCATATGGGCATCAGGAACTACTCGTCCGCAATTGCGAGCTCGACTACAGCGTGCAGTGACGATCGCATACAAATATCTACGACGTCAGGGGCTCACTCTTTCAATCGACAAATGCGCAGTGCTTGCGTTCACGCGCAAGCATATGTTGCAATACCCGATATTTATTAATGGGACAGCGATACCTGCTGTAATGCACCACAAGTTCCTTGGGGTTGTCGTACACAGAGACCTATCGTGGACGAGGCATGTCGCCGTACTTAAATCTAAATTGAAGAGCTTTGCTCTCATTCTTCGCCACGTAGCAGGAGCAAGATGGGGCCCATCAGAATCATCGCTACTTCAATTATACAATGCTCTATTTGTGGGATGCATTCGATACAGCATGCCGGTGCTTTCCAATATGGGACCTAGCTGTGTGAAGACACTCGAGAGTGTTCAAGCTCAATGCTTACGAAGATGCTTGGGTCTACCACGCTGCACTTCAACAAATGGGACAGTCGCAGAGGCTCGGGCTTGTCCCATCAGTGTATACATGCTCTGCGAGCCACTTAGAGTTCACCTACGATTACTGAGCAGACACAGACAGCACCCACTGTCAGTACTACCCGCCACTTACCCAGATTGCAGTTTCTCAAAAGTAATATTGCGGCATGAAAATATTATACCACCAAGGTTTTCTCCGCCAAATGCCCCTGCAGTGCCACCATGGATTCTGCCTAAACCGCCTATCTCTTTTACGATACCTGGAATTACGAAGAAGTCGCTCATTTCTTCTGTTGGCCTCAGACAACTAACCCTATATCACATTTATACAACGTACAGTGATTCTCTGCACGTGTACACCGACGGATCCACCACGCTAAACACCTCCGCCGCAGCCTTTGTCATCCCAGACATGGATATCACTCGACGATTCAAAGTGGACCATAAAACCACATCAACTGCCGCAGAGCTTGTCGCTATTCGAGATGCAATAAGGTTTATTTCCGGAGAGCGACCTCGAGCCTGGACGATTTTCTGTGATGCCAAACCCGCTTTGCAAACCATTAATTGCATCATGAAGCAAGGTCCATATTACTGCTTGGCAATAGAAATCACAGAACTTATTCAGGTTGCTTCAACAAATGACCATCTTATAACTTTCCAGTGGATTCCCGCCCATTGCGGCGTGGTGGGAAACGAAGAGGCAGACGCTCAAGCTAAAAATGCCTTAAGCAGTGCCCCTGAAGTACGCATTGCGTTTTCACGAGCTGACACGAACGCCCTGCTTCGCTGCGTGATGCGCAGCTACACACTTCAGCACTGGACCAAACCGGAACGGCAACACCAGCGACTTCACAAATGGGACCCGGAAATGAGGTTCCGCATGCCTCCTAAATTGAAACGGCAACTCACAAGTATGATCCACCGCATTCGTCTTGGTGTAGCGTACACTAGACGTTACGCACATATCATCGGTCGCAGTGACACCGGTCCTAATTGTGAACACTGTGATGTGCCAGAAACACTTGAGCACATATTTTGTGTCTGCCCAGCATACGCACGTGAATGACAAACACTGATTTCTTCTACTGAACATTATCGCAGTAGGTCATTAACTGATGAGACCATGTTGGGCCCTTGGCCAGACACCAACAGTGCAACTGCGGTCACAAGAGCAGTTATTACCTTTTTAGAAACAACTGGTCTATGTGCGCGGCTCTAAAATGTGTCTCCGCTAGAAAGAACACTACATACTCACCTCTCTATCTCACCATCGTCATCCATTCATCTTTCTTTTCCCCTTTCCCTTCCCCCAGTGTAGAGTAGCAGGCTAGAGCAAACTATCGCTCAGGCCGACCTCTCTGCCTTTCTGTAAATAAACATACTTCCTTCCTAGTATCAACAATTTTCTTGTACAAGTAGCTGAAAACTTTCCTAGTCCAACGCTCCTCTCCAATTTTTCTCAAAAGCTCCTCAAAATCTGTCTTTCTGCTAGCTTCCCTGCACTCAAACGATGTCAATTTTATGTCACCTTGCACCCCTTGGTTTGGGGTATTCCCGTGTGCTCCCAAAGCAAGTCTACCTATGCCACGTTGTTTAATTTCTAATTTTGCTTGAACTTCTGATTTCATGCACAAAACCGCATTGCCGAACGTCAAACCTGGGAACATAACAACTTTCCAAATGCTACTCACAACGTAATCCCTATTGTAGTTCCACAGTGCCGTATATATTTTTCATTGCTACCCTTATTCATTACGTATTTTTTGTGCTCTTAGGTACTCAGTCCCGTTATTTGTCCATATGCCCAAATATTTGTATTTATTCACTAATAATAGCGTGACTTCCTGTATCTTATGCTCACAGCCTTTGTTATCATTAAAAATCATGATTGCCCATTTTTTCCTGTTGGACTTCAACTTTAACCTACCTCCATCATTACCACAGATGTTTATAGGTACCTGCAGATCTTCCTTGTTGTCGACAAATAATACTATATCGTCTGCATACATCAATGCTGCTAAGGACTGTTCAATGTGTTTTCCTTCCTTGGCAAAAGAGAGGCTGAATCCGAGTCGACTGCCCTCTAACATGGGCTCTAGTCTCTAGATACAGCACAAATAACGAAGTTGACAACGAAGCCCGCGTTGCATTTCTATAGGTTCAAATACCTGTTCTTCCTATTTGAAAACTACCTTCGTACTTTTAAAAATATCCTTTAGAAAATCAGTTATTCCTTCTTCCACATCTAGTGTGTCGAGTATTCCCCACAAATCTCCTTGAATCGCACTATTGTAAGCTCCCTTGATATCTAGAAATTCCAGCAGCAGAAATACCAGCCGCAGGGACTCATGTTCTTTTTTTCGCTATTTCAATACACTGCATCAATGAAAACAGGTTGACCTCCAACCTTCTTCGTTTACGGAACCCATTTTGTAATTCTCCAAGCACCCTCTCATTCTCCACCAACTCTGTAGTCTTTACTATCTGTACCACCGCCGGTAAACTACTGATGTCACTGTTTTAGGACAGTAGTTGTTTATATAGGCTTTGTCCCCCTTTTCTTTTTGATCATGCTCATCCTTCATAGTTCCCACCCATTGGGGGCTTCACCATTTGTTATTGCTTTGCTGGCTGCCTCTCTTGATGTTTGCTTAGAGTTTGCTCCTAGTTATTTTATTAGCATAATTGGGATGCAATCTGGCCCTGTTGATGTGCTATTAGGAATTCTTTACTCTGTCCTTTCCCTTTCTTGTATCCCAGTGGAGCCACTGCGCTAATTGATCAATCCTCATCTCGTGTGGCGCATGCAGCGCTTTTTTGTGTTTAAATTTTTTTGTCATCAATGTTTTTATATGTTACATTGCCTCATCCCCTTCAAGCCTAACCCCTTGAACTGTACTTATAAACTTCTGTTCCATGCTTGTCTTATACTCATGCAATCTACATGGTTCCAAAACTTTGCAGCAGCCTTTCTATTCTTTTTGTTTACTTCCGCCACCCATTGGGCCCCCTTTCTTCTAATTTTTCACTGATTCAATCGAAGGCTTCCCTTCTGCAGCCCAAAAAGGTAAATCATTTTCTTTTGACATCATCCTCGGGTTCACCCCTCTGCTTCGCATACCTGTGTTCCCTGAAGGCTTCCTGACGTCTTACTATGCCTCTCTTAACTTCCTCATGTCGCCAGCTCTTGGGTTTGTGTTTGCTTTTCCTGGTTGAATTTACTCGCAAGCTATAACTCAAACAATCGAGTTAAATTGGTGTACGTCCAATCTGATTTAGTAAGTATCCTCGGTGATTGTTTTCTCAACCATCTTAGTTGCTTGAATAAATATTACAATAAGGTGGCTTATAATGCCTCCTTTCCATTTTCATTTGTTTTCCCGAACTGAGCTTGATACTTTTCATCTATGTTTATCACCCATGGCAGATCATAAATGCTATATGACATCAATGCTCAATGTATCGTCAACTGCAGCTTTCTCATCTCCTATGTTATCAGCCCTTCACATTTCTCGGTGCTGTTGCAAATGAATAAATCCTGCCTTTCACACATATTCATTACATTTTGCCTGTTGGGTCCGTATATCCACCCATATCTTGTATGTGCGCATTCATATCCCCTAATATAATTACCTCGCGCTCAATTATTAGTTCCTCAATGTCATTTTCTATGCACTGCTCCATTTCTTGATTTTCCTCTTTGGCTTTTGCCCCTGTCCACAAGTATACAAAACCGAGGAGCGTCATCTGCCCTGCCACTTTTCTTTTTAGCCATCAATGTTTTCTGCACTCCTGCTTGACCCTTTGCCAGTCTGTACTTTTATGAATGAATGTCCCAATACCACTCCCCCTTTCTGCTGCCTTCTGTTCTATAACAGTATTTACATGCTCACTCCGGATTCTAAGGTGGTTGTTCCATGTCCTTAAGATGTGTTTCTACAAACATATACACCATCACCCTCTCCTCGCTTAGCTGTTCTTCAATCTCTCCCCACTTCAGCCTATTGCTACCACCCTGCATGTCAATATAGCCTACGCCTGAATTGGCTCGCCTCTCGTGGCTACGTCGATTTCTGCCTTGGACTCTACGAGTATTAAATATTGGTACCACTATGCAATTGCTACTGCCTATATATGCCACCTGTCAAAGAGTCCGCCTGGTTGTTTTCCTCGTTGGTTGCGCTCCTAAACATTACTTAAACTTAAACGACCTGGGTCTGCCACCTACTAGTAGCTCTGCGTTCTAAAAAAAACAACTTTAGTTTATTTCCATTACTACCAGATAAAGCCCCACCTAAAGCAGCGCCTCTAAGCAGGCGACTATCGTCTTTGGATGTCCTTTGCAGTGAAGCACGTTGATAAGCGGCCAATTTTTTCAAAATGTTGCTGGAGCGATTTCAAGTCCTAAGTCTTCTATCCAGCATGACAAATTTGAGTGAAGATGTATGGAGCTTTTGAAGTTAATTCATAGGCATAAAGTAGCAGACATCAGGAGGTATAACATAGAAAAAATTAAACAGGCTGTAAAAAGCAGCAAACGCCTAAAAGCTGCGGAGGCAGACTTATGCATAGGCAAAAAACGAATGCATGCATTGAGAAACAAGGAAGGCAATGTCATAACTAAAATGGATAGAATAGTCGAGATGGCGGAGGAGTTCTACAGAGAGCTGTACAGAAGTCAAAAGAACCAGGTTGGTATTGTGAGAAACTATAATAGTCCAGGAAAATTTGACATTCTACCAGTAACGACATAGGAATTAAGGAAAGCCCTAAAAGTAATGCAAAGAGGCCAAGCCTCTGATGAGAATAAAGTAACAGCGGACCTCCTGAAATATGGCGGAGAAATTGCGTTAGAAAAATTAGCCACCTTATATACAAAGTGTCCCTCGACGGAAAGGGTACCAGAATCTTGGGAGAACGCTCAAATCATCTTAATTTATAAGAAAAGAGACGTCAAAGACTTGAAATGTTACATGCCGATCAGCTTACTCTCTGTTCTCTACAAACTATTTACAAAATAATAGCTAATATAATTAAGACAATATAAGAGTTCAAACAGCATAAGGATCAAGTATCATTTCGTACCGGCTACTCGACAATAGACCATATTCATACTATCAATCAGGTAATAGAGAAATGCGCTGAATACAACCAACCCCTATACATAGGTTTCATAGATTATGAGAAGGCATTTGACTCAGTGGAGACATCAGCAGTGATTCAGGCACTACGGAATCAGGGAATCGAAGAATTCTTCATAAACACACTGGAAGAAATCTACAGAGCATCCACTGCCACCCCAGTAGTCCATAATTAAAGTGACAGAATCCCAATAAAGAAGGGTGTAAGGCAAGGAGACACAATATCTCCAATGCTATTCACCGCGCGTTTACAGGGCGTATTCAGGACCCTAGACTGGGAAGAGTTAGGGATAAAAGTTAATGAAAAATACCTTAGTAACCTGTGATTTGTTGATGACATTGCCTTGATGAGTAACTCAGGGGACAAATTACATTTCATAATATCTGAACTACACACTCAAATCAGTAAAATAGGTCTAAAAATTATTATGCACAAAACTAACGGAATGTGCAACAATCTCAGCAGAAAACAGCACTTTATGATACATGGAGAGACGATGGAAGTTGTAAAGGTATAAGTCTACTTAGAACAGGTAATAACCGCGAAGCCGAACCACGAGATTCAAGTAACTAGAAGAATAAGAATGGGGGGGGGGAGCACATTTGGCAAGCACTCTCAGATCATGTCTGGTAGATTGCCACTATCCTTCGTTAGGAAGGTATATAACAGCTGCATCTTGCCGTTACTTTACTACGGAACAGAAACTGTTAGGCTTACGAAGAAGGTTCAGCTTAAACTGAAGACGGCTCAGCGAGCGATGGAAAGGAAAATGATAGATGTAACCTTACGACAAAAGAAGAGTGCAAAGTGGGCCAGGGAACAAACCGGAATTAGTGATATCATAGTTGAAATCAAGAAAAAGGAATGGACAAGGGCAGGACGCGTAGCATGTCATTAAGGGTAACCAACGGTCATCAAGGGTAACTGAGTGGATTCCCAGAAAAGGCAGACGCACGAAGGGGAGACAGAAAGTTAGGTGGGCTGATGAGAATAAAACGTTTGCGGGTATAATGTGGCAACAAAAAGCCCCAATGCCAGGTTGATTGGAAGGTCATGGGAGAGGCATTTGCCCTACTGTGGGCGTAACCAGGCGGATGATGATGATGATGACGATGTACAGCCGCGGTCACGTCTGTGTAGATGGCTTGAGGAGCCGGTTTACGCTCAGAGGGGTGAAACCTCGAGGCAGTTTTGGGCTCTGAAGTGTTGTATCAGAAGGACGTGTGGCCTAGCTGTCAGGCTGACTGCATCAGAGCCCGAAACTGCCTCGAGGTTTCAACCCGCTGAGCAAAAACTGGCACCTCACGCGCTCTACACAGACGTGGCCGCGGCTGTATATAGGCATACTTTATAAGGTTTTGCCCACCTATCGTAATACTTGGCTATTCTATGCTTTACCCTTCTTTTTTTTGCTTTTCAATATCCTCATCCTAAACAGCTCCTCGTCAATTTCATTCCCTGCCCACTTGTATGCGCGGTTGTGATACATCTTGTTTGCCTGTGTGATGTTAGGGCTGGGCAAGGGCACTTTCAACTTGCATTGCAATAGGATATACAAGATACTTGGGCAAGACGTATAGAAGATACTTATGCAAATACTGCCTCAAAAATTATATCCGATATATCACTAATAATATGTTAATATGCTTTCACACTTTTTGAAACTTGTAGCTTTATTCCTCCCCAAGATATAGAAGCGAATGCCTATGCCCAAAATTACATGCTTGAATTTTCCTAATTGCAACGAATCTCACTCGATTTTATTCTAATCTCTGTTAGTATCTCAATAGTTTTGGCCTTCTTGGTCACAGCAGATAAGTTCACTTCCAGAAGAACTTATTAAGGCAAGGGTTTTAAGTGGCTTCCACAGGGGTTCTGCAAGCCACTGACAAATTTTTCCTGGTTCCGCACTCGCCAACTCGACTATCTTAGATGGAGATCCCGAGGTGTGATGGATGTAGGAAACCTCCGTAATTCCCGCCCGAGCGTTAATAAACACAACCCAGTGCGTAAGAGAAACGCGGGACTTGCACAGTACATCTCGCCAGCAGTTTAGAGCCAGCCAAGCTGCGAAAATGCGACGCGTGGTGGCTTAATTCTCGGTGACCTTATATTACTACTGCCACCTTTGATTGGTCGTTTCGGAGCAGTCTAGAGTGCTCTCTTGGGAAATGGAGGGAAGCTGAGGAAAGTAAACACGCACCCGTCTCTCTCAGGAGAGTGCTCCGAATTGACCAGTTAAAGATGACGTACCCTTGGCCTCCGAGTTGGTGGGCGCACGTCGGGGTTCTCTGTTGGCGTCCCAATCGCCCCGCTCCCCCGCAAACCAACGAGCATTGCCTTGCACACCCGTCTACCGTAAGAGGGTGCATGCATGCACTGTGGATTCTAGCGGCAGTGGAATACGCGGCAGACAGCAGAGCGCAAGGGATTATTCCGTAAGAATATTTTTTTAATGTACGAGAAAGAATCTCCGCCACAGTTTTCTGACTGCACTGAAGACAAGGATTTTTTGTGTTATTCTTTTTATTTTGGTCTAACTTAAAAAAAAACTGACAACTGCTGAGTTTTCCTGGTATACATCATTGTAAAAAGGTATCAACTCGTCTGTGGCAGTATTACTTTCTTCTTCATTACAACTCGTTTTGACTCAGTGATGAATACATGGATTTGAGAATTATAGATGCATTCTAGCATTCCTGTTTTCTGGAGATGTGTATGAGTGAAAACTGGGCTAATTATCTTCAATAAATTAGATTAGCCTCATATTGTGACACATTGTTCTACTATGTCATTGCGTACGGATATTTATAAGGTGGTCAATCGAAGAACAGTCACGCTTCAGATAATTTAGTGCCCTGGCTGTGTCACTCAAATAAAATGATAATTGTTCCGGAATATTCTAGAAGGCTTCGTGTAGGCAACCAACAGTTACTCTACACTTATTTCACAGTGAGAATGCCTGAAGTGTCATCGTCTCCCTTTTAGTAATCTGTATTTTAATTATGTTATGATATCAGAATGGCAATGCTCGTATCATGGTCATTTACGATACTCTCGACTGGATGCCCCACCGCGGTGGTCTAGTGGCTAAGGTACACGGCTACTGACCCGCAGGGCGCGGGATCGAATCCCGGCTGCGGCGGCTGCATTTCCGATGGAGGCGGAAATGTTGTAGGCCCGTGTGCTCAGATTTGGGTGCACGTTAAAGAACCCCGGGACGTCGCAATTTCCCGTGCCTTCTACTACGGCGTCTCTCATACTCATATTGTGGTTTTGGGACGTTAAACCCCACATATCAATCAATCTCTCGACTAGATCCAAACCAAAGGGTCGCAGAGGCAGCTGAATGGCGTCTTTTTGAAGAAGAAAGTTTTCGTTGTCGCAGACTACAGAAGAAAGAAAAAAATTACAGCAAATAAACGGGGTGCATGATGAGCGGGGCGAAGCTCCGAATGGTTTCATCAGAAAGCAGTGAATCCACTGTCTGTCTGTCTGTCTGTCTGTCTGTCTGTCTGTCCGTCCGTCCGTCCGTCCGTCCGTCCGTCCGTCCGTCCGTCCGTCTGTCTGTCTGTCTGTCTGTCTGTCTGTCCACTCGTTCGTATTACACAGCCATGAGCCATAGAACTAGGGCTGTGTTCCAATACTCACTGTAGACGGCTAAATAGACAGTTAAATGGACGGCGGCCACATGAAGTCCCATTCCAATTCTCACGTAGCCGGCAAAAACAGCTCCGAAAACACCGCATCGTAGACAAATACGATGCCGGCTACCTTGCTGTCTAAACAAGATGGCAACTCAGCGAACCACTCAGATAGATCAAATCTCGCCAGAATGGCCGTCTGCACACAATCAGACGCTCCCCCAGACGCTCAATGTGAGTAACGTTTACTTGTTTTTGATTTCAACACGAAATAAGCCAGAATTTACAACTGTTACGTTTGTTTCTTTTAGCTCAGCTTTTTCTTTTCGACGCGAGATGGCGCATCGTCGCGTAAAAGCTGTCTAAACGTGTTCTAATTCTCGGACAGCAGGGGCTCGGTGCGGTCTTCTAAGAAGTCTGCGTAGACTGTCTACGTGCTGTCTAAGAATTGGAACACAGCCTATGTCGTGTCCATCTGTTTGTCCGCCTGTTCCGTCCTTCCGTCTGTTTGTCCGTTCATCCGTCTGTTCGTCTGTATAACCGACTGTCTATCCAGCCGTCTGTCGGACCGTCTGTCTGGCTGTCTGTCCGGCCATCTGTCCGGCTGTCTGTCTGTTTGTGTGCTTGTCAGTCCATTTTCTGGTCCTAAGTGATTCTAAGAGAGGGCGTCGGAGCGTCAAGAAGGCGTCCGATCTCCGACGTCAGCGTCGGGCGACGCTGACGTCGGAGATCGCGAGGGCACAACCGGTCGGCACGGAATCTAGTGCACGCGTCCAATTTGTCGGTCCGTCCGTCTGTTCGCTCGTTCATACAATCGTTCGTCTCACGCAGTGCTGAGTGACCCGCATGGTGCGGGATCGAATCCCGGTGGCGGTGGCTGCGTTTCCGATGGAGGCGGAAATGTTGTAGGCCTGTGTGCTCAGATTTGGCTGCATGCTAAATAACCCCATGTGGTCCACATTTCCGTAGCCCTTCACTATGGCGTCTCTCATAAACGTACTGTGGTTTTGGGACGTTAAACCCAGCATATAAATCAATCATCGCAGTGCTGAGTGAGTCATAGAGATAAACTGTGTCCATTCGTCCGTCCGTCTGTCTGTCTATTCACCTCTCCGTCCGCACTCGCTGAGCGAGTCATAGAACTAGGTGGTCACCTACCAAGAGAGAGATGCATGTACAAACCAAAGGCTTAAAGAGCTTCGACCCAAATAGTGCAAGTTTTCTTTGCTATGTAACGCGCATTGTTTCATACTATGTGCAGCTAACTCTGAACGCGTGTCACGTTCTTCTTGAACAAGCAAAGCATTTTGATGTTCGTTCTTACATGTGCACGCATAAGCTCCCGAACGAACTAGAGCACATGCGTACCGCGCGCAATCATAAATATGATTCTTGCACTTTAACTTTCAAAAATTCTGATATGATTACAAGTGACGCAGTATTCATTTACCCCATTTTTTGGCACTTACGTTTTGATGATGACAATAATAGTATTCTTATGGGTAAGAGATATTTCTGTTACACATACCTTTTTCTTTGGATAATTGTTGCTTTGTTGAATTTTACTCGACAAGAATCTACTAAAGACATTTGCCCAATTTCTGCAGCACGTGGGCGATTATGATGACGATAGTTTTTTGGCAAGGGGTGAACAAAGAACAATTTGCTGAACAGCTACGCTGTTGGGATGATTGATTGATATGTGGGGTTTAACGTCCCAAAACCACTATATGATTATGAGAGACGCCGTAGTGGAGGGCTCCGGAAATTTAGACCACCTGGGGTTGTTTAACGTGCACCCAAATCTGAGCACACGGGCCTACAACATTTCCGCCTCCATCGGAAATGCAGCCGCCGCAGCCGGGATTCGAACCCGCGCCCTGCGGGTCAGCAGCCGAGTACCTTAGCCACTAGACCACCGTGGCGGGGTGTTGGGATGACCACAATAATTTTTAAGACATGATAGAATATGTACAGGCAGAATACGTTCCACTACTGCAAACTCGGACTTCGTCGTGTCAATGTGCAGTTATTTACTCAACAGGTATACAAGTCGTGTTCAGAGAAGAATCCATCTGAGCATGTATACCAAATACGCATTAGGGCTTTTGAATAAAGGAAGAAAGTTTTGAGGGCTTCTTTCTTTCCTTCTACAGACCCTTACAGAGACTGAAATCTGCCCGAAACATGAAGTGATATGACTTCGCTGATGGAAAGATTGTTCGACGTGTTGACTCAAACCAACCCTATTTTTATCTTTAGAGGTAGATTTATAACTGCACTTCTTCATTGAAAGTGACGAAAATTGAACCGTGGTTACTCTGGCAGCAAAAACGTGAACGATCTCATGTACTTGTCCACGTGACTATCGATTGCTGTACGTGGTCGATGATTTTTGTTAGTATTGTATTACGGTTGGTTACTTTATATTGAAAGATAGTACTCAAAATAAACATGTCCATATAGTTACATGTCCATTAAATTCCATATAGTTTCACGTAATAGTTCCATGCTCGTCAGCGCGCCTTGAACAACTTTCCAGCGCGCTCACAAAACCGTGGACGCAGTTTGGACGTCGTTAAGGTTTTAGAGCGAAGTAGTTTTGCTACCTACAACTCATCTCCTAAGTGACGTATACTGCTACTCGGTACGGCCGTGCATAAGCATAGTGATATTTTTGGTTACTTGGCTTGGCTCGTGCGTCCAGGGAGTAACGACGCCGGGACAAGCCACCCGCGACACAACCACTAGCAACCTTAGGTGCAGCCCCACCACGGTGGTCTAGTGGCTAAGGTTCCCGGCTGCTGGCGAAACTCGGATGGAGGCGAAAATGTCGGCCTGCGTGCTCACATTTGCGTGCACGGTAAAGAACCCCAGGTGATCCCAATTTCTCGAGCCCTCCTCTACAGCGTCTCTCATAAGCTGATGGTGGTTTTGGGACTTTAAACCCTACAAACCAAATCAATCAACCTTAGGCGCAGGCTTAGACAACGTGGAATAAATAGCGTGAAAGTGTATCACATCTCATTGTAAGTGCTTGTTATCTTTAACAATATTTGAACTAACAATAAAGGCGGTCAAGCATAGTTTCAAGAACTCTTGCGAAAGGAGAACGACAACAGCTTTCACTAATCACTAACAGGGCTGGTGGAATCACTATCAATTTTCCGCATTGCTGTAGGAAAGATAAATTTGCGTTTAGAGCATTTCAGATCACAATACACTGCTTATAAAATAACTACGAGCTTTTCGAAATTACTATTGCAGCACAAACACTACGAAGCGTGAGCTTTTAGGGCCGAAGCTTTTAAAAGCGTGGTTCTGTCCATCCCTTGTATGTACGTATGTATGTATGTATGTATGTATGTATGTATGTATGTATGTATGTATGTATGTATGTATGTATGTATGTATGTATGTATGTATGTATGTATGTATGTATGTATGTATGTATGTATATGTATGTATGTTGATCTCCTATAGTTCCTCCTTTGCCAACTGCCCACACTAATTTGTCCTTGCAAACATCCCACTACCTCTCATCACCGATCCACCACTTGACCGACCATACAGCAAATACAGTTGAGAGGTAGCCAATATGAAATGCAAGATGGTCGTGTACTTGTATCCCCGGGCGCGTTAAAGAACCATAGATTGTCAGACTGTGTCTTTCCTTGTTTGTACGTGACCGCCTATAGTGCAACCTTTGCATACTGCCCTCTCTCTACTTTGTTTGTCCTTGCAAACATCTCTCTACGCCCCATCACCGAACCACGACTTCCCTGGCCATAAAGCTGTTATATTGAAGGGGGAACGGAAGCGACGTTTAGGTACCACTTACGTATAATAATATTTCTTGTAAAATTATATAGAGTGTTTGTCACGTCTTTGATAACGTAGTGGGTGATCTTCGCGGATGGTCCATGACTTAGCAATGAAACCTTCCAGCGCTTCACCCCGCTCATCATCATTCACTCCATGGATATGCTCTGATTTTCTTTTTCAGAGTGTGACAGAAGACAAGGCCGATGTCTTTATCCTGCAGGTAGGCACTTATTTTGCATACAAGGTACTTATGACTTGTTGTTCATTGGACAAATCTCATTTCTAGTCTGCACGTGCGGCGTGGTGCCGTAATTTGAAGTAAATAGGCTGTGGATCAATTAATGACACGTAAAAGTCAATATAGGTATTTAAAAAAAGATTAGCAGCAGTGCACTATCTTCTCTTATGTGCACGCTATTTAGCAAAAATACGACAGATTGATTGATTTGTGGGGTTTAACTTCCCAAAACCACCATATGATTATAAGAGATGCCGTAGTGGAGGGCTCCGGAAATTTCGACCACCAGGTGTTCTTTAACGTGCATCCAAATCTGAGTACACGGGCCTACAACATTTCCGCTTGGATCGAAAAAAATGCGACAGAACTTACAAAATAAAATGGGGGGGGGTGGATAACCCGGAAAAAAAAAACGTTCACGTGTGAGACGAACCATATAGTTTCCTAAAATTAACGAGAGGGAACTCTGGCGCTGCGATCGTTCGGCGATTATGAGAATCATGCTTATTATATGGAATGGCATAGTCTTCATACTTTCAGGCTTCGAACGTAGTTGTGGCTTCGTTTATTGCTGTGTGTTGGTTTTGTTTTCAATAAAAGAAACCATTTGAAACTATGTGAGCTGATTTGATATGGTGAGCCTAAAAAATTTAGGTGGTGAAGCGTAACTAACAAACTGTTGCTGATTCTTGCTTCGGAAAACAAAACAGTTGCAGGCAATACGAAGCTAAACGAAACGAAATGTACGAGGATTAAGCAAATTCATGAACTTCAATAATTCCACACTGTCATGATTCGCACGCTAGCTGAAGCTCCATGCGTAGCAGCTCCTACAGACACTAGCGCCAGAGTTTCGGCGCCTGTATGTATAGAGAACTCTGAGACCAACACCGGGCTTGCGATCATATTCGAATCACAACCAACTGGCGACTCTACGCGATGAATGTGCGCACTAACGTGCGGTTGATCCTCGTGAAGAAAGAAAATTTTTGATTGATTGATATGTGGGGTTTAACGTCCCAAAACCACTATATGATTATGAGAGACGCCGTAGTGGAGGGCTCCGGAAATTTAGACCACCTGGGGTTCTTTAACGTGCACCCAAATCTGAGCACACGGGCCTACAACATTTCCGCCTCCATCGGAAATGCAGCCGCCGCAGCCGGGATTTGAACCCGCGCCCTGCGGGTCAGCAGCCGAGTACCTTAGCCACTAGACCACCGCAGCGGGGCGAAAATAAAATAATTTTTTTTGCGCGTTCCCAATTATGTTGCTCCGCAAACTACGCCAACAACTGTTCCGTCACATCAAATTAGCTCAGAGGCTTGTGACTGTGGTCGCTGAACTAAAAAAAAATTGTGCAGCAAGCGACCAGGCTGTAGCATGAGACAAATGCGGCCATCTAAGAGAATTTGCGACCAGTCGATTGCTTGGCGACTGACTTGGTTGCGCGATCAGCGCTACAATCGACGTGCAATTTTCTTGACAGCACTGGAACAGCTACAGAACCGCAGTGCATGCATGCTACTGCACCAAAATATAGTGTTTGAAGGGCCAGTAAATCGGCCCCGACATTTTACATCGGAAGCTGTATATGGCTAGGAGATACGAAAAACCATCAAAATTTTCTCGGCAAGGTTCTCAGAGCTACCGGACATGTCACATTTCACGGCCACAAGCGCGCGCTTGGGCGTGGCGGGATCGTCACGTCATCTTCGAAGACACGCAGAGGTTTACGTTGCTGATCGTTGTAGGGTACTTTCAAAACCGGACCTGGTGTGATCCAAAGCGCAACTGATCTGTCAATAATGTTTATAATGGTGCCGTATTCACGCAGAAATCGATCCTCAAGGTCACGTCCTTGCCACACTGCGGTAAAATTACAAATGTAGCAACAAAATCCGAACTGCCGATATTGACTCGAGCGGTGCATTTCCCTGTCAGCATTACCGATTCCCCCCCCCCCCCCCCTCGCGGTTTTCCTGTTGGGCTTGGTCCATAAGGTTTTTACTTCATTTAGGCAGTCGGC
The DNA here is from genome assembly GCA_013436015.1 of Rhipicephalus annulatus. Taxonomy (NCBI): domain Eukaryota; kingdom Metazoa; phylum Arthropoda; class Arachnida; order Ixodida; family Ixodidae; genus Rhipicephalus; species Rhipicephalus annulatus. The sequence continues at coordinate 246,886 of WOVY01002520.1, read as the reverse complement.
GAGTTTGCGGCTAATAGTAAAATATTCCACGCCAGTATCTACGAGTGCTGTTATTGGATACTCGTCTATGTAAACGTCTACGTTTGCTCTTACGATTTCCCCTGAAGTCAGTGACGTCATATCGTCCACCGTGTCGTCCATCGTATCGTCTATCGAACGACATGTCCACTGGTGTGCCTTATATGTGACCAAGTTTCGGATGTTGGTGGAGGGTGGAGCTTCGATAGTGGTTCCGTAGGTAGAACAGGCCGTGGAGTCGGCAGCTCTGCATTTTAGGCTGAGGTCAATGGCTCGGGTTAAGTCCCAGTGGTAGCATTGTAATATGCAAGCTGCGATGCATTCTGTGTCACTATAAAGGGGCGACGAACAGCTGACGCGCAGCTTACAGACCGCCGGTCTGATAGTTATCCGGGCAGGGCCAATGCCTAGCCCTGGAGGACTTCTTGCTGCACACCTTCTGCTACGGAATCCACTGCGGGCTCTTGTGGAAAAACAAGCAAATAGGATCTCCTCACGAAGAACCTCATGAATTAGCTCACGGGAGAGCACTCACTGCCGGCAGTCAAAGCAGAAACGCTGATGCATGCGTTGTTCGATCGACCGTGGGGGCTTCAACTAGATAATTGAAATCTCTTTGATGAATTCCACTAAAGCTTTTGGTGGGTTGCGAAAAAGGCCAGCAAACAGTTGTTCTTTGGCGTCTCTCATTTGGTGCCGCACTTAGCTTCAGGCATCTCAAGGTCGGCTCGACGGAACAGGTGGGTTATATCCTCCGCCAACTTGGCGAAACTTTCATTAGGCATCTGTATGCGTGACTCGACCAGCTGCTGAGCAAAATCACGACGATCACGCTTGGGCGGTTTAGATGAGCTGCTTACGAAACTTATTCCAGGAAGTCAATGTGGCTTCCCTTTTCTCTTACTACATACGAGCGCTGTCTGCCAGGGTAAAGTAAGCACGCGAGAGCTTCTGGTCTGTTGTTTAATGATTCTAGTTGGCGACTGGAGACAACTACAGACACACACGTACCCGAATCCGGTGATCCTTCGCCTCTGCTACCCAGGCATTTATACGTCCGACGCGTGCAAGGCATGTGGAGCCAGAGCGACGCTGCAGCACATGCTGTGGAAGTGTACCGGTAACGTGAAGCAGTCCCCTACGAACACGGTAGACATGGCAGTCTCTAACCGCGAGGCGCGATGGGAGGCGGCTCTGCTCAGCCACGACCTTGCCGATCAACTGTGGGCCGTCCGGCAAGCCCAGGATGCCGCCCGGGTGTAAGGACTCGAGGCCGTCACTTAGGCCGGGGTGCTTGTAGCTCCACCCCGCTCAATGACGCCGGACATGCTCAATAAAGTTTTTACTCACTGACTCTAGTTGGCGACTTGCTTATACTGCTCGAGCCAATCTTCGACGCCTCCATAAGCTTCTCTGTGGAACATCTCTGGAATCCAAGGTGGCTCAATGGTCGATTGCGAAGCGCTGGTGATTCTCATTTCTCCAGATAAAGTCCTTGGCTGCGGAGACTCCAAGAGGATTACCTCGGGGCTAAGGTCTCGCTGTCGGCGACTGTAGGCGTGGGGAGGCGTGTGCACTGAAGGGATGGGTTGCAGGATTGGAAAGGTAGTGCCGCGTCATGGAGGAGTGTTGAGCTTAAGTCCAGCACCTCCACCAATGTCGCAACGCGAAAATGACGGGAGACAGGATCATAGTCGGAAATACCAAGGTCTGTTTTACAGATCGCAAACAAGAACAAAAGACTCAACGTCCTGTTCCTCAGATCTCAGTGGTGGTTGTTGCTCGTACTCGCGACCTCGTTCTCCTCTGCAATCCTGAGGGCTTTTAGTTGTGACAATATCACCACTCCATGTCATGCACTTTGTCAGGATAAATCTGAGTTTACTGCCTTGACGCGAGTCCCGACGTTGCATCAGATTGTGAATGATAGGTTTACACGCCAGCACCCTCGGCGTGTCCTGTAAGCGCTCGATACGTGCAGAACTGCTCAGTTTAAAGAGCCCCTATAGTCGTTTACAGCCTAAGAATAAGTTCAAGCTCCGCCCAAAAGCATAACTGTGCCACTCCGCAAAAACTTGCATAGAATCCACATTTACTCATTTGTATGATGCGAAGGTTATAACCATATTGTATATATGAGATTAATTTAAAAAGACATGTTGGTTCCGCTGGTTTTTGGTAAAAACACGCTAACATTCGGTGTAATTTCCGAAAAGAGTCGGACATTGCCCACGTCAAACGTAATGTTTCAGCTTAGGCACGACAAGCTTTTGATTATTATTGCGCATTGCACTTATGTTACCAGCAAAAACGTACTTATGGTTGCAACGAAAAACTTGTATAACGACTCTCTTGTGCAGATGAATGACAGGTCATCCACAGTGTTGGGGGTGGTGCTTAAATTTATTCTCATTTTCGAACCAACCAAATACAGCCTCTGAAAATACAAAAAAAGAACGGCGTTTCATATTGTTCCGGCGTTTCGTGTTCTTGCGGCACCTTTCGTGATGTAGGCAGTTTGACGACACGGCGTGAGCATGAAGTAAACTCTTGATTAGTGAATATACGAGGTAGCTTTTGTGAATTGTTTCATACCCTGCTTTGCAATGGAGTCACGCGCCCGTTCCGCGTTGTATTACATGACTATCGTGCTCGATAAACTGATTTCCTATCGCGTTCGGCGCTTGTGACTGCGCCGCCAGCAGAAAGAGCAGCACTTTGTCGAGAAGCGCGAAACACTGATTGTCTCAACGATTTTGTGTGGATATTTCACATGCTTTATGAAGGAATGATTGACGAGCAGGAGATAGCACTTGCAGGAAGGGTTGTAAAGGCGAGAACGAAACTACTCTCTTGCCATTGAACTCGAAGTGGTTTAGGGGCCTTTAAACGAAGTTGTTCAGCCAGCTCTTAACGCTTGACTCCAAGCGAAAAGCTGGCGTGGCTGCTGCTGGCTGAATGCTTCGCATAAAATGTATTGCTGCCATGTGGGTGATCGGAATGATTTTAATCGAAAATTGTAATATAGTAATAATGTTTCATCTTACCGTTACCTTGTCTATAGGGTTTATTTTTCCTTTTTTTACTGAAGCCTGCAGCTGCAACCCCTAGGCTTCGCTTTGGACGACGTGCTCGGAACCTGTTATACCATTATAATGGCAGGGTGAACCGGTGTCTGCACGGCGGGAACAGCGGCAATTGCAACAGTTTTACAACTATGTTCGGGTGCCTGGTGAGGTGCTCACGTTTGCAGCGTTAAGAGAGTAGGATCGCACGTACGGAATTACACGCGGTAATAAAGTTGTTATTTGCGAATACAAGTGTTGTCTGTGCCAGTCTCGTTCTTTCGGCGGCAGAAAACAGCTGAAGTGAATTACCTTATAGAAGGTGCTGCGCAATTGATGCTATGTGGGTATAACGTTGTTGTGAGGAAAAGTTGTTCCGTGCTGAATCATAGCGCTTTTTAAATGAACCAGCGTATTTGTGTTACACTTTAGTGCTGCATGATTGAGCCAAGTCTTCACTATATGGTGCCTTTTTGAATTCTGTAACCAACCAGTCATGCCCGCGTACACTCTAAGGCAAAGTTACCCGAAAAAGGAGTAACGAAGCTTAATAGGCACACACGATGAACGGATAGACCATTGAGGAGCAACCACAGAGGGAAGCGTGCCGCGTGCAACACACTTAGTCTCCAAACACGCTCCAAAGGGATGAAACACGCGATAATGCAGGCAGTGCGCAAAAGCGTTTCCAAGGTCACTAGCCGTCCTCCTTCTCTCCTAGCTCAGTCTTTCCCCGTATTTTGCTGCCGATGGTTCGCGTTGCGTCGCGCTCGGAGTGCTCGACCACAGCGGCCTGGATTCGAAGATATAGGAATTACGACGTGGTGCTTGCGTGTACGCTTGGATGAGAGTGGGCTGCTGCTTTTACGTTTCGCGGCACCCATGAAGTCTGGAGCAAGTCTCGATACGCCACCACGCCGCGTTGTGTATCTCTGGCTTCAAGACAGTCAGGACCAACACACGACAGCACATGGCGGCCGAGAAGACAGCAAGCCAATCTAATATATATTACAGTCCGACTCAGGGCAGAAATCAGCGCTGGATTCTTTCGCAAGTAGGTTATCATTCTTTATTCTACTCTACTCGTCACGTGTTTGATACGGATCGCGTTTGCCTACAACGGGCTCGGTGATGTATATCGCACGCACGAAATGCCCCGCGAAGGTAAGCTTGGGCGTGTGCAGTTCGCCTGTGCTTTGCGAATACCTGGAAATTGGCTGCCACTGCCGTCGGCCTCCCGTACGTTCGCTCATCGAGTGCTCGCCTGTCTTCGCCACCGCGATGAGCTGCGGGCTCACGATATTTGACTGAGACCTCGTCGCTGTGTTGGGAGTCGTCGAGAACACGTTGCGGGTTCTCGTAATGAGCTTGGTTGTAGTATGTCGCGCGCTGTAAGTGCACCAGCACGGGCTGGCGGGGCTTTCGCTAGCGTCGGAACTCAGTGAAAATCTGTCGCCATTACAGTTGGCATTCCGTCAGTCGGTCGCAAGCAGCTTGGCACCATCCGTTGGCCGCGGCGGCGGACTCGCCTTTGCGTGCTGCAGTCGCTCGAGTTTGTGGAAAAGGGCTGCATTAGCGTCAATTTCTTCGGCGCTAGCTCCAAACTATCTGAGCGCTGTTCATGGCGGCGGCCAAGCGCAAGCTTGCTCTCCTGTTCGAAGTTCGCTGGCGGCAGACGCTCCGAGTGCAGCTCCGTGTTTGGTCTCGCGTTCGCTTGCTCGAGCTGAACGACGTCGCTCGCTTAAGACTTGCCGACTTGTTGGCGGCCCGGTGGTTCACAGAGTTGTGGCTGCGGCCGCCGCTCTCAAGATGTTGCGCTACAGGTAACGAAATGAGTCTTTGACGTTGTGTGATTCACGGTAAAATAATTAGCATGTCATATCTCGCGTATGTTAAATGGGAAGCATTTCTTAGCAAACTTCGGCGACATTGAGCGTATCTATCTATCTATCTATCTATCTATCTATCTATCTATCTATCTATCTATCTATCTATCTATCTATCTATCTATCTATCTATCTATCTATCTATCTATCTATCTATCTATCTATCTATCTATCTATCTATCTATCTATCTATCTATCTATCTATCTATCTATCTATCTATCTATCTATCTATCTATCTATCTATCTATCTATCTATCTATCTATCTATCTATCTATCTATCTATCTATCTATCTATCTATCTATCTATCTATCTATCTATCTATCTATCTATCTATCTATCTATCTATCTATCTATCTATCTATCTATCTATCTTGCCGCCTACGACTTTTAGCTCTCATGGCCGTTTCGATAACAGTGTCGATGCCAAATTTTGTATGTCATAACATGACTGTATGAAGAACATATCTGACTAGTCTTAACATGAAAATCATGACATGTATGTCATGAATGTCATTTTTTACATTTCGTGGTCCTGCAGCCTTTGCGGTGGTTTCGTTCACATGACATGTTGCAAAACTAGTATGATATGACATGATTGCATGGCAAACACAGGTGACAGAACCTAGCATAAAATCATGACATGCGTGTCATGTAACAGCATAACTACATGGCACGCTCATGATACCCTCGCAGCCGTTTCGCTAGCGTCACATATGCCAAGTTTGGTATTACAGTACGTGAATGGATGACGAAGGTATGTGACTGGTGAAAGCAAGATAATCATGAGATGCGAGTCATCTAACAACATGACTACATGTCACGCTTATGACGTGCTTTGGCTCTTTCGCTAGATTCATTTATAACAAATTTCGTACTACAGAACGTGAATGAATGATGAAGGTATGATACTGGTGCAAACGTGATAAACATGAGATGCGTGTCATGTACCAACATGGCTACATGCTACGCTCATGATGCGCTCGCGGCCGTTTCGCTAGATTCACATGTACAACTCGGTATTACGCGACGCGAATAGGTGACATAGGTAAATGACACATCCAAACATGATAATCACGACATGCGTGTCATGTTACAACATGACCACATGCCACACTCATGATGCGCTTGAGGCCATTTCGCTAGCTTCACATATGCCAAATTTGGCATTACGTGACATCAGTGGATGAAGGAGGTATGTGACTGGGGCAAACATGATAATCATGAGATGCGTGTCATGTGAAAACATGACTACATGCCACAGTGAAGGCGCCAATACATTTCGACGTGAGGCGCTGCGCGTGCTCACCGACGTTCACTTTGTCGCGTCACGCTGGCGTTGCGACGCCAGGCGCTGGTTTTGCCATATACTCGTACGTGTGCGCCGCGCTGCGTTGCTTTGACGCATGCGCGTTTCAGCGCGTCCGGCATCACGGCTAACCTCCCTGTCCTTTCTCTGTCAATCCTCTTCCTCTGGCGTCCCTCCGTCACGAAAAGAGGGGCACGCAGTGTTGTCTGGATAGTGCATCGGCACGAATTTCCCGCTGGTTGCCATCGGGCCGCGCCGACACACATTGGAAGCGCCGGTTACGCCTGGCGTCAGAATATAAAGTTGTCACGTTTTGCTAACGTAGCGTCGCTGCGCTCAGCGAGCGCGCGCGTCAACGCTACATTGGAGTACACTGGGTCCTTCATGTTGCGCTCGCGGCCGTTTTGCTTGCTCCACATATGCTAAATTCGGTGTTAGGGGACGTCAGCATAGAGAAATAAAAGGTTAAGAGTGGACACCCCCGTAGACCCCAGCGGCCCAATCGACCCTAGCACACCTGGTGGTTGGTGAGAGCAAGTGGCGTGCGCTTCCTGTTTCGGTTTCACTAGCGCAAATTTTGAATTACTTTGCGTAACCGACGTTTGGCTATGACGAAAGTTCATGATTTCAGACCACTTTTCATCGCCCAAATGGATAGTTTTTGTAGGTCGTTTTGATTTAGCGATTCCAGGTTTTCTTTTGTTCAGTGGTTTGTGCGAATTGGTCGTGACGTGATTTTTGAGCAAGCTGCAAAGGCAGGGCTTTGCAGCTTGCTCACTACGTGAAAGACAAACTTTATGCTACAACACTGGCAGGTCTTGTGGCTCTTCTTATGCGTCGACTTCATCAAAAACTTAAGATCCCAAGCGATTTGCGTCGGGGTGTTGCTGTGACGCTTGCGAGCTAAAATAGACTGTAGTCATCACTTATCCAGAATTGTGGACCTTAATTGGTGCTACGAGAGCGGTATTACAGGGCTAATAAATAGCAGAAGGAAACCACTTTGGCTCATTATTTTTCACAAAGGCTCTACATCGTACGTTATCACTCACAAGCTATATAAAAATAAAATGGCAGCGTCCGCTGCCCCATCAAACGCTACAAGTTCGGGTATTCTTTTGAAAATTTTGATGGGCGAGATGAGGAGGTTGATGAGAAGCTAAAATACAAAAAGCGTGATAACGTGAACCGTGCCCACTTCATACTGTGTTCCTTACCCGCTCGAAGACATTTCAACAAGCGGTTTTGTTATCGATATATTACTTGAGCTGGAGAGATAAAGCATACACAGTGACCAAGCGACCCACAGTAAAGTGTACAGTTCGCCCGCATTTGCTACAAAAATACAGACAGGATACCCAACATTCTTTTTAAGGTTATGCAAATCACTTCGAGCGAATACACAGTGTCCCTACTCCTCATAGCGGGTAACCTAAACAATGTATGCAACGAAGGAGTGGTTAGTCCAGTTGAACTGAATATAAGCATATAAGACCATAATGAAGTCTGCTGTAATGAAGTAATAACATAACAAAGCTATTGCAGGATTCGGCTCAACTCGAATACTTTAGTGTAAACCCACCGCTAATTGCTAACCTTTGAACTTGTAAAGCTGTATGCCTGAGATTGAAAACTGGAACCTAACCCTATCTAAGTTTCGGTTCACAAAACGCGCATGCCAACATAAACGAACCCGGCAAAACATTTTCAGAAACTTCGCGTGACACCCAGCAGAGCAGAAATTAAAATCCCCAACACTTGACAGATGGTGATACAAAACATCGCTCACTTTCAGGTGATGTGCAGTGACCTCAATCATGGCAAGAAAGTGAGATTCAAGTTGTTGTACGTATGCAAAAGTTGCTTCCGATGGCACAGTGAGATTCCCAAAAAGTTTGCTGGGGACGTGGTATGCTTTGAGCATTGTGAAATACTGGTGGGTCCGCTGTGCTGCTACTTTGGCTTGCAGATGTTTAATGGCTTGCTTGTACTTCATTGATGGAGACATTGTCGCTGGCACACAGGAACGCACTGCAATAAACAAAAAATGGATGTAAAAGCGAAGAACAACTAATCCCATACGAGCACTTTCCTCGCTCTTTCAGACCCAAGGTGCACAACTTACTGTGGTGCAAAGTTTTGATTCCACTACCTAAAAACAAACCATTCACAATGTTGACAATGCACAAAAAAATGAAAATCACTGAGCGCCCATCCTTACATTTTGTAAGTGCACACGTAGTGTCCTTTTGAGGATAGTTTCCTCAGAATGTCCTAAACATAAAATAGCACATTAAAACAGCTGCAATAAAAGCATAGTCACCATTTTCCCTAGGGCACTCAGGCGTGGAGCTGTTGGCGGAGACATCTTCTGGAGGGTCTTGTGAAGCTTGTTCAGTGCCTCGGACAGTGCTGTTGGAACAATCTTGCGAGCGGCCTGCGGAAGTCTCTATATCAATCCATTCTGGTGTTGAAGTGAACATACAACTTACCGGTCACACAAGTTCCTTTTGTGACAGCTGAATGACTGGTTAAGGTTTTTTCCGGCAATACGAAGTCAGCAGGAATTTTTTCACCAGCTACGAGGGAGCTGCCACCTGCAGAGGTTTGGTCAACAGTCAATTTGGGTAAAAAAAAAGAAATCGCGACACTGAACGCACCCTGCTCATCGGGGCACCTCAATGTGTGGGAGCCGCTTTTTGAAGCCTCTACCGCAGGTCCTGAAGAAATGAAATTACGACAATGTGTCAGTAAGAGGCTTAAAATAACACAAACTGAAGCTCATCCGCACCTTGCAGTGCAGCTTCTGCAGCCATGTCACAGTCACTACTTGAAGCGACGCTCAGAGAACCTGCATATATGTGCAGTTGGTACAAGTTACAAAGCTTGTAGCATGGGGAAACTTAAACAGCTCTTTCAAACGCATAAATTGATCGAACGTGGAAGAAAAGAAAAGGTACCAACTAGAAAACAAGTAATTTGTGATTTTTGGAATTATCAACAGTGCCAGCTTTCACTGATGAAAGGTATATGTACATGTGCACTCAGGCTTGAAGATAACGTGAAATAGCCCTTTAAAGTCTTTCAAAACAAGTTGCGCAGGTCAAGAGCATCAAAAAACGACAGAAATGTAAAGCTGCTGTTAGGAAGGTAATAGCCCACAATTCACAAAATTTAAGACATTCCAAGTGTTACTTCTATAGTGAGGTTTCTCCATCGGCTACGAAGATCTTCGCGGTTAACTGTCGCCACTGATTCAATACAAGTGGCTGCTATTGCACATATTTGAGTTTCAGTCAATCACTTACATGGTGCAGCTGGTTGCACACTGGGAACAGCCATTCTTGTAAGCCTTGTGTGCCCAGGGTCCATGAAATTTTGAGCAGTAAAATGGTCGCTACAAACCCTGTACGTTGCGTACAATAGGCTGGCCGGCTTACTCAGGAGATCATCGCGTCCAGCATACTGCATCCATGCTTTCATCCTGCATTGGCAATGAACTATCAGCTGAAAGAGGAAGTGCTTAAATAGTGATTTTTTATTGTTACCCTCACTGAGCAAGAACGAACAGTAAGCCTAAAGACATGCAAACCATACAAAAGATTTAACACACATGCCGTCCCGTGGTATGCAGAAGAAACTCGTCCCAGGCTTCTTGTGGGTTCTGCCATTGTTGAAGCACCACGATACACAGCAGTAGCTGCCGTAGCTTGGACCGCCGGACGGCAAGGCGTCAGCGCGGTCTGAAAATGTTAGTAAGTGGATGCTTCGCTGTCAAATTACGAAAAAGATATGTGCACGTCATAAGTGTACTAACAAACCCCTTTGAATGATTAGCTAATCGATGCACAATACAAAACCAGTGATACATCTCTGACCCATAAAACTCTGACTTACAAAGATAGACGTCAAGACCACGTAAAAAGATCTTCAGAAGTTTCCAGGCCGCTATCTCTTGTAATGCAATGGTATCGCGGCCTGGGAACTTTAGAACACCTTCGCGCGTACGCAGTATCAGCAGTAAATTGGGAAGAAAAATCGTAGTTGAAGTTTGGGCGGTAAAATTATATTGGAAACGTCAAAAAAATTTGTCGGCAGCTTGCACTAGTGGCACAAGGCTTGCGAAGAAACGAAGATGATGGCCACTTGGCTAGTCCAGATTTACCTCCAGCACACCAAGAATTATTCGTCTTCCGAGCCTTCGGGAAACGCGTTGTGAAGCATGAGAGGCCCAGCGAACGCTTTTCAATATTTTGCACCGAGCCTATGACCTAGCTGCCCAGCTATGCTCAGCGCACCGACGCTCGCGTCCGTGGCAGACGCAGCACGCGTCGCCTCGGCTTGACGCCGTCCCGCCTTTGCTATACTGCATACGTTGCACAATTTTCCCGTCTAGCCGCCGCATAGAGCCACAAACTTTCTTTTAGATGCGGAGCATCTAATACTCGAGGCTTGTAGTGCGGCGCCGTCCGCAAGCTTCCTCCTCCTTCTTCCACCATCTGTGCATCCCTTCCTCCTCTACACACCGCGCGCGCTTCACTCCTCCACCATCTATGCACCCTTCCTCCTCTACACACCGCGTGCGCTTCTCCTCTTCACGAACATTCGCTAGCTGTATAATGTAGCGCGCATGCGGCGTCACGCTTCGAGAACATCGGCAGCTGACGCGCGCGCATGCGCCGTTGCGCTTCTCCCCCTTCTCGAACATTCGACAGCTGACGCGCGCATGCACCGTCACCCACCATCTGTGCCGCGCGCGCTTCTCCCCTTCGAGAACATTCTACAATTCTCCTGATTCTCCAGTGGACGCGCATGCGCCGTCCCGCTTCGAGAACATTCAACAGCTGACAGTGCATGTGCCGTCGCGCTGTATATATACTCAAGGTCGGCGCTCGCTCGCTCAGTTGCCGCTCGTCGGTTGGTTTGTACGGCGCGTCGACGTCCAAGGTCGCGGTGAAATGAATTCCAACGAATCCACAAACACAATGATCGACGTCCCTTCGACCAGCGCCGCCCTTTCGCATACGTGTGTACGTGTTCACTCATTTAACACCCCTCCTACAACCACGTTAACCAATTTAGCCATCGACCCAAGTAAGTCGCAATTTAACACCCCATTTCACAACCACGTTAACCAATTTAGCCATCGACCCAAGTAAGTCGCACTTTAACACCCCGTTAACCAATTATATGCTCCGCATCCTCCTCAGTGTTCCCCCGAGGGAAGCTGCGGGCAATTTTTTTAGCAAACCTCCCCGTTTTTACAAGCTTCAGAAAAAGGTTACAACTGCGTGAATGAGACGCCACGTAAGAAACAAACTAGCACACACGAAGCGCAACGTGTGTGTGTGCATCTTTCTATGTTTGTTGCATGGTGTCTTATTCGCGCAGGTGTAACCGTTTTCTGAAAAAATGACCCAACAAGCCCAACAACATGTCGTTCAACAAGCTTCGCTTGAAAACGTGCCTCACCTGTTATCTCACGCACGAAAACGCCGACGCAGCCGACGTTGACGAAAGCGACGAAAGCTTCTCGCTGTCAGTCATGCACGGGCTTGTCGCTGGGTGGATGGTGTTTATGACAGTACGACTGAAGAAAAATAATCGCGTAAGGTGTGTGGAATAAATTGTTTTTATGTATAAAGAACATACCAAGTTTGGGCGTATAATTATTATTTTGTGAAAACAATTCTGTTGCATTGATTATAACTGTTTTTTTTTGCGCTTGCGTCCTCTGACGTTTGGTGAGAGCACTAGTTCGTTACGTAGTCGTGACGCACTTCCTGAGGCCAGGTTTCACTGAGTGTCCGCTCTTGTCTTTTCCTTTCTCTATGACGTCAGTGAATGACAAAATATATGACTGCTAGGAACGTGTCAATCCTGACACGCATGCCATCTAAAAAGATGACAACGTACCACGCTAATAGCGTGCTCGCGGCCGTTTCGCTAGCTCCACATTTACTAAATTTGGTATCACGTGACGTGAATAGATGAAGAGGGTAAACAACGCATCCAAACAGAATACTCAGGACACGGAAGTCATGTACGGCATCATTTACCTCTAGCTCTTAACGTTGTGCTGATTCTAAAGCGACATGTAAGCCTTTCTTATTCGTGCTTCGCATATCATCGATTCCCAATGTACGTGGGATCTGCCAATACCTTGTACGTATTTCTCACATGAATTCGTATTCATCCTCTGCCATGTGGGACTCACTATTTTACATACCTATTGTGCGGCCGTGGGCACACACCGTGCTTGAAGGCTGTGTGCGCTGGTGTCTGCGATGCCTGTCATCCATCTCTTTCGTCAGAGCAGCTTCAGAAGGACTGTGCGAGATGGGAAAGTAAATTTATTGGTGTGTCTTATTTTAGACGCATGTTTTTATAGTAACTTGCACGTACTTGTCATATGCTTGCATCGTTATCTTCTGTCACGTGTGTCTAACTGCTTTTACTAGATTATTGTACGTACAGCCGTGGGAACACAACAGGCAGAAGGCTGCGTGCACTGGCGTCTGCAATGCCTGTCATCTATCACTTCCGTCGGAGGAGCTCCACAAGGAGTGAACAAGATGTGATAAAGAGACTGGACTTGTACACTTCACAATGAATTCATTTAAAAGAATGGGGAAACTTCGTGTGTATGTAGAAAAATAAATTAAAAATTCGATGTCTAACTTTTGTCTTTCGTTGTTGCCGTGACTGCGAAAGCAGTTGCATGTAGGTGGCTGACTACTTTTTCGCTTGTTCTTTTCTGCACTATTTGTTGCTCACTGCGCAGGAAAACAGACGAAAAAAGTATTAGGCCTGGCGGAAAGTAGACAAAAAACAACAATTCATCTGGGAATAAAAAGTTCATCCGATATTGGAGTATTTGGGTGGATCAACCGTTCGTCCGGCAAGGTGCATGTGAAGACTAACGGTTGCCCGGTAAGAAGTAAATGTCCGTATTTACAGTTGCCCTATAAGGTGCAAATGTGAGGACTAAATGTAAGTCCTTTGAGCTGAATTGTGGGACTAATGGTTACTCACTAAGGTGTATATGTGAAGACTAAATATTAGTTCCTTGAGCTCGTCTGTGGAGACTAACTGTTGGACCCGGTGCCGTTAGTCCTTAAGAGTATAATGGTTGTGGCCGCTTCATTAGTCCCCCCACCCCCCAAGAAACGAATTACACACCTTTTTAACACCCTTTTGCCTTAGATTGTACATCACGTGATCCACGAAACACCTGTCTGCATCGGCCAATCACTTCAAACTCTCTATCCGTAAAACGCGATACAAGAAACGCCCTGAACACACTTTGGAGTAAGCGTCGTGTCGTTTCATTACTCTGCGTGTCCTCTCGTCGCTATGCATAGAGAGAGAGAGAGAGAAATAAACCTTTATTTAGAAAATAGTGTTCCGAGCGAGACCTGGTGCCACCCTAAGTAGGGAGGGTTCCCTAGTCCAGGAATCTATTTGCTTCGACTGCCCTCTTGGCCCTGGTGACGTGTTATCGCTGGTCTTCCAGGTCCTTGAGGATGAGCGTGGCCTCCCACGTTTCCATTATGTGGTCGTCCTGTATTCTTGACGCTTGGTCCCACTCCAGTTGCGCGCCGTGGTTAGCGTGGCACTGGCATTCCAGGAGCAAGTGTGCCAGGGTGTCTGGTACGCTGCAGAGCGAGCATGTATATGCCATGTATGTAAGTATTGCTTTGTAGGCGTCTGAAAATCATGCTCTCTTCTTTGGTCAGTCTTCGCTGGGGTGGAGGGTACACCCGTCGCTCCAGTTTGTAATGCTGAAGTAGCGACGAGTAGGTGTTTTCTACTACCTCTATCTCTGCAGCCACGAATCGGGTATCCTTTGGTCACAGGGCAGCTCGGCTGATGTGGTCACGGGCAGTGACGTGAGCTGTTTCATTTACCTGTAGACCCGCGTGTCCAGGAACCCAGATTACGCAGGTATATGGAAATGAAGAGCTTCGCCGCTGCAGGATGTGAATTGCATCGGCTGAGACGCAGCCCTTCACATAATTCCAGCAAGCGGCTTGCGAGTCAGTGAAAATAACCACGGCGTCTTTACATGTGGTGGTGGCGAGAGCGATTGTCGCATCTTCCGCTGCGTCTGAGTTCCGTGCCTTGACTGTGGACGACGCTAACTCTCGGCCTTGAGAGTCGACGACGGTGATAGAATACGCGTTTCTACGGGGGTACTTTGCCGCGTCGGTATAGCGGGCGTTCGGGTCTTGCCTGAACATTCGTTGGAAAGCTTCTGTTCTAGCCTTTCGTTTACGTTTGTGGAATGTGGCATGCATTGGATTAGATAAACTTCTATTTGGTCCTCCAAAACACAGATCACTGTGTTGCGGGCAGCTCCCGCGTGGTGACAGAGATGCCGAGCTCCTCAGCCACGCGCGGGCTTGGTGGACAGCCCAGAGCTGATCTGACAAGGACAAGCTTTGGATTGCCGCCTCCCATCTGCAGAGGTGATGTTCAATAAATGAGCGAATTTGGTACATTGCCAGAGCACATGTTTTAATGAAGCTATTTCCCCACAAGGTAGACAAAGATAACTTGGGTATAGGTCAGGGTACGTGATGTGTAACATTTTCAAAGTAGGGTACATCCGCGTTTGCAAAAGCCTTAATGTAAGTGCTTGGGGCCGAGTTAGATTTTTGTGAGGAGGAAGAAATATCCTTCTAGACAGATAGAAGTGTTTAGTAAGCTCGTTATATGTTGTAAGAATTTCCAGGTTATCCCCTTCACCATTAAAATGCATCCCCGGGGAGGCGCGGTTGGGGAATTACTGTAGACGACTTCAATGTTATCCATCTTCAGTGCTAATGCGATGGCCACTTGTTCCGCAATGATTGGGTCTTTCGTTCTGACCATCGCTGAGTTGATGACACGGCCAGCCCCATCGACCACCACTGCCACAAAAGCTTTCCCATTGGCGTAGGAAGCCGCGTCAACATATACGACCCCTCGTTCCTCGTTTGAGACTTGACAAAGTATAGTCCTGGTCCTCGCTACTCTTCTTCCTATGTTGTGTTCTGGATGAATGTTTTGTGGTATAGGAGACACCGTGATATTCTCCCTGAAGTTGTCGGGGACATCATTGTAATTGCACCTAATTGCCATTGGGTGTAGTCCCAGCTCCTGCAGGATCGTCCTCCCCGACATTGTTGTAGATAACCTTGCAAACTGAGCTCTCTCTTGGGCTTCTGCTATTTCTACGAGCGTGTTGTGAATGCCAAGCTCATGTGGCGTGCATGTTGCGCGGAATAGGTGCGATGGACAGGGACTCTCGAACGTTCACCGGGATGCCCGTTTTCCGGTCTGCATCCGCAGTGTACGATTCACTGTAGTTGAGATACCGGAGTACTGACCTCTCAGTTGGCGTGAGCTTGAGTCGTTCCATCTGGCTGTTCTTGTGAGCCTCCGCGAGCTTTTGCCACGTGTTTTGGACACCCATCTTAAGAAGTTGTGAGTTTCCTAAAACTAACTAGAGGGGACTCTGTCGTTGCGATCGTTCAGCGACCATGGAAACGATAGGTATAGTACACACATTTGTCTAGTATTCGTACCTACAGGCGGCGAATCCTACTTGCGGCTTCGTTTATTGCTGTGTTTCGGCTATGTTTTGAAAGAAAAGATTCAACCATATTAAACTTCATGACCTGATTTGGAAAGGTAAGTTTCCAAGAATAAGGTGGTGAAGCACAAACACTTAACATTTGCTGCGTTTTGTTTCATGAGAAAACAGCTCCAAGCCACACGAACACACACGAAGGCAATAATAGGCGAGAAGTTAGAAGATTAGACAAAATTGTGTACTACCCATTATTCCCTCGATCGCTGAAGCACCATGCGTTGCAGCTTCCATAGACACAAGCGCCAGAGTTACCTCTAGTGTATATATGCACCCGGCAATCAAGTTTACGAGATCCGATGTTAGCGCCAGAACACAGCCTAGTGAGTAGGAGCACCAAAACCGTGTATTCAAATGCGTAGCCTTGCAAATAAAAGAAGCAAAATCGGACTTGCACGTGCATATCATTTTTGAGTTGTGAGCAAGGGGGTCATGGCTGATTATGTAAGTGCCCAGGAAGCGTTCTTTGAAAACGTGCCAAAAAGGGCACTGATTATTCAACGTGTCACTGTGTTCAGCGAGCGTTCTATTTTCTTAGTATTCCTGGCGGTCGGTACCAAAAATGTTGAGGCAGCCCAAAAAGCTTCGTCGCGCCCTCTGGTCCACTGTCGGGTGCCTATTAGGAAACGCTATGTCGCTATATACTCCTCCGCCATGCAGCCACGGGCTACGACACTCTCATGGCGACATAAAATATGGACACCACACACTGACGAGAGAGAGCTGCGTTGCTGACATTGCGCTGTCTAAAAGTCTTTGACTTTAACCATCAAGGGCATGCAGAAAGTAGACGCGTGCGCGCGTTCCCCGTGTATCTGGGCCACAATTGGCTGACAGATGCAGAGCGCGAGAAGCGCGCGTCATGTTCAAGTTTTCACCGACGCCGTCTCAAGACTGCTTCTATTACCCGCTAGGCTAGATACTGTTGTTATGGCTGCAGTCAGGTGGGAAAACTCGACTGAACGGTGCCAGCGTTCAGTTGAGTTTTTCTGTCTGACTGCAGCACCAGAATCCGTAACCTAGCGCATAAAAACAGCAACTTTGAGACGGCCTGAACAAAAAAGGAACGCCACACGTGCCTCTTGTGCCCTGCATCTGTCGGCGGATTGTGGCCGGGATACATGGGAGACGCGAGCACGCTTCTATTTTCTGCGTGCCTCTGACGGGTAAAGTCAAAGACTTTGAGACGGCACAATGTGAGCAACGCAGCTCCCTCTGGTCAGTGTGCGGTGCCCATAGCGTACTCTCTGTGCAACACGCCAGAATGTATGCAAGTTACGTTTTGGGGCATACGGCAAATTCACATTGAGAAATTTTTTCTGAAAGTTGACGTACGACCATGTATTATTCTGAACGCACAGATATTCAGCAGCCATCTAAAAAAATATCTGGATGAGAACAGCTAAAGCGCTGGATACGAGCTGTCGCAAACGTGTTGGGTAAGCAAATCGCTCGCGTACTCCACAGCCGGTCGCATGATAAAGCGTGATAATGTAGGTCTCCTGTTATTGTTCTGAGTAGCCATGACGGAGAACCGTGGTAACTTTTATTATTAAGCCTCTGACGACGGTGCGCGCCGTGCAACAGTAGACAGGTGAGGCGCATGATAAACATCGTACATGCCGCGACCACCGATAATCTAAACTTGTCGTCACGCAGTATGACGCACGTAGGGCTTTGAAGGCTATGGGCTTTACCAAGGAAATGCGATACACATACGTCATGCAGGTTAATCGCAAAATTATCGCGACCACAATCACGTTTTTTCTTTTTTTGCCGTTGGTCTACACGATTGGTGGAACTATCACGGAGACCTTTGTTTAGCCTTTTGTTAATGAAAAAGTGGGCACGCATGTATCCATATTCGCAGTATACAAAAACGGGAGACAACCGTCAACAGAAGATTCTAGCATGCGTGATCAAACAGTTCAAAGCACAGGAAGCGAGATATTGATAGTAAATGCAACTGGAAAGGCAAAATGATCAAAGCTGTTCCTCCCAGATGAAGCGAGCTTCGTACGACTGATAGTAAGACAGATTAGCTCGTATAGGCAGTTCCTCGTTTTGGCATCATGAATGACGTGTATGCCCCAGTTTACCGCATTTAGGCGTTAAATATCGCGCGTCAGAGCGCTTGTATCAAATTTGATGTCATGCAATGCTCGCTTGCAATTGAATTGCAGCACACCGAAATAGCAGAAGTATCTTCGATGCACTTCCAACTTTTCTAAAGCGAGGTTGGATTGATGTAAGAAACTTGTCAGATCTTCTATTTTTAAAAAACCGTGCCTCAATACCACTAAACCAGGAGGGCCTTATGTACGTTCGCTTGTAAACGGCTCTTTTTGCAGTACCCATTTAACGCCAGCGTGGTGATGGGCCACTGGTGGCGGCGTTCTTCCCAGCGCTGCCTGGGCAGAGTCTGACGTCTATTCAACTTCCCACGTGCCCTGCCGTGGTGGTCTAGTGGCTAAAGTACTCGGCTGCTGACCCGCAAGTCAGGGGATCTAATCCTGGCTTCAGTGGCAGCATTTTCGATGAAGGCGAAAATGGTGTAGGCCCGTGTGATCAGATTTGGGCGCACGTTAAAGAACCCCAGGTGGTGAAAAATTTAGGAGCCTTTCACTACAGCGTCTCTCGTAAACATAGAATGGTTTTGGGACGTTAAACTGAACATACCAATCCATCAATCAACTTCCCACGTGGAAACTCCAGGCAAACAAGTAAGTTAAACTCTTCCACTGCACCACAATGTTTATGGTGTACGATTGATAGAATTCTTTGAAGCTGAAACCTGCAATACTGTGCCTTTATAAATAAAAACTATACGTAACTTCAACACTTCTTGCGAATCAATTTTGTCTAGTTATTTGTAATAACCTTTCATACGCAGATTGTACATCGTTGAAACCTATAAATCGATCATTTTCATGACCAATGATCTGTGCTGCGAACTTTTCTGTATTTTCTGTATTGGACCAGCTACTATCTACGTAGGTTATTGGTACAAATATTATGCACGCATCTTTTATGTGAACACCTCTTAATAAACTCATTCTGATTTGATTTGCTAGTATAGTGAACAGCGTCTAGTTGTCTCATTGACGCGTGCACCCAGCTCTACGCATATATGCGTGCTTGCCCATGGTGATAACTGGAAGGTGTGCACTATGCCATCGCGAAGGCTTGCCACTATTCAGGTTTCATTTGACACTGATAGTAGATACTCTAATTTTAAAGGCCGGTTCGCATGGGAGCATCAGACTATGTGACTGTACGCAGAAATGTAACTTAATTTTATATGCCAACTTCAAGGTTCCTTCTCGAGGCTTTCCCACATGATGATTCTTCTTATCTTCAAGAAGCATTTAAAAGTATAAGTCTTTATCACGACGAAAAAAGAGCACTTGAAGGTGTTTCTACAGTGCATCTTATTTGAATTTATACTAGGGTATAATCACTTGTTCTGGCCATTCGTGGGTCCCTTTGAGTCAACATTTCAAAAAGCAACAGTGCGGCTTCACCTCAAATACGCATACGCTTTGAAGCTCGAATGTAAGCAACCCATTTACTGACTAGAAACACATGATACCAAAGTGTGCGTTGAATTCTGTTGAACTAATTTATCTTTTAGGGTGCATTGTCCATGAAACTCACTTCCTAAAGTACATATACTGTTGTGTAGCGAAAATAGCTCGTCTATTGCTTTTCCCCAAGATTTTTTTCTAATTGCCCGACTGGAAGGTTAAAGTGCATGTGAGCCATCTAGTTAGCATGCCCCGCCGTGGTGGTCTAGTGGCTAAGGTACTCGGCTGCTGACCCGCAGGTCGCGGGTTCGAATCCCGGCTGCGGCGGCTGCATTTCCGTTGGAGGTGGAAATGTTGTAGGCCCGTGTGCTCAGATTTGGGTGCACGTTAAAGAACCCCAGGTGGTCAAAATTTCCGGAGTCCTCCACTACGGCGTCTCTCATAATCATATGGTGGTTTTGGGACGTTAAACCCCACATATAAATCATCAATCCATCTAGTTAGCACGTCATCTTAATCAACGACACAACGGTCAAGTAATTCTATAAGGGGCCACTCTAGTGTTATTAGTCCTTCATTTATGCCGTATAGAGTAAAAAAGCTGAACCATTTGCCCATCTCCAACATCAGTACTCTAAACAAATCTGCATGCAAGTCCCATGTCGAGAATTATTGGTGCACGTGTCAATCACTAGTTGTCGCTTTTTATTATCTCTTATCATCTGTGTTTTTACCATCAGTGATCATCTGTGTTTTTCACAGCTCTTATTCTGAAAGGCTTTTAGGCATTAGAGGTAATGAAATAAAAAAAATGAATGAACGATTGACTAACTTGCTAAATAATAGTAAATTCCTTTACAGAGTCCAACAGAAGCCTTGGCGTGTGCAATTATTCCGAAGGTACGCACTTGTTTGACAATTATGTTACTTGCCCCTGATGGTTCCACCATTGGGGACACTTAATTTGTAAGGGCGAAGCTCTTCAAAGCGGCACCTGTTCGTCCCTCGTCGTAGTACGTAACATGTCTTACGCTTTGACCTGGAAGGTGGTGCCGGTGGGAGGCTTCTCCTGTGCGTTGTTGAACAATGAAAAAATTTGCAGCGTGAGCGTAAACAAAAAGGCCAATTCTTTTGTCTCTCATTCCCCATTAGCAGCCATTGGCATGTACATTGAGCACTATCTGACAAGAAACAGTTGCTACGTTATACTCGCTCGGCATAACCTCCTTGGTTTTAAAAAGGTTTAGCGAGCGTTGGGCCATAGTGCCATGAATACAGTGAAATAGTATATACCATGAACTTGAGGTGGTTAAAGGTGGGAAGCGGACACGAAGCGCAAGCCGTAAAAAAGTGTGCTTGTGCCACCTCTCGTTTAGTCCATGGAATGTCCGCTGGATGGCGGTGCTTCTATATGTGGAATATATAATGAAAAGATGCGAAATGGTGGTACTTGGAGTGTGGACTAGATGGACGAACGGACACATAGTCAGATGCATGGACGGACGCACAGTGGCGGCATGGCCGGATGGACGCATAGACGGACACAGGGGTGGATGCATGGACGAACGCAGAGACGAACGCACGGATGGACGTGAGGACGCGCGAACAGACGCACGCACGGACGGGTGGATGGACGCACCGACAGTCACACAGATGGACGCATGGACGGACGGAA
The DNA here is from genome assembly GCA_013436015.1 of Rhipicephalus annulatus. NCBI lineage: Eukaryota > Metazoa > Arthropoda > Arachnida > Ixodida > Ixodidae > Rhipicephalus > Rhipicephalus annulatus. Next base: position 225,769 of record WOVY01002520.1, on the reverse strand, counting down.
GCAAGAACGAATGGACGGACGGATGCTTCGCCCCTCTCTCCATCATTCACCCAGTGAATATACAGCCTTTTTTTTTGCTTGGCTTATTGTAAACACGCATTTTCAAAGAATGGTGAGGCTCTTTTACAGAGATTATTCTGCAGAAGGCTGAAACACATCGCTGTGAAGGGGTAGTGCACCTAAATTTGTACCTTAGGTGCAACAGTCTTTTATAGCTCCAAAAAAGCATGGTACACGCACCATGACTCTAGTATTCTGACTAATTATTTTATTATCACCCTCTTTTTACGGGAAACACTGGGTTTTAGTTACTGGGCGTTGAGCTGGGCAGTGACGCACAATTAAGGTGGCTTTGTCACGAGAACCTACAAAGCTGCGATGCACGTCGTGCTCTGTAAGGTCTGCTTTCGCACACACCATGCGGCGTGCCACATGAGCACCAGCAAAACATAACACAAGCGCCAGCTAAACAAAGTTCTCATGGCTAGCTACAGCCCCCACGAGCAGTGTACCAACCAATGCCTTGCCGGTGCGTAAGTTGCGAAGTTCTGGAGGTCCCTCACATCAATCACTATACAGATCTTGTGTGACGTCACTACAACTATCACTGCACTTACTCTTGAGCTACGTCAGTATTGGGTGCGATAGCGATCGGTCTCGAACGGGAGAATGAGCATTGAGGTACTCCGTGTAATTGAGATAAAATATATTCTAAACTTTCGCTGCGCCCTACTCTTCATGTGGAGTGTTTTTGCATACGGAGAAAAGGCAGGACAAGTTTTTGCAGCCTCGAAAAATGACAGCATCCCGTATTCAAGCAATGCGAAGTTTCTTTGCGTACGTATTCTTGCAGGAGGGGATCACAGAGGTAACCACTTTTTATAACATCTACAACTAGGATCTAACAAAATATACACTTACAAAAAATAAACAACTCCACTTTTTTTTCGTTAAGCAGTCATCGCTGAGCAAGAAAAACAATAGTAACACCAATAATTATGTTTGCACACGGAATTTGAAAATACCTTTGAACATCAGCTCACCCGCAATTCGCATGAAGCGTCCACTGGACCTTGGATTTCATGCTTCCGCAAGGGGTAGTTTACCAGTCTTTCTTTTTTCTACATATCTTTCTTTTCAATCCTGAACACGACAACTGAGGGCACCGTCTAAGAAGCTTGTGTGCATCGTGCTCGAATTCGTAGATAATTTTAGTGTCTGCGCTACAACTTTCACCCGAGACCTAACACTTCATCAACTTTGAAGTACAAATATTTAAAAATACATATATATTGTTCGCTCCATGTCTTTTGATTGTTATACACCACTAACTCGAATTTGTGCGCTTGCAAAATCTTCTCAGGAAGAGAGCAATGAAGAAAGGTCATGGTACTTGTGCGTAAATGTCCATAGAATAGGTCACTGAGAGATTTACTTACACCTGAACAGCAGGCTGGGGGATAAAAAATACAATAAAATATAGCCACTGAACAGGGGTGATAAATCTCTTCGTTCATGAACTGAAACAGATTGATGATTTGATTGATTGATTTGTGGGGTTTAACGTCCCAAAACACCATATGATTAAGAGAGACGCCGTAGTGGAGGGCTCCGGAAATTTCGACCACCTGGGGTCCTTTACCGTGCACCCAAATTTGAGTACACGGGCCTACACCATTCCCGCCTCCATCGGAAATGCAGCCGCCCACAGCCAGGATTTGATCCCGCGACCTGCGGGTCAGCAGCCGAGTACCTTAGCCACTAGACCAACGTGGTGGGGCTGAACTGAAACAGAGGCCGCTGGCCTAAGAATTTGCTTCACATATAGATAAAAGGCTGTATGAAGAGGAAACATGCATGTACTAAGATTATCATTAAATTTCGCATGCACACTACAGCAGTCTATTATTCATCGAAACTTCTATAGTTCAGTACTGTACGAGGGAGCACACGAGCTAAATGAAAATATTGGCGCATTATCCTGTACGAGTTCTGAATAAATGTTAGCAGTAGTAAGAATGAGAACCACCTGTTTTTTTTATTTACATGAGCCATTCGCAGTGGTTTCATATGGTAATGGTCAGTCTTTGAACTTTGAGCAGACGAAAAAAAATTGGACCAACACCAAAATTAGTGGAAGTGACAAAAAAAGTTTTTTTTTGAGAAGTACGGTGGCCGGCTGGTAACAATTGGGAAGTGGTCATTATGCCAATGTGTCGTAATTTATCTTTGCTGATTGTGTTACCAACGTGCTTAGACGCAGTCTTGTAAAAGAAGTTTTTTTCCAGAATGTTTTTACATGGCAGCCCGTGGATGCAACCCGACACTTCTTTTCGGACGGCATCCTCGAAACTATTTTCACTACAATGGCAGGACAAATCAGTGCCGTCCAGGTGGATATAACGGAAACTGCAACGGATTTACATTCAGCCCTCGACTGCGAGGTGATCTGCATACTACGGCTGGGTTATTTGCGTATACACCCGGAAGAACACATGCCTCGATGAAGACGAGAAATACGAGGCTGATGAAGAACAGCTAGCCTGCAGCAAAGGCGCTAAATCTGTCTAATTCCTCTACAATGGTGCAGTCTATACGACCTACGAACGATAAGTGCGTTCCGTGGATCTTCGCCGCCATGGGCTTGCCTTCGAATGCCGCTCACGGCAACGGCGAACGCCGCTCGTGGCACCGCGATCATTGGCGGTGCATAAAAGCAAGCAGAGCTACTATCAGAACCGAAAACACATTGCGCAGTTTCTGTAAGAGCCGACCATTGTGTCTTAAATGTAGTGCCAATTTCAACCCTATTTGAACTTGGGGGTGGATGGAGGCGGAAATGTTGTAGGCCCGTGTGCTCAGATTTGGGTGCACGTTAAAGAACCCCAGGTGGTCGAAATTTCCGGAGCCCTCCACTACGGCGTCTCTCATAATCATATAGTGGTTTTGGGACGTTAAACCCTACAAATCAATCAATCGAACTTGGGGTGCTACGATGTATTGGCGTCATCCACGCGGAAACGTGTTCCGCGTGCGCACTAAAGATGGTCAAGCATAACTAAATATTTTAAAAGCTATCTTCACGTACTTGAAATTTTTTTGACCCAGCGGGACGTCGTATGTCTGCTTGAAACGCCTTTGCAAAAAGAAGCCTATGTAATCAGACGTTTGCTGGCGACGCGAGAATGTACTTATCTCCAGTACACTGGACACCAGGATGCAGTTAGCCCACATCATGCTCAACTTAGAGAGAAAAATAAAACAAAAAAGAGCCGCAAATGATAAATCTTAAAGTTTGTTCAGAATAAACAAAAAATGAATTTGCGTTATGCTGAGAATCTGGCGTCGTCTTTGACTGAACATTTCAGAGCGCTCTAAAGCACTCTCCTGAGAAATAAAGAGAGACATGTAGGGAAGAAATTGACGCAACCACTCTTTCCCTCTCTCAAGAGAGCGCTCTAGAGCACCCCGAAACGTTTAGCCAAAGATGACGGAGCACGAGGAGGGAGTGGGACTTGCTGAGGTTGACTATAGTGCACGATAAGCGCTCCCTCCTTTAAGTTATTTTTCATTTTATGGAGCTGATAACTATGCGTGACAGCTATTCACGAGAACCTTTTTCTTCGATTAGGATGAGCTAAAGAGCTTGTTTTTGTGACCTAAGAGCAACCTGCCCTTTCAAAGATGCCTGCGTGTACAGTGACAATGAAAAAGATTTGGCGGAAATGTCAAAAGTTTTTTTATATCACCATCACGTCATACGGCAGGCATATTGCCGTCTCGGTCATCGCTGTGGGAGTAAAATTATGCCGCGGGAATGCGCAACAAGGCTTAATAATACCAGCTGCATCGTTTTTATGCACTTGCATGACTCATGAAGTGCATCACTCGGAAGAACGGCTACACGTGTCTTTATAATGTAGCACGCCAAACATATTTCTCAATATCTTTCATGTACTAGTCCCGTAATTATTTCTGTCTTCATTGATTTGAGACCTCGGAATAGGAACTGATACATGCAATATTCGTGTTAATTTTGTGCATTATCTTTCGAGCAATTTAGAAGTGCGTTTACTATTCATCCTTTTTAGGTTGAATGTAATGTTTACATTGCATTGGTACAATAGGTTTCCATAATTCAGTCTGTGTGTGCACGTGTGTGTGTGCGTCTGCGTTCACACGTGTGTGTGATTCCACGTAGTATGTATGACAACATGATATGAGTTGATTGAGTGTGCATGACTGGTAAAGAGTTTTTAAAATTTTTCAGAGGCGGTTCTCTGGCGCACCGATTGTTCAGACACCATGGAAATGATGTGTAGTGCACAAGTTTGCCCATTTTTGCGGGCTTCAAATGCACTTGTGGCGTTGTTTTGTTTATGCTGTGCTTTAGTTTTGCTTCGAATAAAAGAACAGAGTGTTTTGAACTTCGTGACCTGATTTTATTTGATGAGCTTATAAGGTTGAAGTAGTGAAGTGCAACTGCTGAGCATTGCCTGGTTGTTTTCTTGTGACAGAACAGCTTCAAGTCACACGAAGCGAAACGAAGCTTAAATTACGAAGAATAGACAAATTTGCGTGTTACCTATCATTGTCATGCTCACTGAATCGGCGTGCGCTTCAGCCACTAGCATGCCAGAGTTCCTTCTAGTGTATTATAGAATACTCTACGATGTGGTCGGCTGCGATAAAATAAATTCAAAGTGGATTTTTTTAGGACCTTTACGGTGGTCATGAAGAAGCCACTGCGGCAGTTCGATGCACTTGAGCTGTTTTAATATGCAGATTTTGCCTAGAACGAGAAGATATTTGTACATATTTTTTATCTCTGTGACAAGAACGGCAGAAACACTCCATGAACGCATCTTCAGCTATGTCTGCGGCATGGTATTATGCATATTCAACAGATTGTTTAAGAGCGCTCTCGCGAGCGCCACCGTGTTCAGCTATAGTTGAAAACTGCGCGTGCGCTTCACACTTGGATAGTTTTTCTCGATCGTTCTCCTATGTCATCGAGCTCTCTGAGCGGCTCAATGCTCATTCGACGGAGCAGTGCAAGTGCTTCCGGCCAGGTGATCGCAAGCAGTGTGATGGTTAGGGTGGCATCAAATCAAACAATCACATCCTGTGCTATCTGTGCAACTTTGTCAAGATGTCAAGGGGAATCCGCTCAAGTGCTGAGCTGATGCCGTCTTCTTCGTCAGCCCACCTAGTGAGCAGTGGCGCAAGCTTCGACGGCAATGACGACATAAGTATGCCCACGACCAGTAATTGCGTTAGCTTAGCGTTCGCTTGTTCATGAATTGTTTCATCCGCGTGTCGGCCACATTGTTCAAAAGCATTGGAAGCTTCGGCTAAGCTTTCCACGCAACTTTTATTACGAAAGTTGTTGTCGCTGTAGTCACGCAGCTCGTTCTGTTCCAGTTCTCTTGCGGCAACGAGTTAGACGTCCGGCTAGAGCGTTTGTAATCAGAGTTCGGGCAACGCCGCGTCCGTTCACCTCTGAGCCGGAGGACGGATGGAACCACTCGAAGATACCGTTAAAGAGCTCGCGCTGAAAAAACTCCCAAGCATTTCCCCGAGGGTGAACATGGTTAAGTGCGAATGCACGGGGTGATGCTATGAGCGGGAGTAAAGTTAAAATCCGTTGGCGACGCTGATATCGGTGTCAGTAACGCGCCTTATATCCAGATGGTAGCGTTGCCTCCGGACATCCATCGCACGACCCGCTCTCGACGGGAGACTGAGAGAGAAGGCGGGCGCGCGAGAGAGAGGGGTGCGCGCGCAGCTGCAGCGAGCGATGAGAGCGGAGGAGCGAGCGAAGGGGGAGGGGGACTATCAGCGTCGCGTCCGTGGCTTATTTGGTAGAGCGTCGCGCTGCGGCCCGCCAAGTCCTCTTTCTTTTAAAGATAGAAAGAAGACTGCGGACGCCGCCGACGGCGGTGAATGGTTTGGGGTCGCTTATAAAGTGTATTCACACTTAAAACAAGCATAGAGAGTTCGTAGGGCGTTTGCTTTTTTTGAGCAGTGTATAGGGGTCACCCACAGACAAGGGAGAGCATGCTTCTCGCCATAGCCCGTAGCAATAGCAATTTCACTGATGTAATTCTTAAAGGAAACGAAAAAACTGCGCGTGGAAGCGTCCCCCGTGCAGCCGGGATCCAATCCGCCCATTCCCGCGCGGAGGAATACGCGAGCAGCGCGTTTTAAGGGCGAAGCTCCTTATAGCGGCACCCATTCGTCCCTCGTAGTCGTAGTCGTAGTGTGTAACCAGTCTTATGCTTTGACCTCCAAGGTGGTGCCAGTAGGAGATTTCTTTCATGCGTTGTTGAAGAATAAAAAAATTCGCAGCGTGCGCGTTAACTAAAAGCCGACATCGTCTGTCTCTCAATCCCCATTACAAGCCATTGGCATGTTCCAGTAGGAAACGTTAGTAGAAGTAGAAATGTTAAAATCTGACTTTTGCTGTCTCTCATTCCCAGTAGCAGCCATTGTTTACCTCCAAGGTGGTGCCGGTGGGAGATTTCTTCTGTGCATTGTTGAACAAAAAAAAAAATCGCATCGTGTGCGTTAACGAAAAGTCGAATTCTCCTGTCTCTCATTACCTTTTAGCAGCCATTGGCATGTACAATGAGCATTATCTGACAAGAAAGGGTTGCTATGCTATACTCGCTGGGTGTAACCTCCTTGGTTTTAGAAAGGTTTATCGAGCGTTAAACCCCAGTGTCATGAATAGGGTGAACTAGTATATACCATGAACTCGAGGAGGTTAAAGGTGGTTAGTAGACACGAAGCGCAAGCCGTAAGAATGTGTGCGTGTGCCTCCTCTCGTTCATTCCTTGTAATGTCCACTGGATGACGGTGCATCTATATGAAAAATACATGATGAAAAGATGCGAGATGGTAGCGGTTGGAGTGTTGAATAGATGGACGAACGGACCTACAGACAGATGCATGGACGGACTCACGGATGGCTGCACCGAAGGATGGACGAATGGACGAACGCAGGGGTGGATGCATGGATGAACGCAGGGACGGACGCACAGAAGGACGTGCGGACGCACGAACAGACGCACGCACGGGCGGGCGGGTGGACGCACGGACGGTAGCACAGACGTACGCATGGACGGACGCAAGCAAGTACGAACAGACGGACGGATGCTTAGCCCCACTCTCCATCATTCACTCCGTAGATCTTCTGCCATTTTTGCTTTTCTGATGGGCTCGGCGAAGCGTTCCCGTACCGATGACCCCCTGGAAATCTTGTCTGCAACGTCATACTCTAAGAGAGTGCGCCCTGCTTCAGAAAATTTAAGTTTTGTTCAGTAAGAGTGGTGTTACCGAATTTGTGACATGCGTGTTTTTTGCTGTAAGCGTTTCCTTCGGCTCCTGGAAGCAGTATGCATACACCAATATTCGTGATTTTCTGCTAAATAATTTAGTATTGCTCCGCCTATATGGACCTTATTCGGTTTCACTTTCACGGTGCCCAATCGGGCAGTGACATCGATAAATTGGTGGCTTGGTCACGTGATCACACAAGGCAGTGACGCACATCGTGTTGAGTTTCGTCTGCTCTCATGCACACGTGCCACACCAGCGCCTGCAAAAGAAACGCGCTGACAGTAGCCATGGCCAGCCGCCGTAGCATCAAAGCAGAGGCAAGGCAAAAGGCAGCAAGAAGAAAACGAAGCGTTTATATATAGAGTGTATTTAAGAACGTGGATGAGGAAGCCGCCCATCGCTCGATGCGCCAGCGTTTTATAAGCGCCGAGATGCTGATGGAGGATGAGACAACCCTGCTGTTGGACGCGCGCAGCGTTTCTGAAAGACGCGTCGAGTGTCTTTTCGAAAGCACTCAGAGTCCTTGACGGACACATCAGTGTCTCTGCAAGGGATGCCGTCACACTCGTAACAGCAGGCGTGCTAGTTCTCTCCTTGTTGACAACATGCGTTTCGGAGATGGCGGAGGTCACTCACGTCTCTACAAATCTGGTGTGACGTCAGGACAACAGCCGTTGCTTCTCCTGTTCTGGAACGTCAATGTTGCTGCGCAAGCGCTTTGCCTAGATCGCGAGAGTGAGCATTAAGCTACATTTTTAGAAGTGAAATACATATATTCTACGCGTTTGCTGTGTCCGACTCTTCCTGTGGAGAGTCATTTGCATATAGAGGAAACCCACAACATGCTTGGGATAGCATCTCAATTTGATTTCACCACCCTTTTAAGGCGAAAGCCGTTATTGTCTCATGCTCACGTCGCTCCACCTATCTTTCTGTGCCCTAACATGATGTCAGGTGGCCACTGGGGCACGCCAACGGACGCCTCTCATGGTGAACGCAGGAGCAGTCGGGCTTTGCTACTGTAACGATATTGTCCCCCACATGCCCCCTCGTCTTATATTGTCTTATGTTTCGACCGATCCCGTATTAATGAGAACAGCCTTTCGCAGAAAAAACTTTAATGTTTACAAGATGTTCAAGTTTTAGACGCGAAGCAGCTCTTAGACTCCCGCGTGTAACGACTTACGTACATGCGTCCATACAAACGCGCCGCAACGCGTTCCCCTCACCGCAGGTTTGGAGCGGTTAGGTAGTCCATAGCCTCCTATATTTTTTTGTGCCCGCGCATTAGCGCTAAATACATACGCGCCATCCGTCCCTTATAGTTTTGGCGCTCGCCGCCAGATGCCGCACCGATCCCATAATAACAGCAGACGACGCGGCCTATGCACGCTTGCGTTTATGCGAAGTTCAGAAAAAGTGGGCGGAGAAACTTCACGAGCACAACCTCCAAAAGTTTTTTATGATGTCCCGGGGTCGAGCACTTGAGTTTGTCACGTTTCTGTAGTATTTGCGCGGCGTTGTCAACGGCAGCCTTCAGTGGCTGATTCATCTTTCTCGCTCTTGCGAGGAAAACTTCCGCGTAATTCTTTAGAGAATTTAGAACCATTACGAGCTCAGTTGACGGATACAGGAGTACACCTGGGTGGATATCTCCACATTCAATCAGAACATGCTCCGCCGTTTCCTTATCTTTCCCGCAGCATGTGCATTGTTCTTCTTCTTTACTGAATCTTGCTTTATAACTACGCGTTCTAAGGCAACCCGATCTCGCTTCAAACAGTAAAGCGCTTCCCCTTGAATTATCGTAAAATGCCTCCCTCCTTATTTCATTTTTGCCCTTTCGGTAGTTACTCAAGCCGGTTTTTTCTCCATAGCTGCCATCCATTCTCTCGTTTTGCGCCTCGGCGCTCCGCCAGGAGCGCTCGCATCCCATAATAGCTCGGGGGACGGCGCTGAGGGACCGACCGCTCGGGCACAAAGTTATAGAGGAGGCTATGGGTAGTCACGGTAGCATCAAGGAGGATTTAAAAAATTGCTGGAGTGGAAATGATTGCTCAGGGTGAAGCCATTTATCTGCCCAGGATGAAGCCATTTATCTTGGCACTACTAAGATGGCCGCCCCAGCCATTATGGCTGGGGCGGCTATCTTAGTAGTGCCAAGATAAATAATCACAGATGTGTGTGTTCAGAAAACGTGGTTAACGATTTAGATTACTTGATACTCTACTATAGGGGAGCTGAATGCCGTCTCCAAAACGCTGCTGGGTGTGTTCAGCGATTAAGAAAGGGAAGTTCATTGTACACTTAACTTGTACATATACAAACGAAACAACAAAAACAAGTAAAGAGAGTGTATACAAATGAGCACCAAAATCTAATTGATCACTGGATTTCCAAATGTTACAATTCAAAGAAAAATTGAAATTAATCAAGCTAATCACATTTCACAGGATAAGGCTTATGCATGCGTACTAGAGTGGGTGCATGCATAAGCGCATGCAGTACGGAACAACTGGAAACTTCAGCTGTCCCTCTCTTGTTTTGAAGAAACGTGTGTGCCATCGCCGAAGGAAAGCCTCTTCGCCGTGCGTTTCCAGCTGCTGATCTAGGTAATTCCGCACAATGATCCTTATTTTCTGGAGTGCGGGATAGGCGCCTCTATGAGGCTTGTGCCGTTCTTCCACTAAACAGCGTCGCCGCCACAGTACGTACAAGGTCACTGTAAAGACCAGTCTTGCGAACAGCCCACGTTCTATTGCAATGCGCGCCGTGCGAAAGCAAAAGAGGCGTTGTACTATGTTCCAGACGCCCCTCGCCACCGAGCACTGAAACAGAGCACGTTGGGCCGTCTCTCTTTTGCCGCAGTTGGGGGCCGCGGTCATTTGGAACAAATCCCCGATTTGCTAACCGGTCACGCGTAGGCAATGCCCTCCATCTTCTCAACCTGTCAAATTCGCGCACCTGGTTACGTGCGCGATTGCAACACCATCGTTTTTATTTTTTCGTGAAGGATGCTGTTTCTTGCTATTTGCTCAGTATATTACTTGTCACCATTTCGCTTATTTCCTGTGATAAAACATCTTCCAGACTGCATGAACCTATTGATTCCACTGTTCGTTCTAAGCCACTGGCAGCTCTGTAAAACTTAAGCGGAATTTCTGCTCGTGGTCCGACGTACGGATTTTTCGTGAAGGTAACGTTTAGTGCACTGCTCCAGTACATCAAGAGCCTGTACCCGGGGTAGTTGCTGTCATCAAAGAGCGTCTGTGCTGTTTTTGCAGTCAGCGCTCTCGTGAATGTTGGTATGTCTGAAAGACTCAAGCCTCAACGATTTGTGGGAAGCTGTAAAAGTTTTCTTTGTTCCTTTGCTGATTTTCCTCCCCAGAGGAAAGTCCACGCCATGGAGACGAGGCGTCCTGTAACACGGCGAGGTAGAAGGGTGATGTGTGCTATGTAAAACGCAAAAGCACATGCCTGTGTTTTGATGACTGTTAATTTTGCTGTTAGTGACAGGTTAAAATGAGTGGATGCTTAGGAGATCAGTATATCTCCTAAGCATGCCATCCCAGCTCCTCTTTGAGACATCTCCTTCCTCAAAGTAAACGCCTAACGCTTTCACAACTTGGACGTATTATAGGTCTCCTGGCAATAGTTCTCTGAAGCCTCCAAAGTGCAATGCCTTACATTTGGTGGTGTGTAAAAAAAACAGCAGACAGATAAGAATACTCAGCGAAAATGTCAAGTAATGCACAATAGCTAGACAAGTTACGAAAAAATACCGAAATATCATCGGCGTATGCGACGATTTTGAAGGTTTTCTTGCCTGGCAATGGGAAATCCAACATGCCTTCGCAGTTTGCAACCTTTCTAATCAAAGGCTCTAGATAGAAAATGAATATTACCGGAGACAATGGACAGGCTTGCCTCACCCCATTTTTAATCGCAAAGTTTCTGGGCACTTCATTGTTTAAATAAAGACAGCTTGATAGATCCTGATAAAGTATTTCTACCAGTCGCACATACTGCTCTGGGAGGCCAAAGATGCGCAAAATAGCGAAAAGATACCTGTGTTCAACTCTATCAAATGCTTTGGCCTGATCAAGAGAAATATATACTCCCGAGATCTATTTTTCTTTGGCATATGCGAAGAGGTCTTTGATAATTGTAAGAGGTACGAAGACGGAACGTCCTGTTACTGAACATGACTGAAAGGGAGACACAATCTCTGCAAAGAAAGGCCGCAGGCGCCATGATAGAAGCGTGGCTACTAACTTATAGTCTGTGTTTAGAAGGGTAATCGGCCTCCAAGATTTAGGATCTGATGGCTACATACCTTCTCTCAGCAATAAAATCACCCTTCCTTCGCAGAAGGACTGCGGTTTTTTTGACCATCATGCAACAAAATATTCACGAGATCGGTGATTGCATCTCACCCAAGACATCAAATGAACGTAGATAAAATCTCTCGAGTATTGCTTCTGTGCCTGGTGACGTGGACGTATTCATTGATTTTAGGGCGTACCATACTTCTTGTTTATCAGTTTCTGTATATAATACTTAACCATCTTCTGAGCCTAGCGATGGTAAACCTTCGCAAAAGGTTGAGAGTGTGGCACTAAACTCGTCGTCCTGTGCGTCATGGTCTGCAATAAAAAGTTTTGCAAAATAGTCTCGGAAAACTTCTTGAACTTCGTCCGGGTAATTAACAATGGTACCATTCTCTTTCAGCGCCTCATCGGTGTAGCGGGGCTGACATCGACGATCGCGGTTTTTTTGCGCATATGTCAAGTTTTCAATTTCATCTGTCGATAAATGCATTTCTCTTGCGAGCCTTGTAGCCTGAGGCCTCTGCTTTAATAGGTTACGATATTTAATTTTTGTGCTTCAAGGTATTCGAGCATAGAGAATGTAGTTGAGCCACCTCTTTCTATAATTTAAATGCGTCAGAGAATCTCATTCAGCTTGGCCGTGAGGCGAGTGTGGCGTGTTTTCCTGCCTGTTAGGCCATGAGGCACCAGCGAGATTTTAAGTGGCCCCTTGTAATCGGAGTTACGCAACTCACTTCTGCCAGTGACGCCGCCAGCTCAGTCTGAAGTACGGAAATGCTTTCGTCATCATGAAGTATAGTTGGGTCCATCGTCAATGGTTTGTGGATACTCGTTGTTGTGCTCACGTTAAAGGGGAGGAGTAACGGAGCGTGATCGCTGAGTTTCTGCTGGCTTGGCGCAAGCTGGACGGCCTCACATGCTTGTAGGTTCACTGAAAAGTCGTCGGGCACATAAACTCTATCAATCCGGTTTTGGTGAATGCCACAAGCGTGGATTGCGACGAACCCGACTTCATGTAGAGTTAAACACCCATGTGACAGCTTGAGATCTTGAACTAATCGCTGTAGTTCTCTGGCGCTAAAATTGTTGGCGTCTTGGCCGGGACCCCTGACGTCCCAAGTAGTATCGAGCACGCAGATGAAATCTCCGACAAGCACATATGACATCGGCTAGCTAGAACAATTTCTGACACCTTTATAGAACATGTTCGTTTCTGACGTCGTTACGGGCGCATATACGTTGACGAATCTGACTCGTTTCTTGTTAAGTACCACATCTACTGTTATGACGCGGCCTTCGCTGTCAAAAAGACAATGAGCACCCCTCTCAGCGTTGCGCCCATGAAAACCACTCCTGTGCCACGTGCGCGCGCATCTGTGAGTGAGAAGAACGCCTCTACATGAAACCTTTCCCGAAACTCTGCAACGTCAAGCTTAGTACGAAAGTCTGTCTCCTGCAAAAAGTGCATATCTATGTGGTAATCCCACGCGAGGTGAAGTAGTGCCTGCTGCTTCACCGGATTTCGGAAACCGCGAACATTGAACGACATTAAAGAAAGTGATGCCATTGTTGAAATAAAAGCGAGGAAGTTGTTCAACGGAAAGAAAGGTAACAGTGAGGAGAGCCAAATGCTAAAAGTACATAACGTCATCGCTCACAGTTGGTGACGTTTGCCGTGGTGGTGATACCACGCTAGGTTTCTTAAATGTTCCCTGTTTAGTGGAGTCGCTGTCGCTGCTCCGACTCCCTGACTTGGAACGGCGTTGTGAACTCGAAGGACTCGACGCGTCTGCAGATCGTGTGGGTTTGGTAAGAACCTTGATGTCCGCCGGTTTGCTCCACGTTGGTGGTCGGCTTCTTAGCTGCTTTATCGATGTCAAAGGCATAACGTTCATGTTCTTCAAGGTCATCGACATCCGAAGGTTAGCGTTTCGTGTGCTGTCACTGGCATCTCACGCTTTTGTGGCAGAGGAAATCAAAGCAGTGCTTTCTGCGATGCCTCTTGTGATGGGTACCTGGTCATCCGGTGTTTGGCGCTCCTCGGATGCAATTGTTACGCTTCAGTTATGTCGAGTTTTGATGCTACCAACTAGTGAAAAAATCACTGGACGTTTCCGTGGGACTCCCATTTGAGCGTTCATGTTGTGTCTGAGCGGGCTGTTCATCTGTAGTTGCCCCGTCTGGCGTATTGGCTGGCTTGACGGGAGTAGCGTCTTCCGACTGTGCGTCTACAAATTCAGTGGTCAGGCTCTCTTCATCCCAGTGGTCTGTTCTCTTGACTCGTGTCGTTTGCTTTTGAGGACGCAGTACTTGATAGGTTCTAGATTGCTTGGCAACACTTGAGGAGCATGAAGTGGATTCTTCAAGTGTTGGGAAATCTTGGACACTCGGTGACGGCGTCTTCTGAGCTGCGTCTGCGTATGATCTGCGCTTGAAACACTCTTTGGTCGGGTGATCACCTTCTCACCTTCTTGCAGGCTTCAGTGCACTCTTCCACCGCGGGTCCGTACGCGCTGCACCTATGACAAAAAGGTGTTGCACAGGCCACGGCCATGCGGCCTTCATTGTGGCAACGCGCAAAGACTGGACGCATGCCATGATACTCCAACATAACGCGGTGTCCATAGATTGAAATAAAGTTCGGTGCGGGCTTTGCCATTTTCATCTTCACCACTCGTGTACCGGTAAATGTAGGCTGACTTCGTTGCAGGTTGACATATGTTAAACTACGTACTTTGCTGAAAGCCTGCAAAGCAGAGACAACCGCATCATCGGGTACATACGGCGGCAACTTGTACACAATCAAAACACACTTGGTGGGCCGACGACTTTCACTTGAACGTTTTTTCTTCTGAAGGACAAAGCCTTCATTCACCATGAGCTGGGTGACTTGTTCCGCAGTCCTTGTTGCTACCAAGGACATCAAAGCGCCGAGGTGTTGCAGGAACAGCACCCCTTCGCTACCAGTAGTCTCTTCGAGACACTCGATGATCTCATCGACGTAGATCTAGGCTTCAGGAACAGTAAACGTGAAACAATGTTTTTTTGGCGGGGTGCATACTGGCCTCGACACCATCCTCCCAGGGGCCCCAGAGGTCGGTGACTTATTGGCCGAAGCTCCGGGAATCCTGACTGTAGGTGAGGCGCCGAAGGGATTCCACCGAAACGCTGGATGTACGCGTCGGTGAGAGCCACAATACCACAATTAAACACGAACGCTGACGAAGAAGGACCGGTTCCCTCGCACACCCAATGAGTTTAATGTGGGAACTTTTTCGGGTCACATAGTGCTCCAAGTGCGTTTGACAGGTACTAGTTTTTCTTTGTTAGCCTCTAATTGGAGGCAGAGTTCTTTGGAAATTCAGTCATCCATACTCGTTTCTGTGAGTTATTTCGTCGGGAACAACTATCTTTTAATGATTATACGTATCATCTACCTAATATATCAAAGCCACTTGATCTTCAATAGGGCACTATCAGGCAAGAGCACGTTTCCGCCATCTTTGCATTGGCAAAAGGTGGCTTCACTTCTGCTGGCAAGGCCGTGCGGGAGCTTCCACTTCAGCCATTTTTCTTTAATCCTCCTTGGGTAGCATTGACCACCAACAGCGGCGAGGGGAACGCCAGGCATTCCGGGCACAAGACACTAAGTTTGAAACCAAAGGAGAAAGTTCGCTGACAAAGAGATTATGGATTGGCCGTATTTAGCACCGATACCTTTTCTCCAGGGTAGAAATATAGTTTCGATCAATCACCGTGAAATACCAAGATAACAATGGTACAGAACTTGGTCATCAGTCATTGGTCTCTACTACTAAAACCATAGGCGAGCACTCGCACACGGCACTCACTTTAGAACATGTGATGGGGTATGACGAAGTGCCTAGAAATAAAGACAGTCTGCTTTCGGCAGATTATGTCTACAGCTGTTATAAGTGAGCATCGTGGACGTATAGTATACCAGACGCGCTTCAGCTGATGCATAACGTCTTTCATTGAAGCATCAATGCCAGTAGTGCATTCAGCTGATGCAGTACTGATCATGCTGCTGCTCTGTACTTTGCTGTGTCTACACGGGGCTCTTGCAACAGGAGATGTGGAAGAAAGAAGGGACGAGCTAGGTGAGTAGAGTAAATATGTGGACGCGTGAGTGAGTGAGCGAAAAAAAATTCTACTCGCTTTTATTGGGGCGAATAAACTCAACGTCACCTGCAGGCTTGCTCCACTTGGGGACGGTCCGGTAAAATCCAACTGTCCTCGCATGGGCCCTCTTGGTGGCCCGAATTTTAGAGATGAGGTCTCGGGCTTTAATTAGCTATTTTCCTCTTTGGAGAATGGGGGGCTTGTAGATGTGCTGCCCCAGATGACAGGTTCGAAGTCCGCATAACCAGTCGGAGCCTTGGTAACCGTTCGTAGTATATTGCGTGCAGTGTCGCGGAGTTCTGGTAGGTGCTTATTTGTAGCTGTGTGAGAGAGACCCCTTGGGTCCTGAGCAGTGAGAAATGTGGCAGACGCAGTACTATTCTTGAGAGATAATGGTGCTTGCATTGCTCTTGATACTTGCAGAAAAACTGGAATGAATTATTGCAACCATTTTTTGAGAATAAATATACGGCATGAACTAAACGTATTGATCAATAAGCTTGGTACCAACCAAATTTCTTTCGGACAGCGCTTGCGTGATACCCGTTAAAAGACGTACACTACAGCGCGTACGAATACAAATATTGTGTTTACTTAAATTGTGGAGCTTTCGGTCATCTGTTTAGGTCGCTGTCACAGGTCTGACGTTGTACGCGCACAGTTTTATGTTCCATTCGGTACGTACAGGGTCTACGTTTGATGCACATAAGGTGAGCTGGCTGTGGCAGTAAAACATTAGCGCTTGCTTTCCCGTTAACGCTATCATCGCCGCAGAGATAATGCGTGTGTTCAGGCCAGTGAAACTCGGTACAATGGTTTCTCTTTCGAATAGACAACCATCACACCGTGGAGCGACATCTGTGAAAGACATACCAAAGGGAACCCACTCTTGCTGCACTCTTGCAGAGCACCATGAGAAGCACGACCATATGACTGACACTGAATGCGCTCCTGTACGAGAAACAGAAAGGAATCTGAGAAAGAGGGTCGAGCTCAATTCGTGGCATATTAACGCGATAGCGTTAGAAAGCTCGTGACGCCGAAATTCAGCCGTCGGCGTCAGCCCCATTGGTTGTGAGCGAAAAATCGTCCGTGAGTGAAAAATCGAGAAAGAATTAAGCAAATGAAATAAAGAATCAAATTTTCGGTCCAATTGAGGATAAAACGCGGGCCGTTCACGAGGCATGCAGGTGGTTCTACTTCAAAGCTAGAATATACTTTGCAGCTGATTCTGGACAAAATACTACAAAAAGGCCATGAAGTAAAAGGACTCTCTTTAATACATTTTGTTCGAAGGTATCACGACGAAAACGAGCCCATTCGGTGATCTGCAGGCGCATTTGGGAGGCCATCAAACCACGTCGAAAAAGGCCGGCATAATGCAGCCATCGCCGATAAAAACAGACAGGAACTTTCAAACAACTCTAAAAATGGACAGCTATTTCCATTTAGCGAAAACATACCATGCCTTTCCAGAGTCGTTGATCAAGCAAAGAGCAAGCACTGGATATTGTGCTGCCATCTGTGAGACATTGTGAGGCTATTTATGGCATCCGAAACGGCGAGCGCACGGCGTATATCTTGAAGGCCATGCGACTCTTACCCTAGATAAAAAAAGCTGTATGTACCATTCGCGTGCACGCGTGCGCGTGCATGTGTGTGGGTGCGTGCGTGCGTGCGTGTGTTGATTGATCGATATGTGGGGTTTAACGTCCCAAAACCACCATATGATTATGAGAGACGCCGTAGTGAAGGGCTCCGGAAATTTCGACCACCTTGGGTTCTTTCACGTGCACACAAATCTGAGCACACGGGCCTACAACATTTCCGCCTCCATCGGAAATGCAGCCGCCGCAGCCGGGATTCGATCCCACATCTTGCGGGTCAGCAGCCGAGTACCTTAGCCACTAAACCACCGCGGGAAAGCGGGGTGGGGCAAGGCGCGCGCGCACGCGCGCTTGCAAGCGTGTGTGTGCGTGTGTGTGCGTGTGTGTGTGTGTGTGTGTGTGTGCGTGTGTGTGTGCGCGCGTGTGTGTGTGTGTGTGTGACAAAACATATTGTTACACTACGTCGGCAACAAAAGAGCATTGTAGACGACGAAGACGATGAAAGCGACCGTGCTCGTGTTGTTGTTGCTGTTGGGCCTCTGTCTTGGCTGCAGCTGTCTCTGACTCTCCCTGCATATTTTGTAAATATATTTATTTCATTCATGCTCTCACCCCCGTGCCATTTGGTGGTAGTGCGGGGTACAACACGATATAATGGAGCTCCGCAGTGGCCGACGATTGGATTTTACCACCATGGCAAACCAGGGACCCGCTCCCGCCGAGGCGACTACACCAACTGTTGTCCTTCCGCAGCTACAAGATCGTGGCACGTTCTGTGGCATGAATGATGTCGACATCGAAGAATGATTGCTGTTGTACGAACGTACAAGTAAGATTTACAGCTGGGATTAAACTCTTATGTTCGCCAATATCCTGTTCTACTTCAAAGAAACAGCAAAAGTGTGTTACGAGAACCATGAAGATGAAATTGGAAGCTGGGATGCGTGCAAAGAAAAGATGTGCGCCCTTTTCGGCAAGTCTGTGGGTAGAAGGGCAGCGGCCAAGAAGGAGTTGGCATCTCGTGCGCAAACGTCATCAGAGTCCTACGTGATTTACATACAGGACGTGCTTGCCCTTTGCCGGAAAGCAGAGAACAGTATGGAAGAAACCGAAAAAGTAGCTCACATACTAAAAGGCATTGCAGATGATGCACTCAACCTTCTCATATGCAAGGACTGCAACACAGTCGATGCCATCATCAAAGAGTGCCAGCGTTTTGTGACCGCGAAAAGTCGACGTATCACCCATAATTTCACTCGACTACCAAACACAGCAGCAACTTGGTCGTGCGAAGACGGGCCTGCACTACAGACGCCGTTAACTGCAGAGCACGTGACCAAGATCATCAGACGTGAACTTGAGGCTCTGTTTCCTGCGTCCACGTGCTCCCATGCCTGTGACCCTAGCCCTCTGATGGTGCCACTGGTACATGCCATTGTGCGACAAGAGCTTTTTAATGCTGGTCTAGCCTCCGGGCGCACTACAGCTTCTTTCAGCCGATCGACCACCGTCGACCCCCTGTTTCGTATGCCCAAAACCAAAACCTTCCGGCGCGCCCTCGCAATCCAGCCGAGTGGAGGACTGCTGACGATCACCCAATTTGTTTCAGCTGCCACCGTATCGAACACGTGGCCCGCCATTTTAACACTCGGTGATATTGGCATCAGGCATCCTATGGATACACCCAACGGCCAGAGAGGAATCATGGACGCTTTTAAACTCACCGGGAGTCACCTCAGTCCACCAGTGAAGACGTTCCTTCTATGCCGTCATATCGTCGTCGCTCTCCATCTCCGCATGCTCACCAGTCCCGTTCACTGCACTGCCGTCGCCCGTCCTCTCGCTCGCCCCAATTTCGCCGAACAACGTCACCGACTGACCACCTGCCGCGGGAAAACTAGATGATGGAGCTCCCGGAGGTGATGCTGCATCGACCACTTGTCCGCCAAATCCTCTGACCATGCTGCCGACTCGACGCAACCTTATTGACGTTGAAGTAAATAACACACCCGTTGTTGCACTTGTGGACACAGGGGCTCACATATCAGTGATGAATTCAGAACTTCGTTGGCGCCTTAGGAAAGTTTTAACGCCACCCACAGTGCCACTCACCCAGGTCGCCGATGGCAGCACGTTTCCAGTGCTTGGAATGTGCTCCGCGCGTATAAGTGTGGCTGATCATTCCACGACAGTGTTATTTGCTGTGCTCGAGAAATGTTCCCATGAACTTATCCTTGGCATGGACTTTTTATCCGCCCGCTCTGCCCTTATTGATTGTGGAACCGGCATGCTTAAACTTGATTCACCTTGTTACCATGACGACCCAACACCAGCACAACCCCGTCTATGTTCCGCAGATCACGTTCGCCTAGCACCTCAAGCCGTTACTTTTGTGAACCTGAAATCTGTCGCTCCTGTTCCCCATGGTGACTACATGTTGACACGTATTGATCACGTTCTGTTGGCCAAAAATATCGCCATGCCTCACCCACCTTTGACAGTCACTGGAAATACCGCATCTCTTCCGATCCTCAACTTCAGCTGGTGTGCTCAAGTTATCCCAAATGGTATGACTTTGGCAAAAGTTTCTTCTATAGATGCTGCCATTTCAGCAATTTTTGCCGAATCTTCTTCGTCCTCTGCTCCGTTCTCATCCTCGAAGAGCGCAGCGGATGCCACCATCGACAAGATGATTGCTCCGGACCTTCTTCCAGCACAGACAGCTGACATCCGGTACCTGCTGAAATCCTACCGCAACATCTTTCATCTTGATGACCGCTCTTTGGGTCAGACAGCCTTTGTAACTCATAGGATTAACGCTGGAGACGCCAGCCCCATCCGACAACGTCCTTATCGCGTGTCTAATGCTGAGCGACAAGTTATCCAGCACGAAATTGAAGAAATGCTCACAAAAGACGTCATCGAACCTTCCTGCAGTCCATGGGAGTCACCGGTCGTGCTAGTCAAGAAGATGGATGGCAGCTGGCACTTCTGCGTAGACTACTGTCACTTAAACAAAGTAACACGTAGGGCGTGTACCCACTGCCGCGGATTGACTATGCTCTCCACTGCCTACATGGGTCTGCCTTTTTTCCATCTATCAACTTGCGATCAGGATACTGGCAGATTTCTGTCGATCATCGAAACCGTGAGAAAACCGCATTCATCACACTGGATGGACTTTTCCAGTTCAAGGTTATGCCATTTGGATTGTGTACTGCGCCAGCTACATTTGAAAGGATGATGGACTCTCTCCTGCGTGGATACAAATGGACCACGTGCCTGTGCTATCTCGATGACGTCATCGTATTTTTGCCTACATTTGAAAGCCACCTTAGCCGCCTAATGGTTGTTCTTGAGGTTTACCGGACAGCAGGACTGCAGCTCAACTCTTCCAAATGTCGCTTTGGCCGTCGGGAAATCACTGTGCTGGGCCACCTTGTCAGTGCTCAGGCGTGCAACCTGATCCTGACAAAATTCGAGTTGTCAAACATTTTCCTATACCACAGTCCAAAAAAGATGTACGGAGTTTTATCTGCCTTTGTTCTTACTTTCGACGTTTCGTGAAGAATTTCACTGACATTTCTTGACCACTTACAGAGCTATTGAAGAAAGACATGCCTTTTTATTGGGGTACTGACCAATCAGCTGCCTTCAGCACCCTTACAACATTACTTACTTCCCCACACATCTTGGCCCATTTCGACTCGTCGGCCCATACTGAAGTTCGTGCCAATGCCAGCGGACATGGAATTGGTGCTGTTCTCGCCCAGTGGCAACGAGGACAGGATCGCGTCATTGCTTATGCCAGTCGCCTCATTTCTCCTTCGGAGAGCAAGTTTTCAATTACAGAGCGTGAGTGCCTCGCACTAGTCATGGCAGTCGGAAATTTTCGACCATACTTGTTTGGCAGCACCTTTTCGGTAATTACAGGTCACCATGCCTTGTGCTGGCTGTCGTCCCTCAAAGATTCAACTTGACGACTTGGCCGTTGGGCCTTGAAACTACAAGAATACAGATTCGACGTGGCATACAAATCTGGACTAATGCACTAGGATGCTGACTGTCTATCCCGTCACCCTATGGACCCACCTGACTTTTCAGCACATGATTCTGACCCTTGTGTCTTCGCCATGTCGGCTTTCACCGACATACGCAAGGAACAGCTCAGCGATGTCCACTTGCGGTCTATCATGCAGAGTCTATGTTTGCCCCACGTAGACCCATCGCTACCCTTGTTTGTTCTACGCGATGGCATTCTTTACCGACGCAACACCAGCGCCGAGGGACCAGAGCTACTACTCGTAGTTACTGTGACACTCTGTTACACTGTGCTTCAACAGCTTGACGACGCCCCAACCGCGGGACATCTCAGGGTCACGCGCACGTACGATCGCGTGCGGCGTAGATTCTTCTGGCCAGGCCTTTACCGTTCTGTGCGCCGATACGTTGCTGCATGTGAGTCCTGCAAGCGCTCCAAACATTCCACCTTGCCACCAGCTGGTTCGCTCCAACCAATAGGCATATCCACCGTTCCCTTCTGCTGCGTCGGTCTTGATCTCGTTGGAGCATTTCCTACTTCTCTCACTGGAAACAAGTGGATAGCCGTAGCCACTGATTACGCCAAAAGATACGTTATCACACGAGCGCTACCGAAAAGCTGTGCCGCTGACGTCGCGGACTTCTTGCTTCACGACGTGATTCTTCACCATGGCGCTCCTCGACAGCTGCTGAATGATCGTGGTCCCTCATTTCTTTCAAAAGTAGTAAGTGACATCCTTCGGTCGTGTTCGACGCATCGAGAGTTCACTACGGCCTATCACCCACAAACAAATGGTCTTACCGAGCGCCTAAATAGAACATTGACCACAATGGTCTCCATGTACGTTTCCAAAGATCACCTTGATTGGGATAGTACTTTGCTTTATGTGACATTCGCGTACAATTCGTGATGCCACGACACCGCTGGCTTCTCTCTCTTCTATTTATTGTTCGACCGCCATCCAGCGTTACCCTTCGAGACTCTTCTCCCATCAACTACGCAAACGGTTACAGAGTACGACGGGGATGCCACTTCTCGGACTCAAGTGGCCCGCCAAATCGCACGGAAACGTCTCCTTGGCTCGCAGCTCTCTCAGAAGGCCCGCTACGATAGCCATCACAGAGTAGTTTCCTACTCTCCAGGTTTATTGGTCCTCCTCTGGACACCATGCCGCCACGTTGGTCTCTCTTCGAGGCTCCTGTCTCGATACTTGGGGCCTTACAAGGTTTTACGCTGACTTACCAAAGTCACATACGAGATTGCTTCGTTGGACAGTCAGTCGTCGGGACCCGCCTCAAACCCTACATATCCGCATATGTTCCTACTCTCCTTCAGGCGCCGAGACGGCGCTGCCAGCGGCGGGGAGTTACATGTTACACGACATCGGCAACGAAAGAGCACCATAGACGACGAAGACGATGAAAGCGACCGTACTCGTGTTGTTGTTGCTGTTGGGCCTCCATCTTTGCTTCAGCTGTCTCTGACCATAGCCTCCTCTATAACTTTGTGCCCGAGCGGTCGGTCCCTCAGCGCCGTCCCCCGAGCTATTATGGGATGCGAGCGCTCCTGGCGGAGCGCCGAGGCGCAAAACGAGAGAATGGATGGCAGCTATGGAGAAAAAACCGGCTTTGAGTAACTACCGAAAGGGCAAAAATGAAATAAGGAGGGAGGCATTTTACGATAATTCAAGGGGAAGCGCTTTACTGTTTGAAGCGAGATCGGGTTGCCTTAGAACGCGTAGTTATAAAGCAAGATTCAGTAAAGAAGAAGAACAATGCACATGCTGCGGGAAAGATAAGGAAACGGCGGAGCATGTTCTGATTGAATGTGGAGATATCCACCCAGGTGTACTCCTGTATCCGTCAACTGAGCTCGTAATGGTTCTAAATTCTCTAAAGAATTACGCGGAAGTTTTCCTCGCAAGAGCGAGAAAGATGAATCAGCCACTGAAGGCTGCCGTTGACAACGCCGCGCAAATACTACAGAAACGTGACAAACTCAAGTGCTCGACCCCGGGACATCATAAAAAACTTTTGGAGGTTGTGCTCGTGAAGTTTCTCCGCCCACTTTTTCTGAACTTCGCATAAACGCAAGCGTGCATAGGCCGCGTCGTCTGCTGTTATTATGGGATCGGTGCGGCATCTGGCGGCGAGCGCCAAAACTATAAGGGACGGATGGCGCGTATGTATTTAGCGCTAATGCGCGGGCACAAAAAAATATAGGAGGCTATGCTCTGACTCTCCCTGCATATTTTGTAAATATATTTATTTCATTCATTCTCTCACCCCCGTGACAATAATAATGAGTATGCACTTAGCGGTTGAAGGGTGCACTAGGGGCCGGATTTCACTATCCCGTTCAACTCTTTAAGGTGAAGCTTAACTTCCGTATTCAGAAACGTTTCTGGACTTGAATTTGACTTGAAACCGCCTTCAAAGCAGCACGTTTGAAACGCGTCTGTGCGTTTGTGCTGCCCTAGCACCGCCTAAAGACAGCACGCGAGTTCATGCTGCATTGAAGTCAAGTTCCACTCGAGGAGCGTTTCTGAATACGGGGCAAGGGTCCTCCATTTTTTTAGCACACACCTGCAAGCAATAACCACTCACTAAGGACAATGGTCCCGTATACGTTTATGACATCCGTAACGCTAGGAAAGGGGAAAGCCGGAGCCCTGGTGAGATGCTATGATGCAGCGATGCTTCCACCACCAACACCATCCCAACCCTTCTCCTGACGAAGAGACTTTTAAGTCTTTCTTCTGACTCTTGAACGCGAAAAAAGATTGCTCAGTCAGTTCCTCCGTTTGTTTGTTGGCATCTGTCCAACAATTCAAACACCCGTCAAAAGTTTAACCTCTTGCTCAACACCCATCCATCTTCATTTGGTGGCCGCATTCATTCTTGAGATCTGGGTCAATCAAAAATCAAATATGACGCATACTTTAGGCGCACCATCAATACGCAGGTGTTGGGCAGTGTGTATTTTTATCGAGAAAATGCATAGACACGTATTTATGAACACCGAAGTGTTTGTAACACTGCTCTAACAATGCGACGCTATGAGCGAAAAAGCAGGTATTCTCTACGCGTCGCTAGAAATTGAGGGCTTTTAACTGGATGGATGGATGGATGGATGGATGGATGGATGGATGGATGGATGTATCCGGCTGTATCCTTTATATCTTGTGGTGGCTCACGCCACCTAGCCATAAGGTCAAGTATTATCACTATGTGTTAAAGGATTGAATTTCACTCGCGCCTTGATTGTAGCTACCAGTCAGTTAGCCTCCTACTAGTTATTTCTACCCGTTGAATATCTATTTTGCTTTCACTGTCCCTAAACCCCAGTGCTTTGAAAAATTCCACGCCATTACTTTGGAGTATAGGATGGAGCTCTTTACAGAACATTATAATTGTCCGCAATACTCCTGTACAACGAAAATTATCGTTGACATTTTTTTTGCGATTTCCTGCTGGAAAGTTCGGAAGGGCCTCAGTGGTGATTCCGTAAGCATTGCAATCTTCCACATTTCCCTCTCTGTTTCCTTCGCCTTCTTCTTAACCGATGTTTCCTTTTGTCTTGGTATTCTGCTGTTGTATAAACACTTGCTTGAGAATTTTCGAGTTTGCTTCCTTCATTTAGTATCAACATTTTTCTTGTACAAATAGCTGAAAACTTTCCTAGTCCAACGCTCCTCTCCAATTTTTCTCAAAAGCTCCTCAAATTCTATCTTGCTGCTAGCTTCTCTGCACTCAAATTATGTCCATCTTATGTCACCCTGCACCCCCTTGTTTGAGGTATTCCCGTGTGCTCTCAAATCAAGTCTACCTATGCCACGTTGTTCTTGCTTGAACTTCTGATTTCATGCACAAAACCGCATTGCCGAACGTCAAGCCTGGGGCCATGACACCTTTCCAAATCGCTCTCACAACGTCATGTCTATTGTACTTCCACAGTGCCCTATTTTTCATTACGGTTACATTGCTGGTGGCCTTAGTCATTCGGCATCTTTCGTGCTATCTTAGGTACTCCACACCGTTATTTAACCATAAGCCCAAATATTTGTATTTACCCACTATTTCTAGCGTGACTTCCTGTATGTTATGCTCACTGCCTTTGTTATCATTAAAAAATCATGATTGCCTGTTTTTCCCTGCTGAATTTCTTATTTAACCTATCTCCCTCATTACCGCAGATGTCTATAAATCCCTGCAGATCTTCTTTGTTGTCGACTATTATTACTATGTCATCTGCATACATAAATGATGATAATGACTGCTTTGTGTGTTTCCTTGCTTGGCAAAAGATCGGCTGAAGCCGAGTCGACTTCCCTCTAACTTGTCTTCTAGTCCCTGCAGATACAGCATAAATGCCAAAGGTGACAAGGGACATCCCTGTCGAAGCCCGCGTTGCATTTCAATAGGTTCAAATACCTGTTCTTTTCATTTCATAACTACCGTGATACTTTTTAGATATCCTTTAGAAGATGAGTTATTCCATCTTCCACATCTAGTTTGTCGCGTATTCCCCACTAGTCTTTTTGAATCACACTATCGTAAGCTCCCTTGATATTTAGAAATACCAGCCGCAGAGGCCTGTTTTTTTTCGCAATTTCAATACACTGCATCAATGAAAACAGATTGTTCTCCAACCTCCTTCGTTTACGGAACCCATATTGTAGTTCTCCCAGCACCTCCTCATTCTCCACCCATGTCTGTAGTCTTTCCATTACTATCTGCATCACCAGCGTGTAAACTACTGATGTCACTGTTATAGGACTGTAGTTGTTTATGTTGGCTTTGCCCTCTTTCCTTTATAGCTCGTGCTCATCCTGCTTAGTTTACATCCATTGGGAACATCCATCTATTACATCCATCTATTATTGCTTTGCTCGCTGCCTCTCTTATTGTTTGCTTAGAGCTTGGTCTTAGTTTCTTTATTAGCATGATTGGGATGCCGTCAGGGCCTGCTGATGGGCTATTAGGAACCCTTTTTTCTGCCCTTTCTCACTCTCGTTGTCCCAGTAGAGCCACTGCGCTTATGGGTTCATCCTCTCCTGGTACGATGCAGTTAATCAATAGGCGTAAAGTAGCCGACATCAATAGGAGTAAAGTAGACTAGTGCATAGGCAGAAATTGGATGTATGCATTGAGAAACAATGAAGGCAATGCCACAACCAATATGAAATCGATAGTCGAGATGACAGAGGAGTTCTACAGAGAGCTGTACAGAAGTCAAAAGAAGCAGGATGGTATTGTGAGAAACCATAATAGTCAAGGAGACTTCGACATTTTACCAATGACGACAGGGGAAGTAAGGAGGATATTAAAACCTCTGATGAGGATAAAGTAACAGCGGCCGTCCTGAAAGATGGCGGGGCAATTGTGTTAGGAAAATTAGCCACCTTATACACAAAGTGTCACTTGACGGGAAGGGTAGCAGAATTTCAGAACAACGCCAACATCATCTTAATCAATAAGAAAGGATACGTCAAGGACTTGAAAATTTACAGGCCGATCAGCTCACTCTTAGTTCTCTACAAACTATTTACAAAAGATTAGCTAAAAGTTGTAAGACGATATTAGAGTTTAAACAGCCACAGGATCAAGCAGCATTTCGTACCGGCTACTTACAGTAGACCATAATCCTACTATCAATCAGGTAATAGAGAAATGCGCTGAATACAACCAACCCCTATGCATAGGTTTCATTGATGACAAGAAGGCATTTGACTCAGTCGAGACATAAGCAGTGATGCAGGCACTACGTAAACACACTGGAAGAAATCTACAGAGGATCCAATGCCACCGCAGTACTCCATAATGAAAGTGACAGAATCCCAATAAAGAAGAGTGTAAGGCAGGGAGACAAGATCTCTCCAATGCTATTCACCGCGTGTTTACGGGGCGTATACAGGACTCTAGACTGGGAAAAGTTAGGGATAAGAGTTAATGAAAAGTACCTTAGTAACCTGCGTTTTGGTGATGAAATTGCCTTGATGAGTGACTTGGGGGACGAATTACAGTTCATGATTACTGAAATGGACAATTAAATCAGAAAAATAGGTATGAAAAGTAATTTGCACAAAACCTATGTGCAACAATCTCGGCCGAAAACAGCATTTTGTTGATACGTGGAGTGGCGCTGGAATTTGTAAAGGAGTATGTTTACTTAGGACAGTAATAACCGCGAAGTCGAACCACGAGATTGAAGCTTGCATAGCTGTGCGTCTTAGCCAGCGCGGCTGCACAGGACGTGTTCGATGGTCTCTTCAGTTCCGCAGAAGTCGCCTGTAGAGGTGTCTACCATGGTGATGCGAAAGGAGTACACCTTTGTGAATGCAACACCCAACCAAAGGTGGCATAACAGTGTCGCATCGGAGCGGGAAAGTTGTGATGGTAGCTGTACTTTCAGCGAAGGATTTAGCTCATATAAGTGACACCTTTGGAAGCTGGTAGACGACCAGAGCGTGCGTGTAAGTTCTCGAGCTAGCAAGAAAAGTTGTTTTGCTGCATCAGTACTTGATAGAGGAATTGGAACCACACGCGTTCCTTCATGGGCTGAGCGGCCTGCATCATGTGCTAAATGATTTGCAGTAACACCGACGTGTCCAGGCAGCCATTGATATAGGTATACCATCATGCCATCGTGCTAGAGCTTGACGGTGGCAAAGTCTTATTTCATGTACCAAAAGTTCACGATTCCTCTTACGCATGACAAACTGCAAACTCTGAAGTGCTGCCTTCGAATCACAGAATATGACCAATTTTCCTGGACGCTCTTGAATAAGATACTGTAAAGCGGGTTTTATAGCAGCAAACTCTGATGCCGTGGACGTGGTCGTATGCGACAACTTAAATTTGTTTGTCAACGCTGCAGCCGGAATTACAGCAGCACCTGATGAGCTGCTAGATGAGACCAACTGAACAGTGTACATCTGCATTCGGTCCAAGAATAACTCAAATAATAATAGCAGTGTTGCTTGCTCCATTGCTACTCTGGAACAATTGCTATTCGTTTTGATACCCGGAATTTATAGACGTACCTGCGGTTGGTCAAGATACCACAATGGACGTGCAATTCTAGTAGGTGGCGTACATCCTGTTAGAATACTGTTTAGGTGTTTGGTTATGACGTCTGAAAACGTAGCACGTGGTCTTTCGGAGGGTAGAAGGGACAAGTAGTGGTCGGGGGCACGGCTAGCATGTCGAATGTGCGCTCTGAAGCAGTTCACAACTCTATATGTCCTGACCGGATGGTCCTTGGCAAGCACGATTGTGGCATAGGTAGAAGAAAATCGTGGCAGTCCTAGATATATACGCAGCGTCTGACTCTGCAAACTATCCAATGAATGAGTATTGGATTTGCAAGTGTTCGTCAGTACCGGCAAGCTTCAGTGCAATAGACCCAGAAATAGCGCCCTATAAAACTGTAGCAAGGAAGCCACAGAAGTTCCGCATGCTTTCCCGCACATTAATTTCATTATATGCACAATTGATAGCAGTCTCTTCTTCAAACACGCACAATGCGGGCTCCACGAAAGACTTCTGTAGATAATTACTCCTAGGAAACGTTGCGCTCATGCATATTTGACACTCTGCCCATTGATGTAAACGGGGTATGGCGTCTTGGTTTGCGTGTAAATGCAATCAAAGCGCACTTCACAGTTTATATAGTCAGGCCTTCTTCATGAAGATAGGCTGATGTGAGGGTTGCTGCCCGCTGTATTCTTGCACGCACCTGAGGGCGAGTAACTGCAGCACTCCAGAAGCAAATATCATTAGCGTATATGGATATGCACACTGACTTTGGCAAAAACACCGCCAGACCAATGAGGGCCACATTGAACAAGGTGGGGCTTAGAACACCTCCCTGAGGTACTCCTTAGTAGGTGCAATGTTCAGTAGTTTTACCCTCATCTGTGTGCACACAAGAATTCCGGCCTGGTATATAGTCTTTTATACATTGGAACATTCGTCCACCAATGACCATTGCTTCGAGAGAAGCGAGGATGGCATTGTGAGCTACATTATCATATGCACCCTTCACGTAAAGAAAGAATGCCACTGATATACGTTCTCGACTTTTTTCTTGCTGAACAAATTTCGACAAGTCAAGGACACAGCTGATAGACGAGCGGCCCCAACGGAAGCCTGTTATGCAGGAAGGGTAGTTGGTGTATCGTTCCAAGTACCACTCGAGACGAAATAGAACCATTCTTTCCATCAATTTTCCAAGGCAGCTTGCGAGGGCAATAGGGCGATGCGCTGTCAAGCCCAATGGTGATTTCCCCGATTTCAGAAGTGGTATTATTCGACTTATTTTTCATTCTCGTTGAACACTGCCGCTGAGCCAGGAGTTATTGAAGCATGTTAAAAGTTCACTTCTGGCTTTTTGTCCAAGATGCCTCAACGCACTATGAGCAATACCATCAGGCCCTGGCGATGACGTGCGCTTAGAAGCGACTAACGCACCTTCCAGTTTTCTCATTGTGAATGGAATGTCCGTTTCTGGTAATCAATTCTCAGGAACAATCATGGCATCGATGCTATCGTTCATAATATTCCTGGCAACTCTCCTGAGAAATTCTTCAGCCACTTTGAGCTCTGTTTTTTTCATGATGGAGTGCCAAAGCGTCAAAAGGGTTCCGTTGTTATGGAGAGGAGCGAAGACCAGGAACTGTTCTTTAGATATATGACAGCGGCTTATGAGGGTCGAGAGATTCACAGAATGCTTTCCAGCGTTCGCTATCCAGCTTGTTAGTGCGTCATTGAATATTTTTCTGGAGCCGTTTTGCTTCCCTTATGTCATAAATAAACTTTGTGCGTATGTATCGTCGTTGAACACGCCTTTGTATAGCTCTTAATCTTTCCAGTTCAATGTCCAACTGTGTTATTTTTGTCGGGAGTGATAATTTAGATTTGGACGCTTGCATAGCTTCCGTGATATTATTTTTTAGGCTTGACAAGAACTTGTTAGTCGTCATTTGAAATTGCCACATCTTTGTCGTAGATGACGCTGGTCACTATATCAGATACCAAGGGAACATGAGAGCGCACCTGATTGCCGTCTGAATCAGTTACATTGCGCGGAACGCCCTAAGCAGTTGCGTGCAAAATGTCAACAGCCAATATATTTTTTCTGGCGTTCACTCTTATGTCTCTGATCTCATTTGGCACGAGCTCTTCCAGAGATCTCGACGCGGACTGTCTGTTAAGGCGTTTCATGCTGACGGTAGAAAAAGAGAGAGATTGACTTTATTTAGAACATATCCTTAGGAGGCTGAGAAAGGGCCATTCCGACCTTTAATTAAACCTGGAGGCACTGCCCAGGGCGGCGCTGGCAGCCGAAGGCTTGTAGCGATGTCCTGAGCCCTCTGGACTGCCTGTAGTTGCTGCTTGTATTCATTGCTCTTGAGGGTTTCTTGCCAAGCCTCTTTGGTATTCAGTTGTGCTGCGTTGTGGGTAGGGCATAGCCAGAGCATGTTTTCAAAATTACAATAGGGATGGTTGCAAAGGGAGCATCTGGGAGGTGTGTCGGTAGGAAGTGCAGGCAGAAACAGGATGGTATAAGTGTTCGACTTTGGTGTTTCACTTACTGTTTGACTCTTGAAGATGAGGATGTACTCATATTCTTCCTCTTTGCGTTGCGACTCCGCACAGATTGGAAACCGTCATCTGAAAAGTAATCACTGCTGAGACAGTAGGCATGAATATCTTCACTGTCGCTGTCGCTCGCCTGTCCAATCCGCTTCCTGGAGGCGGCCGCCGCCGACGCCACTGATACCGGCAGGCGCCCAGGTTTGTCTACATCCATCCCTTCCAAGGGAGCAGCGAAAACCGATCAACAGCTTAAATTGCCACAGAAATACGCCGGAGTTAGCAGAGGTAGCACTTATTCAAAACACACTTCTTCGTCTTCAAACTTCGATATTTTCCGAATATCTATTGCAGCTACAAACACTACGAAGGGTGAGCTTTTAGGGGCGAAGCTTCTAAAGGTGTGGTTCTGTCCATCCCTTGGATGTATGCATACATGCATGCATGCATACATGCATGTATGTATGCATGTATGCATACATGCATGTATGTATGCATACATGCATGTATGTATGTATGTATGCATACATGCATGTATGTATGCATACATGCATGCATGTATGTATGTATGTATGTATGTATGTATGTATGTATGTATGTATGTATGTATGTATGTATGTATGTATGTATGTATGTATGTATGTATGTATGTATGTATGTATGTATGTATGTATGTATGTATGTATGTATGTATGTATGTATGTATGTATGTATGTATGTATGTATGTATGTATGTATGTATGTATGTATGCATGCATGCATGTATGTATGTATGTATGAGACCACCAATAGTCCCTCCTTTGCCAACTTCCCACACAACTTTGTCCTTGCAAACATCCCACTACCTCCCATCACTGATCTACCACTTGACCGACAATAAAGACAATACTGTTGATAGGTAGCAAAATTGAAATGCAAGATGGTTGTGTACTTGTATCCACGTGCACGTTAAAGAACCATAGATTGTCAGACTGAGTCCATTTCTTATTTGTACGTGACCGCCTATAGTGCCACCTTTGAAAACTGCCCTCTCTCTACTTTGTCCCTGCAGACATCCCACAACACCCGTCCCCGATTCAACACTTTACTGGCCATAAATCCGTTATACTGAAGGTGGAATGGAAGTGACGTATAGGTACCTCTTACGTATATTATTATTTCTTGTACAAGTATATACAGTGTTTGTCACGTCTTTATGATGTAGTGGGTGATCTTCGCGGATGGTTAATGACTTAGCAATGAAACCTTCCAGCACTTCACCCCATTCATCACCATTCATTCAGTGGATATGCTGTGATTTTTTTTTTCAGAGTGTGACAAAAGACAAGGCGCATGTCGTTATCCTGCAGGTAGGCACTTATTTCACATTCAATGTACTCATGACTCGTTGGGCATTGAACAAATCTCACGTGTAGCCTGCACGTGCGGTGTGGTGCCGTAAATTTAAGTAAATATGCTGTGGATCAATGGATCAAATAAGGACACGTAAAAGTCGTTATAGTTATTGAAAAAGAATCGCAGCGCCATACTATCTTCTATCTTGTGCACGCTACATAGGTAAATTACGACAGAACTTATAAAATGCAAGGAGGGGGGGGGGGTAACACAGAAAGGAAAAACGTTCACATGTGAGACGAACGATATAGTTTCCTAAAATTAACGAGAGGTTACTCTGGCGCAGCGATCGTTCGGTGATTATGGGAATGATGCTTAGTATATGGAACTGCCTAGTCTTCATACTTTCAGGCTTCGAACGTTGTTGTGGCTTCGTTTATTGGTGTGTTCCGGTTTTGTTTCCAATAAAAAAACAGACCATTTTAAGCTATGAGACCTGATTTGAATTGGTGAGCCTAAAAGATTAACGTGGTGAAGCGTAACTAATAAACTTTTGCTGATTGTTGCTTCGTGAAAAAAAAGGCAGATCCCACCTTCAGTGGCAATCGACGGCATAGAAAGCACGAATGATAAATGTTGATATGTCTTTTGAAACCAGCACATCGTTACGAGGTGGAGGTAACTGATGCCGTACATGACTTCCGTGTCTTGACTATCATGTAGGGATGTGTCGGTGACCTTCGTAATCTATTCACGTCACATGATACCAAACACTAGTATATGTGGAGCTAGCGAAACGGCCGAGAGCACGCTATGAGCAAGGTATGTTGTCATGTTCTTACATGAGACGCGTGTCAGGATTATCATGTTTGCACTGGTCATACATTTTCGTTATCCATTGACGTCACGTAACACCAAATTTGGTATATGTCGAGATAGCAAAACAGCCGCGAGCGCATCATGAAGGGCCCACTATAGTCCAACGTAACGTTGACGTACGAGCACGCTGGGCACAGTGACGCTATGTTAGCGAAACGCGAGCACTCTAATAGTCTGACGCCAGGCGCAACTAGCATCCGTTGGCGCGGTCCGACGGCAACCGGTGCGAAATGCGACATGCTGCATTTCGCGCCAATGCGTTACCCAGACAACACTGCATCTCCCTTTTTTGTGACGGAGGAATGCCGGACGCGCTGAAACGCGCATGCGTCAAAGCAAGGCAGCGCGGTGTGCCCCTGCGAGTATATGGCAGGACCGGCGCCTGTCGTGGCAACGCTGGCGTGACACGACGCAATGAACGCCGGCGAGCACGCGCATCGCATCACGTCGAAATGTACTGGCGCTTTGACTGTGGCATGTAGTCATGTTTTCACATGAAGCACATCTCATGATTATCGTGTTTGCGCCCATCGCATGCCTTCGTCATCCATTGGCGTCACGTAATACCAAATTTGGCTCATGTGAAGCTAGCGAAACGGGCACGAGCGCTTCATCAGTGAGGCATGTAGTCGTGTTGTTTCATAATACGCATGTCGTGATTATCATTTTTGGATGTGTCATTTACCTATGTCGTCCGTTAGCGTCACGTAATACCGAGTTTGGTACATGTGAAGCTCGCGAAATGGCCACGAGCGCATCATCAGTGAGGCATGTAGTCATGTTGTTTCATGACACGCATACCGTGATTATCATTTTTGGATGTGTCATTTACCTATGTCGTCCGTTCGCGTCACGTAATACCGAGTTTGGTGCATGTCAAGCTTGCGAAATGGCCATGAGCGCATCATCAATGAGGCATGTTGTCACGTTGTTTCATGACACGCATGTCGTGATTATGTTTGGATGTGCCATTTACCTATGCCGTCCGTTCGCGTCACGTATTACCGAGTTTGGTGCATGTGAAGCTAGCGAAACGGCCATGAGCGCATCATGAGCGTAGCATGTAGTCATGTTGTTACATGACACGCATCTCATGATTATCATGTTTGCACCAGTCACATACCTTTGTCATTCGTTCACCTTCTGTAATACCAAATTTGGTATGTGACACTAGCGAAACAGCTGCGAGCGCATCATGAGCGTAGAATGTAGTCATGTTGTTACATGACACGCATATCATGATTTTCATGTTAGAGTCTGTCACTTTTGTTCGCCATGCAATAGTGCTATACCATACCACTTTTTCAACATGCCAAGTGACGGAAACCACCGCGAAAATGTCAGGACCAAGAAATGTAAATCATGACATTTATGACATAGATGTCCTGATTTTCATGTTATGACAAGGTACATGTGTTCTTCATACAGTCATGTTACGCCATACCAAGTTTGGCATTGATACCATTTTCAGAACGGCCAAGACAGCTAAAAGTCGTAGATAGATATTGATAGATAGATAGATATATAGATAGATAGATAGATAAATAGATAGATAGATAGATAGATAGATAGATAGATAGATAGATAGATAGATAGATAGATAGATATGCTCAAAGTCGCCGATGGTCGCTAAGAAATGCTTCGCATTTAAAAGAACGGCGTTTCATTTTTTTCCGGCGTTTCGTGTTCTTGCGGCACACTTCGTGATGTAGGCAGTTTGACGACATGGCGTCAGCATGAAGTAAGCTCTCGATTGGTGATTATACAAGGCACCTTTTGTGAAATCTTTCATACTCTACTTTGCAATGAAGTCGCGCGCCCGTTCCGCCTTGTCGCCTAGCAACCTCTGTTTTTTTTCTAAATAAATGTTTACTACTACTACTAGTTCTATTACATGACTATCGTGCTCAATAAACTGATTTCCTATCGCGTTCTGCGTTTGCGACTGCGCAAGCAGAAAGAGCAAGACTTTGTCGAAAAGCGCGAAATCTTGATTGTCTCTACGATTAGTGTGGACATTCCGCATGCTTTATAAAGATATAAGTGACGAGGAGGAGATAGCACTTGCAGGAAGGGTTGCAAAGGCGAGCAGGAAACTACTCTCTTGCCATTGAACTCGAAATGGTTTAGGGACCTTCAAACGAAGTTATTCAGCCACCTCTCAATGCTCGACTCCAAGCGGAAAATCTGGCATAGGCTGCTCCTGGCTGACTGCTTCGCATGAAATGTATTGCTGTCGTGTGGGTGATCGGAATGATTTTAATAGAAAACTGTAATATAGTAATAATGTTTCATCTTACCGTTACGTTGTCTATAGGGTTTATTTTTCCTGTTTTTACTGAAGCCTGCAGCTGCAACCCCAGGCTTCGCTTTGGACGACGTGCTCGGTACCTGTACCACTATAATGGCAGGGTGAACCGGTGTCTGCCTGGCGGGAACAGCGGCAATTGCAACAGTTTCACAAGTATGTTGGGGTGCCTGGTGAGGTGCTCACGTGCGGAGCGTTAAGAGAGTAGGTTCGCACGTACGGAATCACACACGGTAATAAAGTTGTTAATAGTGAATCCAAGTATTGTCTGCCCCAGTCTCGTTCTTTCAGCGGCGAAAAACAGCTGAAGCGAATTACCCTATCAAAGGTGCAGTGCACTAGATGGAATGTGGGTATAACGTTGTTGTAAGGAAAAATTGTGCCGCGGCGAACCCTAGCGCTTTGTAAACTAACCAGCGTATTTGTGTTACACGCTATAGTGCCGCATGACAGAGCAACGTCTTCTCTATCTGGTGCCTTTTTGGATTCTGTAGCCAACGAGTAATGACCACGTACATAACGTTATCCGCGTAACACCCCTCTTCATCGGCCAATCACCCCAAACTCTCTGTCCGCAAAACGCGATGCATGAAACGCCCTGAACACACTCTGCAGTAAGCAACATCTCGTTTCATTACTCCGCACATCCTCTCGGCGCTAGGCATAGAGTTCCCTGAAATTAACTAGAGGAAACGATAGGTATATAACACACATTTGCCTCGTCTTCGTACTTGCGGGCGGCGAATCGTACTTGCCACTTCTTTTATTGCTGTGTTTCGGTATTGTTTTAAAAAAACGATTCAACCTGTTTGAACTTCATGACCTGATTCGGAAAGGTAAGTATAAAATAATAAGGTTTTGAAGTGCAAGCACTGAACATTTGCTGATTTTTGTTTCATGAGAAAAGAGCTTAAAGCCACACGAACACACACGGAGCCAAAAGTAGGCGAGAAGTTCGAAGATTAGACAAACGTGTGTAGTACCCATCATTCCCTCACTCGCTGAAGCGCCGTGCGTTGCAGCTTCCATAGACACTAGCGCCAGAGCTCCTTGTAGTGTATATAGGCACCTGGTAGTGTAGTTTACGAGATCTGATGGTAGTGCCAGAACACAGCCTAGCGGGTAGGCGCAGCAAAATCGGACTTGCACGTGCATATCATTTTCTTTTTGAGTTGTGAGCAAGGGGGTCACGGCTGATTATGTAAGCACCCAGGAGGCGTTCTTTGAAATCGTGCCAAAAAGGACACTGACACTTCAGCGTGTCACTGTGTTCAGCGAGCGTTCCATTTTCTTAGTACCCAGGTGGTAGGTACCAACAATGCTGAGGCGGACCAAAAAAATGGCAGCATATCCACGGAGTGAATGATGGAGAGTGGGGCAAAGCATTCGTCCGTCCATTCATTCTTGCTTCCGTCCGCCCATGCGTCCGTCTGTGTGACAGTCCATGCGTCCATCTGCCCGTCCGTGCGTGCGTCTGTTCGTGCGTCCGTCCCTGCATCCATCCATGCATCTGTCTGTGTGTCCGTTCGTCCACCTATTCAACACTCCAAGTACCACCATCTCGCATCTTTTCATCATATATTCCTCATATAGAAGCACTGCCATCCAGCGGACATTCAAGGACTAAACGAGAGGTGGCACACGCACACTTTCTTACGGCTTGCGCTTCGGGTCTACCTCCCACTTTTAATCACCTCGAGTTCATGGTATATACTAGTACACTGTATTCATGGCACGGCAGCCCAACGCCCGCTGAACCTTCCTAAAACCAAGGAGGTTACTCCCAGCGAGTATAACGTAGCAACGTTTTGCTGTCAATTGGTGCTCAATGTACATGCTAATGGCTGCTAATGAGAAATGAGAGACATGAGAATTCGGCTTTTACTTTCTTACGGGTTGCGCTTCGTATCTACTTCCCACCTTTAACCACCTCGAGTTCATGGTGTCATCGAGTATTCCAGCGTTATTGCTAACTGCCAAGTAAGTTCTATAGGAAAGAAACTAAGGTTCGCGTTGTGCGCACAATCTCACCCGAATGTGGTTTTATAACAATACCTGTATATTGCTAGAATAAACAAAAAAGAAATGTTCGGCAGCGGTGTCACGAGTGGTGCCGATTGGCTGCGCTACCAGTTTCGCTTACTGATAGTATACAGATGCGCTTTTCATACAGGCCTGTTTTAGAAGCCATAACTGCCAATTCAGGTGCCGTTGAAAATATTCATTGTTCCAATACTTCGCAATAAAAACCGCATTTGGCTCGGCATCATGCTTTACTTCATAAGAATGTAACTTAAGTACTCCTCTTGTAGTAGTGGTGTATACTGAGCATGTGAATTTTTGATTACGAAAAAAAATCAGTTCAATCATCTTGTATATATTGAGCCTTCGTTACTACGAAGGCTCAATATATGCAGAAAATCAGAAAAAGCAGAAAATCAATGTGGTGTTTTGACTTTATGCTTTTTGACATACACATTAAGCTTAAGAACAAGTAATTACAAATTGAAAAACACTGTCCTTATGGAACTGCGAAGAAAAACATTTACACATCTCAGGAAGTGGATGACGCGGAGGGGGCATAGACATATGAACGGCGCACGTCCGGATAGATGGATGCATGAACGGAATGACAGATCGAAGGACGCATGGACGCACGGATGGACAGAAAGGTGAATTCATAAAAAGGAAAAAAAATGGCAGATCCCACCTACCTGGGAATCAACGTCATGCGAAGCATGCGGAGGAAAGGTGAGACCATGTTGTAATTTTCTAATTGAGCGACACGTCACAAAATAATGCTAAATATATGTGCAAATGTTGCACGCACAGAAATATTTTGAAGATTTTCAGATGTTCATATAACCAGTTGTTTGCACTTGCGCAACGATATCAACTGGAACATGCGTATTAGCAACAACAGAAGCTGATATGAAGCGCTGATGCTGGCGAAGATGCTGGCCCTGGACACTGCTATATAAATCAACTTCAGCGCATGTAAACTAACTGCAATCGACATTAACCCGACCAGACGGCTGAATCAAAAGAGTTCATAAAATTGGGTAGGCATCACTGCAACCACTATTGACGTTTCACGTATCTTTGTGTCCATTTAAAAAGTAGTTCCGAGACGTGGCGTCACTCTGCGCCATGCTGAATGCTTGGGTTCGATTCCTGCTGGGATCCTGAAATTTGTTATTTGCATTCGTCCGTGGTCAAAGCAGCCTAAGTCAGGTGCTTCCTAATATTGACATTTATTCTATGTTGTGTCGACGCTACCGATGTCGGGTATTGCTTAACGTTCGCGCGTTAAAATTGCCGATGTGTGTTCTCGTCATTCCTGGGTATGTACTAAGTGTCGCACACTAGTGGCACATACTCGCATAAAAGTGGCACATACCCATCCGGGGGTATGTGCCACTGTCTGGCGGGAAGTGTTTGACGACGCACGCGACGAGATTTTGACAATACTCATGTCTTGACCAGTGGGTCATATTCGTCAAACCATCTTGCTTTCCCATGCTAAATTTGGTTCACGCCAAGTTAAGGGGGTGACCGCGAGAGCACCCGAACGTAAGTGGCTAGATAGATAGATAGATAGATAGATAGATAGATAGATAGATAGATAGATAGATAGATAGATAGATAGATAGATAGATAGATAGATACGCTCAAAGTCGCCGAAGTTCGCTAAGAATTGCTTCGCATTGAAAACCAGTGCAAAATTCATACAAAAGACGAAAAAGGCACGACACAGCGCTCGTGTCGTGTCGTCTTCGTCTTGCGTTTGTTTGAAATTCACGCTGTTTTTTCCTTTTTATAAGCATCAACTAACTCGCCGAAGCCGTAAGCTTGGGCGGATAAACGCACGAATGAACAAGTGCACGGACGGATGGACAGATGAACGGCGCAGGTGTTCATCTCTTGTGCTGTTGTATACCTGATTGATGTACACATGAGGTAGGGTTTCTACGCAGGTGTTTTCGTCTTTTGTTGCGCAAAGGTCCAGCTTTATTCTCGCTTTTGTGTAGCGTGACGGACGAGAACGAAGGCAAGGCTAGGCGCCAAGAAATATCATCCCTAAAGTTGAGGCAGCTCCTCATTAGAGATGCCAAATGCAGATCTGTGCTTTATTGCTCTTTTGTATTTCTTCTTTCTCGCCATTTCCATTTTTCTTATCCTCGTGTTCTTCAAGTGTTTCTTTTCTCTTTACTTTAATATCTTTGTTTCTCTTGCACGTATTTCTTTTTCCCGCTTTAGCTTTCTTTTGATCTATTTGTCCCTATACACCTCTATATCTATATCGTTCAAACTTCTCTACGCTCTTAATTTCTCTCAATTTTTCTCTTCCACAATAAGCTTTATTGTAAACTGTTTGCCACATTTTCCTCATCCTTTCGCTTCCCCAAACCTTCACATCATTTTTCTTCACTTCTTTCTTCCCTCTCCCAATCTCCTCTTACCATTGCTAACATTCTGCTCACCGTTGTTTTCTATATCTTTCCCCTTCATGGATCAACAGAACCCGAGGTGGCTGAAGTATTTCGCACGAGAGTTGCCAGGAATATTGTGAACGAGAACATTGATGCCATGTTCGTTCATGAGACTCGATTACCAGAAATGGACTTTCCATTCACCATGAAAGAACTGGAAGGTGCGTTAGTCGCTTCTAAGCGCACGTCATCAGGTCTTGGTGGTATTACTTATAGTGCGTTGGGACATCTTGAACAAAAAGCTCGAAGAGAACTTTTAACATGCTTCAATGAATCCTGGCTCAGCGGCAATGTTCCCCGAAAATGGAAAAGAAGTCGAATAATACCACTTCTGAAATCGAGAAAAACACCATTGGACTTGACAGCGTATCGCCCTATTGCCCTTGCAAGATGCTCGGAAAGGTGATGGAAGGAATGATTGTATTTCGTCTAGAGTGGTGCTTGGAGCGATACACCAACTACCCTTACTGCATTACAGGCTTCCGTCGGGGCCGCTCCTCTATCGACTGTGTGCTTGACTTATTGACATTTGTTCAGCAAGAAAAACGTCGCTAGCTTATATCAGTGGCACTCTTTCTTGACGTGAAGGGTGCTTATGATAATGTAGCTCACAATTCCATCCTCACTTCTCTCGTATTGATGGGCATTGGTGGATGGATGTTTCATTCGGTAAAGGACTATATACCAGGCAGGGTTTCCTTTGTGCAAACAGATGAGGGTAAAACTACTGACCATTACACCTACTGCGGAGTACCTCAGGGAGGTGTTTTAAACCCCACCTTCTTCAATGTTGCCCTCATAGGTCTGGTTGAGGTTCTGCCAAAGTCGGTGTACCTATAGATATACGACGATGATATTGTCACGGGCTAAGTAGATGCCTGAGGATGAAGACGACGAAGTGCTGAACGGGAACGTGCTCGGACTGCAGCAGCGTCGTACGCATTAGTTCGCCAGTATATTCGCCAGTACGAATTTGCTCACCAGTGTATACTTTATTCCCCGTAACATCATTGGTGGAAGGTGCGGGGTACCACTCGCTATACAGCCCAACGAGCTGGATCCTCGCAGCGGACGGCGCATTGCAGCTACCACAATGACTGACCAGGCTACTCAATGTCAACAAGATCCGTCAGCCCCGCAGCCGATCGTTGTGGTACAACCTCGTGACCCAGGTCCATTCAACGGCACAAGTGGCATAGACGTCGATGACTGGCTGGTTCAATATGAGCGCGTCAGCAGCAGCAACCATTGGGGTCCGACGCTTATGTTGGCGAACATCATCTTCTACTTGCATCATAATCATCATCATCATCATCATCATCATCAGCCTGACTACGTCCACTGCAGGACAAAGGCCTCTCCCATGTTCCGCCAGTTAACCCGGTCCTGTGCTTGCTGCTGCCAATTTATACCCGCAAACTTCTTAATCTCATCTGCCCATCTAACCTTCTGTCTCCCCTTAACCCGCTTCCCTTCTCTGGGAATCCAGTCAGTTACCCTTAATGACCAGCGGTTATCCTGTCTACGCGCTACATGCCCTGCCCATGTCCATTTCTTCTTCTTGATTTCAGCTATGATATCCTTAACCCCTGTTTGTTCCCTAATCCACTCTGCTCTCTTCTTGTCTCTTAAGGTTACACCTACCATTTTTCTTTCCATTGCTCGCTGCGTCGTCCTCAATTTAAGCTGAACCCTCTTTGTAAGTCTCCAGGTTTCTGCTCTGTAGCTAAGTATCGGCAAGATACAGTTGTTATATACCTTCATCTTGAGGGATAGTGGCAATCTACCTGTCATAATTTGAGAGTGCTTGCCGAATGTGACCCACCCCATTCTTATTCTTCTAGTTACATCAATCTCGTGGTTCGTCTCTGCGGTTATTACCTGCCCTAAGTAGACATAGTCTTTTACAACTTCAAGTGCACTATTACCTATCTCGAAGCGCTGCTCCTTGCCGAGGTTGTTGTACATTACTTTCGTTTTCTGCAGATTAATTTTAAGACCCACCTTTCTGCTCTCCTTGTCTAACTCCGTAATCATGAGTTGCAATTCGTCGCCCGAGTTACTCAGCAATGCAATGTCATCGGCGAAGCGCAGGTTACTAAGGTATTCTCCATTGACTCTTATCCCTAACTGTTCCCAGTCTAGGCTTCTGAAAACCTCCTGTAAGCACGCGGTAAATAGCATTGGGGAAATAGTGTCCCCCTGCCTTACACCCTTCTTGATTGGTATTCTGTTGCTTTCTTTATGAAGCACTATGGTAGCAGTTGATCCCCTGTAGATTTCTTCCAGAATGTTTATATATACTTCATCTACGCCCTGATTCCGCAGTGTTTGCATGACGGCTGATATTTCTACTGAATCAAACGCCTTCTCGTAATCTATGAAGGCTATGTATAGTGGTTGGTTATACTCTGAGCATTTCTCTATTACCTGATTGATAGTATGA
The DNA here is from genome assembly GCA_013436015.1 of Rhipicephalus annulatus. Classification (NCBI taxonomy): domain Eukaryota; kingdom Metazoa; phylum Arthropoda; class Arachnida; order Ixodida; family Ixodidae; genus Rhipicephalus; species Rhipicephalus annulatus. The sequence goes on along the minus strand of WOVY01002520.1, from coordinate 183,242 downwards.
ATGTGGTCAATTGTTGAGTAGCCTGTTCGAAATCCTGCTTGTTCCTTTGGTTGATTGAATTCTAATGTTTTCTTTACTCTGTTAGCAATTACCTTTGTAAATAGCTTGTATACTACAGAGAGCAAGCTGATCGGCCTGTAATTCTTCAAGTCCTTGTCATCTCCTTTCTTATGTATTAAGATGATGTTAGCGTTCTTCCAAGACTCTGGTACTCTTCCCGTCAGGAGACACCTCGTAAACAGGGTGGCTAGTTTTTCTAACACAATCTGTCCTCTATCTTTCAGCAGATCTGATGTTACCTGATCCTCACCAGCAGCTTTGCCCCTTTGCATGCTCTCCAAAGCTTTTCTGACTTCTTCTATCATTACTGGTGGGCTGTAATCTGGGTTACTGCTAGTTCTTATAGTATTAAGGTCGTGGTTGTCTCGGCTACTGTACAGATCTCTGTAAAACTCCTCCGCTATTTTAACTATCCTATCCATATTGGTAGTTATTTTGCCTTCTTTGTCCCTTAGTGCATAAATCCGACTTTTGCCTATCTCAAGTTTCCTCTTCAATGCTTTGACACTTCCTCCGTTTTTCAGAGCTTGTTCAATTCTCTCCATCTCATACCTTCTTACATCGTATACCTTACGTCTATTAATCAACTTCGAAAGCTCCGCCAGTTCTATTTTGTCTGTTGTACTTGACACTTTCGTGATTTGACGCTTCTTAATTAGGTTCTTCGTTTCCTGGGAAGGCTTGCCAGTGTCCTGTCTAACTACCACTGCACACTCCGTAATGATACTCGTCAGATTATCATTCATTGTATCTACGCTAAGGTTGGTTTCCTCACTAAGAGCCGAGTACCTGTTCTGCAGCGACACTCTGAATTCCTGTACTTTCCCTCTCAACGCTAGCTGATTGATTGGCTTCTTGCGTATCAGTTTCTGTCGTTCCTTCTTCAAGTCTAGGCGAATTCGAGACCATACCATTCTATGGTCACTGCATCGTACCTTGCCAATCACTTCCACATCCTGCACGATTCCAGGGTGTGCACTCATTATAAAGTCTATTTCGTTCTTATTTTCGCCATTAGGGCTCCTCCATGTCCACTTGCGGTTTTCTCGTTTTCGGTAGAAGGTATTGAAAATCCGTAAATTATTGCGTTCTGCGAATTCTACTAGTAGCTCTCCTCTGGCGTCTCTAGTACCGATGCCATAATCTCCTACTGCCTGGTCTCCAGCCTGCTTCTTCCCTACCTTTGCAATAAAGTCGCCCATCACTATAGTATACAGTCACTATAGTACACCACACATGCGATGGCGTAGTGGTTAGAGCATCCGCCTCGCATGCAAGAGGTCCGTGGTTCAAATCCCGGTACCGCGCAGTTCCCAACCGGATTAAAAAAAATCCGCGTGTTGATGGAACTGCATTAAGAGGCCTGGGGTGCGGCTTCACCGGCAAACACCGCCGAGAATGCACTCCCTCACCAGAGAAGGATTGGCCACCCTGGTGCAGTATCTGGCCACTACCTCCCACATGCTTACGTCAAATAACTGACGGCCCTCAGTCCCCAGCAGCTGCGAAGCAACTGACCACGGCGGCGGTCAGATCTGCAACGCAGCAGAGGATGCTGAGAATCTCTGGATCCGGACAGGCCGCCATTGGAACCTGAACTTGGCAACGTTTAACGCTTGAACCTTATCTAGTGAGGGAAGTCTAGCTGTACTATTCGAGGAGCTAGAGGGTGTTAAATGGGATATAATAGGGCTCAGTGAGGTTAGGAGGACAGATGAGGCCTATACGTTGCTACAGAATGGGCACGTCCTTTGCTACAGAGGCTTGGCAGACAGAAGAGAACTGGGAGTGGGGTTCCTAATTCACAGAAACATAGCTGGCAACATAGAGGAATACTATAGCATTAATAAAAGGGTGGTAGGTGTCGTAATTAAACTGAATAAAAGATACAAGATGAAGGTAGTACAGGCTTACGCGCCTACATCCAGCCATGATGATGCTTCAGTTGAAAGCTTCTATGAAGACGTGGAATCGGCAATGAGTAAGGTAAAAACACAGTATACTTCTACTTGCATGGCACGGCAACACTCTGGTACGAGACACATCAAGAAGAGTTGACTAGCTGGGACGTCTGTAAGCAGAAATTGCGCTATCTATTTGGGAAACCCATCGGACGTCAAGTGGCCGCAAGAAAGAGCTTGCGACTCGTACCCAGACATCCACAGAGCCGTACATCACGTACATCCAGGACGTGTTGGCTTTGTGCCGCAAGGTCGACAAGGACATGCTCGACGAGGACAAAGTCGGACACATCCTGAAAGGAATTGCGGATGACGCCTCCAATTTTCTCCTGTGCAAGGACTGCTCGATGGTGGAGTCGGTCATCGAAGCATGTCGTCGCTTCGAACAGGCAAAAAGTAGGCGCATAGTTCACCGATTTGACCGCCTTCCCAACACGGCGGCTACGTCCTCTTGCGAAGATTTGCCCACACTACACCAACAACCAGCGCCAGAAAACGTCACCAGAATAGTCCGTCGGGAACTCGAGGCTATGGCTCCCGCTAAGTCTAGCGTCAGCGCGCCAGGACACAACCTCGATGCTGTTTCAACAATACAGGCCGTGGTTCGCCAAGAGATCGCAAATATGGGCATTTCGCCACCTCATCAAAATGCCCCTTCTACTTCCAGCTCGGCTCCAGTCGTTGCGGCTGCCACTCCGAACCGCACGTTCGCGCCACGACGAAACCCAGCTGAATGGCGCACTCATGATGATCGGCCCATATATTTCACGTGCCATCGGATAGGACACATCGCTCGCCATTGCCGCAGCCGTTGGACCTCATCACCTCGACCGAGCTTCTATGATTGGCGGCCTCGCTCTGAACGTGCACCTTATGCTCCGTCCTACCGTGCTGAGACAGGCGCAGAGCATAATCCAGAACGTCGGACCAGCCGCTCGCCATCGCCCGTGCGTCGTCAGTCCCGCTCGCCCCAACCCCGCCGTTCTCGGTCTCCCCTACGACAGTCGCTCGGAAAACTAGCCGGTGCAGACCCCGGAGGTGACGCTGCATACACGACTCGAACTGCAAATCCTCTGATTACTCCCGACCAGCGGTGCAACCTCCTTACAATTCTCGTTGATGGTTTACCCATAACTGCTCTTATTGATACCGGTGCACAAATATCTGTGATGAGCTCAGACCTCCGCCGCCGCCTCCAAAAAGTTCTGACGCCTGCGATTGCACCTACCGTTCGTACAGCGGATGGGAGTATTCCTGCTGTGCTTGGAAGGTGCACTGCGCGATTAAAAATTTCTGAGCATCAAACTTCAGTTCTGTTCGCTCTACTGGAAAATTGCCCTCATGACCTCATCCTTGGACTCGACTTTCTGACTTCACACGCGGCGCTCATTGACTGTTCCAAAGGTCTTCTTCGGCTCGAACTACCATCCTTTTCGGAGACCGTCCCTACCAGCCCACCTCGTCTACGCTCTGTCGATTTCCTTAGACTTCCGCCGCAAGCCGCAGTCCAAGTGCAACTCTCGCCATATCCTGCAGTACCCGATGGTGATTATGTTGCTGCCCCAATTTCTGACGTCGCCATGACACGCAATGTTGCACTCCCCAACGCGGTGGTTACCGTTAAGGACAACCGAACTTCGTTTCCCGTCCTCAATTTCGGCCTCTCAGCGCAAGTTATTCCTCGCGGCACGTCACTTGCGCATCTTACACCACTGGTCGACCACACAGTTTCGGCTCTAACCACCGATTCGCCACACGATTTTTCATCAACGTCGTTCTCGTCACGTTCCTGTTCCGACCTTTTCAAGCCAATGCTATCTGACACGCTCAACTCTGAACAAGTCTCTGCTTTCTGCCGTGTGCTTGCTTCTTATCAGGACATCTTTGACTTCGGCGACCGTAATTTGGGCCAGACATCTGTGGTAACCCATCGCATCGACACCGGTGACGCTCGACCCATTCGCCGACGAACCTACCGTGTGTCAGCCCCGGAGCGTGCTATTATACAGCGAGAAGTCAATAAAATGCTTGATAAGGGCATAATCGAACCCTCATCTAGTTCCTGGTCCTCACCCGTTGTACTTGTTAAAAAGAAGGGCAATAGCTGGAGATTCTGTGTTGATTACCGCCATCTCAACCATATTACCAAGAAAGATGTCTATCCCCTACCGCGCAGAGATGATGCACTCGATTGCTTGCACGGTGCCAAATATTTCTCTTCAAGAGACCTTCGCTCAGGCTACTGGCAGATCGCTGTGGACGACAAAGACAGAAAGAAGACGGCCTTCGTGACTCCTGATGGACTTTATCAGTTCAAGATGATGCCTTTTGGATTATGCAATGCCCCCGCGACATTTGAGCGCATGATGGACTCTCTCCTTCGAGGCATGAAGTGGACCATCTGCCTCTGCTATCTTGACGACGTTATTGTTTTTTCGACTACTTTCGACGACCATCTTACCCGTCTGTCCGCAGTGCTTGATGTTTTTCGACGTGCCACCTTGCAACTTAACTCGTCCAAATGCCGCTTTGGGCAACGCCAAATCTGCGTACTCGGCCATCTTGTTAACGCTGCGGGCGTTCAACCAGACCCTGCGAAAGTCCGAGCAGTTCGCGACTTCCCCACACCCCGCTCAGCCAAGGACGTCCGAAGTTTTCTGGGACTGTGCTCATATATCCGTCGTTTTGTCGAGAAGTTTGCTGAAGTAGCCCGTCCTCTAACCTGCCTCCTCAAAACGGATGTCGCATTCACCTGGGGCGAACAGCAAGCAAACGCCTTCTCGTCGCTCGTTGACATTCTCACCAATCCACCAGTCCTAGCACACTTCGACCCATCTGCCGCCACGGAGCTTCGTACTGACGCCAGTGGCCACGGCATAGGCGCAGTGCTCGCACAGCGGCAACAAGGCATGCACCACGTCGTCGCGTATGCAAGCCGACTGTTGTCGCGCTCGGAACAAAATTATTCCATCACAGAACGCAAGTGCTTAGCTCTCGTCTGGGCCATTGCGAAATTCCGACTGTACCTGTATGGCCGACCATTCTCAGTTATTACCGACCACCATGCGCTTTGCTGGCTCTCCTCACTCAAGGACCCTACGGGACGCCTTGGTCGCTGGGCGCTGCGCTTACAAGAGTACACTTTTTCCGTAGCCTATAAATCCGGACAACTTCACAAGGATGCCGACTGCTTGTCCCGTTACCCAGTCGATCCTCCTGACACGAGGGAAGATGAGCAAGAGGCCCTCGTTCTTTCAATTACCGACTTCACCGACATAGCTGCTGAACAACGCCGCGACCCCTCTTTGCGTGCTATTATCAATAGTCTGCACTCTCCCCACCCTGACCACTCCTTACAACTGTTCGTTCTTCACAACGACATCTTGCACCGCTACAACACCCACCCTGATGGTGCTGAGCTTTTACTCGTTGTTCCTGTGCATCTTCGCTCAGATGTTTTGGCCCAACTGCATGATGCCCCCTCTGCTGGACACCTAGGGGTGTCACGCACGTATGACCGCATTCGCCGCCGATTCTTTTGGCCTGGCCTCTACCGTTCTGTGCGACAGTACGTTGCGGCATGCGACCTCTGCCAGCGCCGCAAGACACCTGCTCTGAGACCTGCTGGTACCCTCCAGCCCATTGAAGTACCAGAAGAGCCATTTTCCCGAGTCGGCCTCGATCTTCTAGGACCCTTTCCCGTGTCGGCCACCGGTAATAAGTGGATTGCTATAGCTACCGACTACGCAACGCGGTATACCGTTACACGCGCCCTCCCCACCAGCTGCGCTACTGATGTAGCCGATTTCCTTCTTCATGACATCATTGTGCGTCATGGTGCTCCTCGTCAGTTGATCACCGACCACGGCAGCTGTTTTTTATCTAAAGTAGTCGACGAGCTCCTGCGATCCTGCTCTACCCACCACAAGTTCACTACAGCGTACCATCCGCAAACCAAGGTCTCACGGAACGCCTCAACCGTACCTTGACGAATATGTTAGCGATGTACGTCTCCAAGGATCACAAAGATTGGGACATCCACTTACCTTTCGTTACCTTCGCATACAATAGTTGACGTCATGATACAGCTGGATTTTCCCTTTTTACCTACTGTTTGGTTATGACCCGCCTTTGCCCATGGACACCATGCTCCAATCTGACGCCCCCTCATCGACTGCTTATGCTCGTGATGCCCTGGCCCGAGCTGACATCGCCCGCCAAGTCGTCCGGGATCGTTTATGTGCCTCGCAGCTTAACCAAAAAAGTGCTTACGATCACCGGCACCGCGACGTACAGTACTCCCCGGGATCACTCGTCTTGCTGTGGTTACCATCACGTCGTGTTGGTCTGAGCGAAAAACTAATGTCCCGTTACGTTGGCCCCTACCGCGTCATATGCAAGGTCACCAGCGTGACCTATGAGATAGCTCCACTCCATACCACGTCAGTACCAGCTTCAGTCCCGACCGATATAGTGCACGTCTCACGGCTTAAACCATTCTTCTCACGCCTCGAGAATTGATCGCACCGGGACGGTGCTTCTGCCGCCGGCGGGTAATGTCATGGGCTAAGTAGATGCCTGAGGATGACGACGACGAAGTGCTGAACGGGAACGTGCTCGGACTGCAGAAGCGTCGTACGCATTAGTTCGCCAGTATATTCGCCAGTACGAATTTGCTCACCAGTGTATACTTTATTCCCCGTAACAATATTTGCCTCTGGAGTGCTGCAGTTACTCACCCTCAGGTGCGTGCACGAATACAGCGGGCAACTACCCTCATAACAGCCATAATCAGAAACAAGGCTTGACTATATCAACTGTGAAGTGCGCATTGATTGCGTTTACGCGCAAACCAATGACGCCATACCCTGTTTACATCAATGGGCAGGATTGCGTTTACGCGCAAACCAATGACGCCATACCCTGTTTACATCAATGGGCAGAGTGTCCAATATGCACGGACGCATCGTTTAGTGGGCATAATTATCGACGGAAGTCTTTCACGGAGCCCGCATTGTGCGTACTTGAAGAAAAGACTGCTATCTATTGTGCATATGATGAAAGTCATGTGCGGGAAAGCATGCGGAACTTCTGTGGCCTCCATGCTACTGTAGTACAGGGCTTTGTGTCTGGGTCTATTGTGCTACAGCTTGCCGGTACTGACGAACACGTGAAAATCCAATACTCATTCATTGGAGAGTTTGCAGGGTCAGGCGCTGCGTATCTGCCTAGGACTGCCCCGATGTGCTTCTACCTATGCCACAATCGTGCTTGCAAAGGACCATCTAGTCAGGACATATAGAGTTGTGGATTACCTCAGAGCGCGCATTCGACATGCTAGCCGTGTCCACGGCCACCACTTGTCCCTTCTATCCTCCGAAAAACCCCGTCTTACGTTTTCAGACGTCATAGCCAAGCACCTAAACAGCCTTCCATCAGGATATACGCCAGCTACGAGTATTGCATGTCCCTTGTGGTGCCTCGACCAGCCGCAGGTACGTCTATATATTCCGGGTATCGAAAAGCAATCACTTCATAGTAGCATTGAAGCAAGCAACAGTGCTATAATTATTTTAGTTGTACTTGGACCGAACGCAGATATACACTGATGGGTCGGTCTCGTCCAGCAGCTCATCAGGTGCCGCAGTTATTCCGGCTGCAGCAATGACAATCAAATTGAAGTTGTCGCATACGACTACGTCTATGGCATCAGTGATTGCTGCTATAAGAGCCGCTTTACAATATTTTGTTAAAGAGCGTCCAGGGAAAAAGCTCATATTCTGTGATTCAAATGCAGCACTTTGCAGTTTGCAGTTTGCACTTTGCCAAGCGTAAGAGGAATCATGAACAATTGGTACATGAAATAAGGCATGGACGCCATCAAGTTCAAGCACGAGAGCTTGGTAATATATATCAATGGCTGCCTAGACATATCGGTATTACTGGATATCAATTAGCCGATGATGCATCCCGCTCAGCCCATAAAGAAACACGTGTTGTCCCAATTCTTCTATCAAAGACTGATGCAGCAAGACAACTTAATTGCTGGCTCGAGATCTTACATGCACTTTCTGGTCGTCTACCAGCTTCCAAAGGTGTCACCTAAATGAACTAGATCCTTCGCTCAAGATACAGCTACATCACAACTTTCCCGCTCCGATGCGACACTGTTATGCCGCCTTTGGTTGGTGTTGCACTCACAAGGGTGTACTAATTTCGCATTGGTATTGCAGACACCTCTACATGTGGCTCCTGCGGAACTGAAGAGACCATCGAACACGTCCTGTGCAGCTGCGCTTGCTACGACACGCAGCAATGCCAGCTCCGGATGGTTTTGAATCAACTGGACTCTAGACCACTCTGTGTGCAGAAGATTTTGTGACCTTGGGCGTCTGCCTCCGTTGCGCAGAAAGCGACTAAAGCACTCCTACATTACTTGAAGACAACAAGCTTGAGCGACAGCCTGTAAACTGTGTGTGCTCCCCCGAGTGTGCTCGTGATTGTGTGTACCTTTCTTATCTCTCTCTCTTCAACCACTTTTCTTCCCTTCATCCCTTCTGCATAGCAGGGTAGGAAACCGGATGTGCGTCTGGTTAACCTCCCTGCCTTTCCTTGCATCTTTATATTTCTCTCTCTCTCTCTCCCCTTGCTATGGACCATACTAAACCAGGTTAGGCCATGTTTTACACACTGCGATCCTGCTTTTCTTTGCCCTCGCTCTCAATACCCACGCCCGCTTCCTTTTACCACTGTCTTGCTATACAATTATGCGATAATATGCACGATTATGCCATCATAGGAGCCACTTGGCACATACTGCGTTGATGCTGTCTTTGCATTCCAGAAATGACAGTTTCGATCTATCACTTCAAAATAGAAGTTCATGAGAATACCAAAAGCTCTCGTTCATCATAAGTGTCAACGGTTAAAAACCCTACACTAGCGTAACTACTTAAGATTAAGTTACCATATATAGTGTTCACAATGAGGTGTCGGATCACGTACTAGGAGATAATGTAACACGCCTGCCAATTGTTATATGCGGAAATTCGAGGCGTAGCATCTGCAGCGGTGCAGTTAAGCATGCGCCCGCCCTACCAGTGAGACAGCAATGAAAGCAACTGCTTCTGCTGATGCACTCCTGTTTGTTTTGCTGCTCGCTATTTTACTACCTGTTCAGGGAGTCTCAGCATTGAAAGAAGTGGAAGAAAGAAGAGATATACTAGGTAAATGACTTATGTCGACTTTTTCGCGATAGGAGAAGCATAAGAATTATATCGATTGATGTCTAAGATAAGTGGCAGAAGCAGTTTGTCTTTTTCTTCTTCAAGATGGCCAGCCCGATAATCGCTAAACAACAAAAGTGTGCGATTTACGAATAGACTTCATTTTGATATGTCGCACTACAGTTTCTGCCCGCAAGCGTGAATGTGAAACGTATCGGGATGCAATCTCGAATACGTCACATATGCGCTTATTCATTACGCTGAATATAATTAAAGTATGAGGTGCACTGCTTACTATATTTTTACTTCATGCTAAGATCGGCAAGATATATATTGGGAGGTGAGGGGGGTCACTCAAACATTTACGTCATCAATAACGACGGTTCATGCTAATGTTACTAGCTGCCTACAATTTTAGCACCGGCCTCATGTTTCTAGATTATGCTTGCATTAGGTCATTTGCCATTTCCATTTAATCGGCTATTTTCGGTTGAAAGATCAGAAAATAAAAGAAATGCAAGGGTGCTCAGCAGTCTACAAGCATTGCAGAATAACGGAAAGGCGGACTGGTTGGTTAGGTTTTATAGTGAATTGAACGGGGCAGCGTTAGGACGAATACACAAACAAACGGGTGTCTTTTATCATTCTTGTATTCGTCCTAACGCTGCCCAATTCAAGTATGCAGAAGTACTTGTATGCTAGCTGCTCCGGGCTAAGGAATTAGGGAGTTTTGTAGAGAAATGAATATTACGAATTGGCTTCAACCGTTATCATTCTGTGATCTATGAGAGCTAAAGCGACCACTAGTGAATTTTACCGTCTATCGCATAGAGGACTGTCGCAGAACATGTGCTGTAACGTCTCCTGGCAAACACCGTTTCCTAAAAAAAGGTTGCCAGGCGCTTTGATTCCAATAATAACTTCGTGAAAGCCGCACACAGCAATAAACGGCGAAGCAGAATCGTATCTTTCCGCCAAAGTCCTGTAGGCAAACCAAAGATTTAGGGGAACAAAGTAAACCCCCTACCCGCCATGTAATTCAGGCGTGGTATATGTATCTATTTCTCCATAACTATATAAGTTACAGTAATTATTTTACTATCATTTCGATCATAAGTCATTCTTCTTCATACTGAAAGAGATTGAGCCCTGAAAATTGTAACTCTTATGTTTTATAAATTTCTTCCTTCAGGTACCTAATCATGACTCAGTAATACGTGTAATGTTGAAGAACAGCGCTTTCTCACACAACAGTAGTTCTGCTTCAGCACTTTCACTATTACGTTATCTCAATACTGGCAGAAATGCATGTTTCTAGACACAATGATTGCTTTATAAAGAACAAAAGTAAAAAAACGCATGTTTGGAGGTAATCGCCCTTGAAATTGCAAATGCATTTCTAGAGGCCACGTGAAAATATATGGTGCGGACACCGTTTCGCATGTGACTTGCGCACGTTGCATATGACTTGCAGCACGAGAGTGCGCGGCCGTCAGGCTCCGCGATCCCGTGTTGCAAGAGATATACACCGCGACTGTGCATTATAAGTACAAATCATATCGGTCGCGAAACTCGCTACGAAAAGTGGCCGAAAACCTTTTTCAACAAGCGCAGCACGATCGAAGCACGACAAGGTTAGGATGTGACAAATACCAAAAACTGACATCAAAGAATTCTTTTTTTTCTGATATTTTTATTTTATGTATGCCACACTAAGCTAGGACTGTGCTTCAAAAATTATTTGACACTGGGCTAAACAACTTTGATGGTTCATTATTTGATAGATGGCTGCACACTGGGGCAGTATGCAACACTCTGCTGTGTGGACGTGTTTTTAATTCGATGCATTGTCGCGTAAAGGAGGCATCGCGACATGGCTTTTTCAAGCGGTTGCTTCACGGATTTTATCGCCGGGTTACTTAGTTGTTTATGCCCCACAGCGGTGGTCTAGCGACTAGGGTACTCGGCTGCTGATATGCAGGTCGCGGGATCGAATCCCGCCTTCGGCAGCTGCATTTCCGATAGAGGCGGAAATGTTGTAGGCCCGTGTGCTCAGATTCGGGTGCACGTTAAAGAACCCCAGGTGGTCAAAATTTCCGGAACTCTCCACTACGGCGTCTGTCATAGTCATATGGTGGTTTTGGGGAGTTAAACCCCACATAACAAGCTTACTTGTTTGTGAGATATTAACTGGCGTCGCACTTCAGAGGAGCTAGAATGCCTCACGAAATGTGTGTGCAGATAACAGCTACCGTGACTGCAGGCTACTTTTGCTGGCGCATGGCCGGCGTGGCCTCGCCTTGCGTGATGGTGAATGTGGCACGCTATAGGCTAGGAAATGCTGTGCCACTCTGAGGTTGCCAAAATGGCACTTCGAAGGCGGCGCCGTTTCGCTGCAGGAATGTTCTTCGATGGAGCACGGTGATTTGTCGAGCTATTGAACTCGTGAGCCACTGTACCACAACTTCTTCAAGTCGTGAGTGGTTGTATCACAAATTTTTCAACTGTAGGATATTTGGGTACATATTGCCATTGCCCTATTTGACTAATTAAACCAGCTTGCTTGCGCAATTTTCTCGTTGATACTTCTTTTTTTTCACATACACGATTGGAGAGCCATAAATATGCAATGAAAAGAGGAAGAGGAGGAGGAGGAAGGGAAGAAATGAAAGGCAGGGAGGTCAACCAGACGCACGTCCGGTTTGCTACCCTGCACTGGGGGAAGGGGTGAGGGGATTAAAGGAGAAGAGAGAGAGAAGTGAAGGGCAACGTGTGTGTAAATGTGACCTTGTCCATTGTACGCTTATAAGCGGTCGCGTAGTCCGGTCGTCTTTAGAAAACTTAGCAATGCCCGCGTCGCTTTGCTGGCCAGCGACGCGTAGAGCCATGAGCCAAGTATTTTCTCTTCGGAAAAAGGTCTACTGTCTAGTGTCTCTAACATTTCGCGTAGCAAGTTGCGTTCGCTCGCAAAACGTTCACATGAACACAGTAGATGTTCTATTGTCTCGTCAGTGTCGCACGATTCACATCGGGAACTATCCGCCATTCCTATGCGAAAAGAGTATGCCTTTGTAAAAGCTACTCCTAACCACAGGCGGCACAGTAAAGTTGCATCCTGGCGGGAGAGGTCCGATAGAACTTTAAGCTTTCTCGATGGGTCCAATTTGTGTAGGCGGCGGTTCCTGACACTGGGGTCACTCAGCCAAGTTTCCGACATGGTGTTAGCGAACGAGTGAAGGCCCCTTGCAGCGTCGGTTCTCGACAATGGAATTGGGGTTGTCTGGGCGTCGGCGTGGGCGGATCGCGCAGCATTATCAGCAAGGTCGTTACCGACAATACCACAATGTCCCGGTAACCACTGGAACACCAAGTCATGTCCTTTTGATAAAACTTCGTGAATCACTTCTCTTATTTCATTCACTAGTTGTTGATGCTCCCTCTGTCGTAAAGTTGATTGCAAGCTCTGAAGGGATGCCTTGGAGTCGCAGAACACAGCCCATTTTTGAGGTCGGGCTTCCGCGATATAAAGTATTGCAGCACGTAAGGCGGCAAGCTCCGCTGCTGTGGATGTTGTCCTATGCGACAGTTTGAGCTTTATAGTGACCTGGTACGCCGGGATGACAACAGCACCTGTGGAGCTGTCAGCCGAGACCGATCCATCGGTGTAAATGTGGATCCTTTGGCCGTATTTTTCGTTGAGTAGCGACAACGTCACCTGTCGTAGAACCACTGTTGAATGATGGCTCTTGTTCGTTATTCCCGGAATAGTGAGGCACACCTGTGGTTGTTGTAGGCACCACGGGGGTGACACTGGTCTTGTTGCTGGAGTGAAGCCAAAGGAAGGCATTCTCTATGGGCAGAAATAATTTTTGAAAACATCGTGTGTGGTCTTTCAAGTGGCAACACTGCAACATGGTGACCAGGAACTCGGCAGAGGTGTCCTATGTGGGCTCTCAAATTGTCAGTGGTGATGTATGTTCGAATTGAATGCTCTCTTGCGATCATAATTGCCCCGTAGGTTGTGGTGCATCGCGGCAATCCTAAGCACACGCGTAGTGCTTGTCCTTGCAGACTTTCGAGAGTGCGGATGTTCGTCTTGCACGTACTTGCCAGTAACGGCAAGCTGTAGCACAAATATCCCAGAAACAGTGCCCTGTATAGCTGCATCATTGACCTTATCGATGCGCCCCAAGATTTTCCGCAGAGGAAGCGCAATATATGGACGATGGAAGTTAGCCTTCTCTTCAGGTAATTGCAGTGGGCACTCCACAAAAGGTCCCTGTCAATAATTACACCCAGAAAGCGATGGTTTTTCTGGTATGGAATATTTTGTCCATTGATGGTAACGGGGTATTGTGTCATGGCTCTGCAAGTAAACGCAACCAATGCACATTTCTCCGTTGAGGCGGAAAGACCTTGCTTGCGGAGATATGAGCATGTCAGGGTGGCAGCCTGCTGGACTCTTGCACGTACTTGTAGACGAGTTACAGCCGAAGTCCATAGACAAATATCATCAGCATATATGGATATGAGGATGGTACTTGGCAAAATTTCTCGAAGTCCTACCATCACGAGGTTAAATAAAGTGGGACTTAATACGGCGCCCTGAGGGACGCCACGGGAGGTATAGTAATTGGTGGGAGGTCCATCTGAGGTTTGTACAAAAAAGGACCTTCTCGTCAAATAATCCTGGATCCATTGGAGCATCCGACCACCAATTCCAACAGCTTCCAATGAGTCTAGGATGGCTTTATGTGTTACGTTATCATAAGCCCCTTTGACGTTGAGGAAGAGTGCCAGTGGTATGCGCTTGAGGCTCTTCTGTTGCTGGATAAATGTTGTGAGATGAATCGCGTTGTCAAGAGATGACCTACCTCGCCGAAAACCCGTCATGCAGTTTGGGTATATGTTGTAGCGCTCGAGGTACCATTCTAGGCGTGTAAGTATCATCCTTTTCATGACTTTTCCTTGCCCTTGGCCCTTGCCTCCTGTTGAAGGTTGGCTAGAGCGGCGTAGGTGATGCCATCGGGTCCTGGTGAAGATTATAGTCGGGAGGCCGCCAAAGATGCGTCAAGTTCTTCTATAGTGAAAAGATTGTCCATTTCGTAGATGCGGGGTTCAGGGATAACACTCCTAATGGTGCCAGCAGACAAGGCGGACACACCAGCGATTCGCGTACAAAACTCATTTGCCACTTCAAGTTGGGTGTGGCCTGAATGTAGGGCTAAAGCCATGAAAGGATGTCTTTGTTGGGGAGTCGAGCGCAGGCCACGAATAGTGCTCCAGATGCGTGACAAGGGCTTTCGGGGATCCAATGATTCGCAAAATGATTTCCAGCGTTCCTGTTCAAGTTTGTCTAAACGTCGTTGGACTTTTTTCTGTATGCGTCGTGCCAGCCTCAAGTCGCATATTGCTTTCGTCCGTCTGTATCTTCTTTCCGCCCTTCGGCGAAGCGCGCGCAGTTTTGCCAGTTCAACGTCGAAATCTGAACGCTTGCCGGTGAACGGGAGGAGACAGGAAGCTTCCCTCATTGCCCCTTTGATGACATCCTCCAAGTTGTGGTCAGGGTCTTCACGGCATGTATTTTCCATGAGTCGCTGAAATTTGGACCAATCAATTCTTCGTATTGTGGTCTTAGGAAAGGAGATAGTAAGACCATTTATTCGCATATGAGTTGGAATGTGGTCACTCCCATGCGTTTCGATGTCTGAAAACCAGTGCACTTGCGACCGAAAGTTTCTGGATACCAGAGTCAAATCGAGGCAACTGCTGTACGTAAGGCCCCGCAGGTATGTAGGACTGCCATCATTTAATAAACATAAGTCGTGCTTGGAGGCGAATGACGCGAGGTTTCTTCCTTTAGCGTTGATCGTCAAACTACCCCAGATTAAGTGATGTGCGTTGAAGTCTCAAGTTATAACCCACGGGCCTGTAGTTGTCAGTATGTCTCGTAGTCGGTCTTGTTAAAATCGTCCGGATGGTGATATGTAGACACCAATGAGTGTGAATGACACTTTTTCCTTTTTAACACGTAAGCAGACATATTGATTGTCATCATGCGGTTGAACTGCATGATGCACATATGTGAAATCTGTGCGAATGTAAACAACCACCTTTCTGCGTTCCTCGCACGTTGAAGAAACGAAAGATTCATACCCTGATAGTTTAGGAGGTTGTTGCACGTTTGGTTCACATATAACTATCATAGGAATACGATTCATGAATATATACTGACGGAACGAAGAGATGCGGGATCTCAGGCCTCTCGCGTTCCCCTGCATTATCGACGCTTGTCGGACCTCGTTGCGGAAGGAGAAAATTGGTCGAGCCATGGTTGCTACTGGAGACTTGCAAATACTAGACTTAGAGCACCCAGTACTTGTAGTGCATTCTGAGCGAGTGGAGACTTCAGGCTGCTGCACAGCTTTCGCATGGCATCCAGCAGTGTTCGGAACATTCTGATGACTTCTGTGTCCTCCTCAGGCAGCTTGTGAGCGGCTGGCTGGAGTGATGTGACTGTCAATGTGCGCTTGGGATTTGCAGGTGGCTGTGATTTCGGCAATGAAGGCCAAACTGATTCATCTGCAACAGTGCTGCTCGTTGGTTTGTTGGCCGCGCTGGCCGCCTTCGGTCTGGGAGGCAAGGGCGGTGGAAGAGAAGGGTGGTGGAGTGGCGCTTTCGATGCAGCGTCTGCGGCATTCTTTGATGAACTGCGGCGACGATGACGTCTCTTTCGGACGGTCCTGGCAGCCTCTCGATGATACGAATTGTCTCTGACCATTTGTTTCAATACCGCTATTTCTCTTTGAATTTTGGGGCATTCTTTTGACGAAGCTGCATGTGACCCATGATAATTCGAGCATTTGAGGGTAGTTGCTTCGCAGTCATCCGCAGAATGGGCTTCCGCGCAACGAGGACACACCGTCCTATTTTCGCATACGCTTCTCACGTGGCCCATCTTCATGCACTTATAACACTGTAAGGGCTTCGGTATGAAAGGTCGCACTGGATGCCAAAAATGGCCCACGTTTACGTGTGAAGGAAGAGAGTCGCCCTTGAACATGATATTCAAGCAGCGTGAGTTTCCCAAACGGACAACTTTTGCGATGACGCTGGCTTCATTTGCCGGTTTGACCAGAACATCAAAGTCGGAGCTGGGAATGGCAGTATCCACATCGTAGATGACCCCAGTGACGGCGTTAGAGCTCACAGGAATGTAGGAGCGAACTTTCAATCCCCCCAACTCGTTGACGTTGCGCAGTACATTAAGTGCCGCAGCATGCAAAACGTCGATGGCCAATACGTTCTTACGCGTGTTCACTTTGATGTCTGTGATCTCGTCTGGCACGAGTCCTTCCAGCATCATCGAAATAAATTGCCTGTTGAGGCGCTTCATGTTACCGTCCGGTACCTCAGGGACAAAAAGAATAGTGTTTGTCACGGGTCTCCTTGGCACTCTGTCGTTCAACGTACTCGATGACGAAGATGTTCTGACGTTCCACCTCTTCGCTTTACGGCTCAGCACCAGCTTAAAATCGTCGTCGTCAGAAGGCTCTTCGCTGCTCATTGAGTAAACAAGAGTGCCCTCGCTGTCGTAGTCGCGGTAGAGACCCGTACGCTTCCTGTATGCGGCCACCGCCGACGCCGCCGTAACTGGCGGACGTCCGTGGGGGTCCACGTCCATCACCGATGGACACGGATGTGATATTCGCGAAGTTCACTTCAAATTAGGTGAAAAAAGAGAGCACCTACTGAAACTGCGATCTGCTAAGCAATCACTTCGTCGTCGTTTCAATGTTCCAATGAAAGTGCGTTGATATCAAAAGCACGTACAAGGCCACCAAAAAAAATCAATTTCACGCCATGTAGTGCAAGTGCGCGACATTGGTACTACCTCCAGTTCAGACACCAAACTTTATTTGTGTGCTTGCTGTTTCCGCAATATGTAGATGTCGATGATGGCATTAAACCACAAACTATTTGACAGATGGGCTCTATACAAGTTTTGCTACCTGGGCACATATACCTCGTACATTTTACCGTCATGGCAAGCTACTGGCCACCACCGAACCAAGACAACGTAATTTTGTAATACCCCTTCGGGTTAACAATGTTGTTTCTCTCTCTTCGCCGCTAGCGCACATGGGCGTCTGTCGATAGGCACAATTTTTCGCGTTACTATATACATATAATTGACCATTTTTTGATGCTGCGAGGGCAACAAATATTTCTGTGGGTGCTTCTAAACATGTATGGGGTACTGCTATACTGCAGAAGCATGGTGACAGTTGCCACCTGTTGCGTATGCATCGCGCTTGATAGATGGAACTGAACAAAGGTACTCGCAAATTGAGAAGACAATATGCATAGCACTCAGGTGTGGAGAATTTTCAACACTACGTATACGGGTGCAAGACAGCCGTCGACACCGATCACCGCCCACGTTTATTGATTGCCTTCAGAGGAATATGTGATATGCCACCATGTATTCGGCGTTTCTTTCCATGCTTACTGAACCACGAACATGTGCTTGAATTCCTACTAGGGAAGGAAGTGCTGCCACTGGCCGACATGCCCACCGGTTCTTCGCCATCTACCAGCTCCATTAGATGAGTGGTTCTACCGAAGAAATAGAGGTTCACACAGTTGACTAAGTCTCTGACAAGTCAAACAGGAAACAATGAATCATTTAGTTGCCCAAATATTTAAGACACTTACGTGAAAACTGACACAAAAAAACTGATAAACTATATCAGCAGTTGTGGCAACAGTGATGTCAAGAGGGGTGTTCCGATGGCAAGAGGGGTGTTCAACATAGAGAGCAAGTTGTTCCGAAGAGTATGAGGGAAGAAATGCTTTAACGTATACACAAAAACACCTGGGCGTAAAAAAATTGAAACGCATGAGCCCGAAGGTTGGTTTTCTGGTGCAGGTTTAACGCAGAACGCAAAAATATGATAAAAAGCTATGATAAAAAGCGTATGTCGAAAGAGTGCGCATAAGCAACTCAGCGAGCATTTTATGCTGATAACCACGTCAGGTCACGCCTGATACAGAGTTGGTGTTGATATTCTTCAGCATGACTGAAGCCCGCTGTCCTGTGTTTTAGATGAGCAAAGTTTCCGGAGGTGGGAAAAGTGAGCGATACGTCGTATAGCAGGGTCACTTCAAAATTAACTTGCATTTCTACGCGATACGGGAACCCACTCGAGAACTGCAGTGACAAAAGCCCTCAGTTCGTTTCTCATGAGCTCGCTACATTCGCAATCAGGTACGACTTCCTGCACGTGACATTAAGCCAGGGCTTTCTGCAGTCCAATAGATCAGCGAAAGAAGGGGGTTCAATCAGTAATACATATCATGAAAAAGACACACTTGAATCACGACACGATTTGAATAGGCATGCTTAGTTACTGATATGTGCCACTGAAAGACAGCCGCTCCGTGGGCGAGCTACTTCACGATCGGAAGCTACGGACCAGGCTCCCCGACTACAGCTCGCAATTGAAAAATTCTGTGCCTAAGCGCTGGCAACTCGGGGGTGGTAAGGACTTACCTGCGCTCGAGAGACTGGTGATCATCAGAGAAAATCCACGACCCAAAAGGTACAGGCTGTGGAACATGTAGTGCCGAGGTCCATACGGGACGTTACTGAAGATGACGAAATGCATCGTCGAAAACCGAAGACACCTGGTTCCGACGCGCGAACCACTTCGACCCGATGGCCTCGATAGCGACGAGCCGGACAACGAGGGTGAGCAGTTCAAGGTGAAAGCACTGAGATGCAAGCAAACTCTCCCCCACTCTCTACAAGGTAGGTAGTCTCAGAGGGCAACTCACCAGCCAAGGTGTCTGCAGTACGACCAGAATCAAGTCCATGGCGTATTTAAGCCTTAAGAAACGGTTAAAGAGATGTAGGTGTATCGTGCAGACTACGCATGCGTCGAACGTATCAGCTCGCTTGCTGTGACGGACAGCAAAGATTAGCCAACACGGGCCTCTGTTGTCGAAGGCTCTGTGCACTATGTGTTTATCCCTACTTTTGCCTTCAGGCGGCTGAATGATACATATAACTACCCAGGAATAGCGCATGCATAATCGTTTTACTTCTACAATCCCGCAAAAGCAGGAAGTTTGTTATTCGATCCCCGTTGCAACCTACCGAATTCGGTAGCGTCGGACGTGAACAACCCGGTGATTGATTGATATGTGGTGTTTATTGTTCCAAAACCACCATATGATTATGAGAGACGCCGTAGTGGAGGGCTCCGGAAATTTAGACCACCTGGGGTTCTTTAACGTGCACCCAAATCTGAGCACACGGGCCTACAAAATTTCCGCCTCCATCGGAAATGCAGCCGCCACAGCCGGGATTCGATCCCGCGACCTGCGGGTCAGCAGCCGAGTACCTTAGCCACTAGAACACCGTGGCGGGGCCCCGTGCAGTCGAGCCCTGCGAAATGTGGTCCTCGAAGATGTTGTGGTCAAATGCTTCTTTGTGTGCGCTGTTTTCCAAATATTGATGCTCCCTCAATCATTGGCTTGTCGGCAATCAACTTTTTCTCATATTGAAATCTGATTTCTTATGGATCTCACTTGTCATTTCATCTTGCTGAATTTCACCACAGCCTTGATAGGAATGCATGACAGTTGTTTTTGTCCGGCAGGAGCGAAACTTTGCTAAGTACGTGGACAGCTGTTAACTTTCCTGGTTTTGAAAAAGAAAATAGTTAAAAGAGAGCATCGCTCAAATCCATAAAAAGAAAGACAAAAAGAAATTGGCTGAGGCTTAACTTAACGTCTGGCTGTCCGTAGCGGTTGGTACGGTTAACCTTATTGTTCAGCTTGGTTATCTGTGCGGTCACGCTTCTGAAGGCGTGTAGCTAGTTCTTCATACGTCTCCTCAGCCCGCTGCCTCCTCTTGGTTTTCTTCTGACGTCGAAGTCTGACTTCTTTCAGCCTCTGCGACGAATCGCACCCAGCCGCTCATTCTATACGTAGGATGCAACACAGGCTCTTGCTCTAACGTCATGCGAAATGCCGCGGTGAGCAGGGCTGACTGCTGTGGTGGTTGCGAGCCAGCGTCTTAAGCGCGAGACAGACGTGCGATGCGGCGTGCTTTGTCGCATGGTGCGGCGTGCCGCATGCGACCGGCCACAGCGAAGCGGCGAAAATTCGGCCAATATTGTTCCAGGTACAAAAAATGAAACACTAGTAGGCCAGGCATGCACACGCAAAGCTTTGCTCGCTCCAGCTTTCCCAATAATGCAAGTGCCCTCGAAATTTCGTGCACGAGTGTGACTTGGTCTGAACTAGATTTACTTGTTCTTTTCCAGACTGCCCCGCCGCGGTGGTCTAGTGGCTAAGGTACTCGGCTGCTGACCCGCAGGTCGCGGGTTCGATTCCCGGCTGCGGCGGCTGCATTTCCGATGGAGGCGGAAATGTTGTAGGCCCGTGTACTCAGATTTGGGTGCACGTTAAAGAACCCCAGGTGGTCAAAATTTCCGGAGCCCTCCACTACGGCGTCTCTCATAATCAAATGGTGGTTTTGGGACGTTAAACCCCACAAATCAATCAATTCTTTTCCAGACTGCAACCGAAGGAATCGTGCCTGCAAATTCCCGGAAGGTACATATTTGCCAGTTTTTACGCCACTTGGCACTCTTTATTGCTTGTTCAAGCAATAAACCCCGGGAAAGGTGAATATACGACGGCGGTGAAGGTATACGAAAATGCTCGCGGGCTGTTCTACAGGAGTGTGATATCAGGGTGCGCATACTGAGAATACACAAAACCTAAATATCACTGTAAGTAGCTCACCTACTGGTAGCTTGAGCATTCTGGGTAGTCGTTATGTGTTGGAAGGTGCATACGTTTGCCTAAAACTGACTCGTTTTGATAGTATTTATTGCAGTAGTTTGTATTATTCGTCTGTCTGATGCATAATCTTATCAACACAAATCACTCGAATTTTGTTTTTTTTGGCGTTGAAGCGTGCAGCTGCTACCCAAGACTATCGTTTGGGCGAAGGTCTGCGTACGTTTTCTACTACGAATCGAGAACCAACCAGTGCGTCCCTGGAGGATACACGTTAAACTGCAACGGATTTCCAACTAGACGTGTCTGCTGGAGGACATGTGTATTCAGGCTGGGATAAACAGGAACATTAATTCTTATCTCTTTGCAACCTCTTTTCTCCCCTTCATCCCTTCCTCAGTGCAGGGTAGCAAACCGGATGTGCGTCTGGTTAACCTCCCTGCTTTTTCTTGCATCTTCATCTCCCCCCCCCCCCCGCTGACATTTACACAAACACACCATATAATAAACTAGTTTCATGAGAAAGTGTGGTGTCTGTTCTTGCCTACAACAGCTCAGAAAATTTCAGGAGTTAAGTTGAGTGTGAGCGTGCCTGAACTATACGGCTTTCCTTTTTTTCTTTGTTTGTTTGTTTCTTTCTTTCTTTGCTTTTTATTTCGCTATAGCAATTATACCGAAAGCCTCAGCGGCTTTCAGCCATTGCTGCCACCATTGCCGTCGTCCTTAATTTCACCGTCATAGGCCATATAAAGTCTAGTTTGATAAGATTCGCAAATGCATCGTAAATTTTACCCGCGGGTAATCGCACGTGACCGAGTTCAATGAGTGCGGCTAAAGCAGGTATCAAACAAGCCAGGCCATCTTCATCGCTTGCAGGATGTGATACTATCCACCCGCCTGTTAGACAGGCCGCCGTCGCATGCTGAAGCAGAGAGCAGAGGAAACGCCCCTCCTGTCGTTGAAGGAAAGACGTGTGTGGGAGTTTCTTCGAGCAGCAAACGTAAATCTTGATTCTGTGGGCGGGGTTGACATCCTTGGCGCAAGCGCTGTTTCTATATCTGGGCAGCAATCAGCCGGTGGGTGTGTACCCTTCCACGTGCTCTGCTCTCAACGGGAACAGACTGTGCGTAAAGTGTCCTTGTAGCAGTCGTATTTTCGTGCATTAGTATTTTGTACAGTTGTATGAGATCACACCAAAAAGAGTTAGCTGGAAGCTTCGCATCGCATAGCAATATAATTTTTTGCTGTTGTCGCATGCATTGCTTCAACTTTGTGGTGAATTCTTCCTTTCTTTCTCAGCGCCCTCTCCATTTCTTTTTCTTCGTTCTAAATGCGAATCACTTTTTAGCCAACCTGGGTGACTTTGAGCATATCTATCTATCTATCTATCTATCTATCTATCTATCTATCTATCTATCTATCTATCTATCTATCTATCTATCTATCTATCTATCTATCTATCTATCTATCTATCTATCTATCTATCTATCTATCTATCTATCTATCTATCTATCTATCTATCTATCTATCTATCTATCTATCTATCTATCTATCTATCTATCTATCTATCTATCTATCTATCTATCTATCTTTCTATCTATCTATCTATCTATCTATCTATCTATCTATCTAGCTGCCTACGACGTTGAGCTCTCCTGGCCGTTTCAATAATGGCATCGATACCAAGTTGGGTATGGAATAGCATGATGATATAGCGAGGAAAAGTGACTAGTCATAACATGATAATTGGGACATGTATACCATGATTATCATAATTTACATTTCATGGTCTTGCTGGTCTTGTGGTGGTTTTGTTCGCATGAAATATTGCAAAACTGGTATGGTATGACATGACTGCATGGCGAACATAAGTGACAGACCCTAACATGGAAATCATAACACTCATTTCATTTAAGTCATGACTACACACCATACTCATTGTGCGTTCGCGATCGTTTCGCTAGCTTCACATATACCAAATTTCGTATTACGGGACATGAATGAATGGTGAAGGTATATGACTGATAAAAACATGATAATAATGATATGCATGTCTTGTAAGAACATGTCTACATGCCACGCTCATGATGCGCTCGCGGCCGTTTCTCTAGCTTCACATATACCAAGTTTGTTATTACGAGACGTGAACGAATGAAGACTGCAAATGACACGTCGAAACACGATAATCATAACATGCGTATCATCTAAAATATGACTGCATGGTACACTCATAGTGCGCTCACGGTCGTTTCGCTAACTTCACATATACAAAATTTGGTGTTAAGTGACGTGAATTATTGACTAAGGCATATGACTGGTGTAAACATTATATTCATCACATGCATGTCATGTGAGAATATGACAACATATCGCGCTCATGATGCGCTCGCGGTTGTTTCGCTAGCTTCACAAATATCGAAATTCGTATCAAGTTACACGAATAGACGACGTCCAAACTTGATAATCACGACAGCGGGTCATGTAGAACATGACTACATCCTACGCTCATAGCACGCTCGCATCCGTTTCGCTAGCTTCACATATACCAAGTTTGGTATCACGCTACGTGAATGAACGATGACAGTAAATGACACTAAATTACATGTCCAAACATGATAATTATAACATGCTTGCCATGTAAACATGACTACAACCTACGCTCAAATCGTGCTCGCGGCCGTTTGGCTAGCTTCACATATACCGAATGTGGAATCACGTGTCGTGAATAGACGATGAAGGTAAATTACACGTCCAAACTTGATAATCATGATATGTTTGTCATGTAAAAGATGATCACATGCTACGCTCATAGCGCGCTCGTGGCCGTTTCGCTCGCGCCACATATACGAAATTCGGTTTTCCGTGACGTGAATGGACGACGAAGGTAAATATCACGTCTAAACATGATAATCATGAGATGCGTGTCATGTCAAACATGACTAAATGCTACGCTCTTAGTGCGCTCGCGGGGTTTTCGCTAGCTCCACATATCACCCTGCCGTGGTGGTCTAGTGGCTGAGGTACTCGGCTACTAACCCGCAGGTTGTGGAATCGAATCCCGGCTGCGGCGGCTGCATTTTCGATGTAGGCGAAGTACTGTAGGCCTGTGTGCTCAGATATCGGTGCACGTTGAAGAACCCTAGGTCGTAATTTCCGGAGCCCTCCAATACGGCGTCTCTTATAATCAAATGGTAATTTCGGGACGTTGAACCCCACATATTTATCTATCTATCTCTACATATTTGGTATCACGTTACGTGAATAGACGACGAAAATGTTTCACATGTCCAAATATAACCATGAGAAGGAAGACATGTACGGCGTCATTTACGTCCGCCTCGTAATGTTGTGTCAATTTTAAAGTGACATATCAAGATTCCTCATTCGTGCTTCGCATATAATCGATTCCCATTGTAGATGGGATCTGGCAGTTTTTCACCATATGTTTTTTGCTGTGCGTGTTGTGCCTGTAGATCGAAAATGGTGCTGCGTACATGCAGCGTGCCTGGGTATCGATCGATTCACAAGGGAAATCACAAAAAGTGTATGTTCTGGCTGCCTAGACAGCGAAAGAGGGGTCCGCGACAAAAAACTGGCAGTTTCAAATTTCATCTCCCGAAAGTGGGTGCGAGGGGAAACCAATTCGACAAGAGTGAGATCTTTCGCGTGAACCAGCGGCTAATCCGACGAGTTGCCTTGAAGACGCCGCGCGCCATGTTCCGAAACCATTGCTGGACGCTGTGTTGAAAATTTTTCGCAGCCTCCCGGCGTATTTGTCTAGTGCGAAACGGTCCAGAGCTTCTAGGTCACCAAGCGTTGCCTAGAACTGTCAGCTGAGCTAGAAACTGTCGTGGCTGCATCCACACTGTCGGTGCATGAGCCGCTTTGACGCATCTGCCGTAGATAATGACACCGTTGATGAATGTGAGCATCCTAACCGCGTCTTCCCCTGCCATACTAGTAATAAAGAACCTCCATAAGTGAAATACTTACCGTTTCAATGTTTTACACAGGCAATGAGATGAACGAAAGTGTCGAGGTGACATGCCAAATAGAAGGAGAGGGAAAGTACAGGAATTCAGAGTCTCGCTGCAGAACAGGTACTCGGCTCTTAGTGAGGAAACCAACCTTAGCGTAGATACAATGAATGATAAGCTGACGAGTATCATTATGGAGTGCGCAGTGGAAGTTGGAGGCAGGGTAGTTAGACAGGACACTGGCAAGCTTTGCCAGGAAACGAAGAACCTAATTAAGAAGCGTCAAATCATGAAAGTGTCAAGTACAACAGACAAAATAGAACTGGCAGAGCTTTCGAAGTTGATTAATAGACGTAAGGTATGCGATGTAACAAGGTATAACATGGAGAGAATTGAACACGCTCTGAAAAACGGAGGAAGTGTCAAAGCATTGAAGAGGAAACTTGGGATAGGCAAAAGTCGGATGTATGCACTAAGGGACAAAGAAGGCAAAATAACTACCAATATGGATAGGATAGTTAAAATAGCGGAGGAGTTTTACAGAGATCTGTACAGTAGCCGAGACAACCACGACCTTAATACTATAAGAACTAGCAGTAACCCAGATCACACCCCACCAGTAACGATAGAAGTCAGAAAAGATTTGGAGAGCATGCAAAGGGGCAAAGCTGCTGGTGAAGATCAGGTAACATCAGATCTGCTGAAAGATGGAGGACAGATTGTGTTAGAAAAAACTAGCCACCCTATTTACGAGGTGTCTCCTGACGGGAAGAGTACCAGAGTGTTGGAAGAACGCTAACATCATCTTAATACATAAGAAAGGAGATGACAAGGACTTGAAGAATTACAGGCCAATCAGCTTGCTCTCTGCAGTATACAAGCTATTTACAAAGGTAATTGCTAACAGAGTAAAGAAAAACATTAGAATTCAATCAACCAAAGGAACAAGCAGGATTTCGAACAGGCTACTCAACAATTGACCACATTCATACTATCAATCAGGTAATAGAGAAATGCTCAGAGTATAACCAACCACTATACATAGCCTTCATAGATTACGAGAAGGCGTTTGATTCAGTAGAAATATCATCCGTCATGCAAACACTGCGGAATCAGGGCGTAGATGAAGTATATATAAACATTCTGGAAGAAATCTACAGGGGATCAACTGCTACCATAGTGCTTCATAAAGAAAGCAACAGAATACCAATCAAGAAGGGTGTAAGGCAGGGGGACACAATTTCCCCAATGCTATTTACCGCGTGCTTACAGGAGGTTTTCAGAAGCCTAGAATGGGAACAGTTAGGGATAAGAGTCAACGAAGAATACCTTAGTAACCTGCGCTTCGCCGATGACATTGCATTGCTGAGTAACTCGGGGGACGAATTGCAACTCATGAATACGGAGTTAGACAAGGAGAGCAGAAAGGTGGGTCTTAAAATTAATCTGCAGAAAACGAAAGTAATGTACAACAACCTCGGCAAGGAGCAGCGCTTCGAGATAGGTAATAGTGCACTTGAAGTTGTAAAAGACTATGTCTACTTAGGGCAGGTAATAACCGCAGAGCCGAACCACAAGATTGAAGTAACTAGAAGAATAAGAATGGGGTGGAGCACATTCGGCAAGCACTCTCAAATTATGACAGGTGGATTGCCACTATCCCTCAAGAGGAAGGTATATAACAGCTGTATGTTGCCGGTACTTAGCTACGGAGCAGAAACCTGGAGACTTACAAAGAGGGTTCAGCTTAAATTGAGGACGACGCAGCGAGCAATGGAAAGAAAAATGGTAGGTGTAACCTTAAGAGACAAGAAGAGAGCAGAGTGGATTAGGGAACAAACGGGGGTTAAGGATATCATAGCTGAAATCAAGAAAAAAAATGGACATGGGCAGGGCATGCAGCGCGTAGACAGGATAACCGCTGGTCATTAAGGGTAACTGACTGGATTCCCAGAGAAGGGAAGCGGGTTAGGGGGAGACAGAAGGTTAGGTGGGCAGATGAGATTAAGAAGTTTGCGGGTATAAATTGGCAGCAGCAAGCAGCACAGGACCTGGTTAACTGGCGGAACATGGGAGAGGCCTTTGTTCTGCAGTGGACGTAGTCAGGCTGATGATGATGATGATGAAGGTGACAGCGCAAGAAAGGATGCAAAAAAATGTGCAAAGCTAGCGCAAGGTGCAAAAAGCATGAAAAGGTAATTTTCTATATTAATGCATCATGAGCACGACAAGAAATTTTTTGCGGTCACATGCTGACGCCACCGGTGCGGCAGCCAGTAGGTCAATTATCACGTTTGAGGAGGCGTGTAAGGGCTTCGCCTAACCAGTAAAACAATAAAGAAAGATAGGAAAAACACAGAATATTTGATACGTGAGGTTAAGCGTCCCAAAACCATCATATGATTATGAAACGCCGTATTGGAGGGCTCCGGAAGTTTCCACCAGTTAGGGTTTTTTACTGTGCACCAAAACCTTAGCATATGGTCCTTACAGCATTTTCGTCTCCATTGGAAATGCAGCCGCCGCAGCCAGGATTCGATACCGTGACTTGCGGTTCAGCAGCCGAGTATCTTAGCTACTAGACTACCGCGGTGGGTTGAAAGTAAAGCATGAGTAAGCTACATGTACAGTAGAGTATTACGCTGGAAGCTACACTGCATGACCAACCAAACTTTAAACGTGACACGGCACCATAATGATATATCAACGCAAAAAAAAGAAAGATAACCAGACAAAAGCCTGATGAAGTATTGCTTGATTCTCAGCAGTCGCTAAATTCAAAGCACTGATTCATTCATGCTGGGGGTTAGTTCGATAAATACGAGCCCACTCTAGTTACATTTCTATTGAGAGAGATAGAGAGAGAGATAGAGAGAGAGAACACAAGGAGAAAGGGAGGGAGGTGAACCACGGCTGAGCCCCAGTATAGGCTGCTGGGGAAACACTGAGTGTGTATATAGCCTGAAAGATTGAATACGCGCTGTCAAGAGTTGCACCACTGCATTTCTGCGACGCTTTAGTATTCGCCAGAGTATTTCAAAAACTCTTGATTATCGAGAAATTTTCACTTTCAGGAAAGCAGAATGCTTTTACAGCGGTAGCATATCTCACAGTAGGACCAGCACGCGTTTGTTGTCTTCGAATTTCTAGCTTCAAGACCCCATTCGAGGCAAAAGTTTACTGTAAAGAACGTACCCGAGTTCCCTTGAAGGTAACATCTCTCTGAAAATGTAAGCGATCTTCACTGGAACATTTATTCACGTTTCGCAGCTCTGATGCATGTCGTATCATTGCAGCGCCGGGGCCGCTCCGATGTACCAGCACTGACGAGGGCGCTCCTAGTGGTTGGTCCAGTCCATATATCAAACTTTCGCCGAAGATTCATGACCAGTAAATGTATTGAAGGGCTCAGGCATAACTGGCTGGGGTGTAAAGAGAATATTGGGACAAGCAGTTCACTTCCTAATGCAAGCGATTGCCTTCGTACACAACTAAGTAGTCCAAATTCAACGAGACAGGGCCTAGTGACCTATGGGCTACCGGACGGGTCTTCCAAGGCAGAATGCCAGCTTAAACTATGGTAACCAGTGATGGCTGTGAATGGAGCATAGGTCTGCATCGTCAGTCGACTCACTCGGACCAACTCAGATTAAGCCGTGAGTCGCAGCGCGGGTAATTGATGTTTTGTTGAACTTGAATCTGAGTGAGTCCAGGTGCAGAAAATTTTCGTGAGTGTGAATCCGAGTTTGTTCTGCTCAGGAGAATTTCGTTGAGTCCGAGTAAGTGCAAAGCGCAAGACATATTTCTCGAGTGAGTCTGGGTAGGTTCCACTTTTTTTTGCCGACCTTTAGTCACATCAACTGATATGCATCAATACTATCAACCTTACCTGTATTCACGTCTATACTTACGTCTACTCATACGTATTCTAAAAATATATCATTCATACACCACTTCGATATTTATTGATTGGAGGCATGACTTACGTATGGGGGTGCCTTTACATCTCCCACTTTCACCAAACTTTTCCAGGAAGTTATTTATAAACATATCTTATGTTGTCATCTTTTTCAAGAAAGAGAGAGAAAAAATAAATAAAAGGAAGAGACAGAGAGGTCAATTTAGTAGAACGGGTTTGCTACCCAGTACAGGGCTTAGGAAACAAGGGTCGAAAAAAGGATAGATAGAGAGAGAGATAAAATAAATTAGGGAAAAGATACACATCCACACATGCAGGGCGTTGCGATCACACTTGTTTGGAGAGGCAGGATGAACGCAAGAAGCGTAGGAGGGCTTTCATAGCCTTCTTAGAGTCGGGTTGTCCAGTTAGTGTAGTGCATTGCAGAGTGACTGTCTTTGCGAGCAGTAGTGTGGGTATTCGCACAGAATTTTCCAAGTTGCTTTGTCACTGCCACAATGCTCACATGCAGCAGTGTCGGCCACTCTTATGCGGAACGCGTACGCATTGGTAAATGAGACACCCAACCATAATATGCACAGCATGATAGTCTCTCGTCGGCGAAGTTCTGGAGGATTTCTAAGACTGGGAGTTGGCTCTCAGGTAACTAATCATGCGTGCGTGAAATGTGGCTCGTTCCAGTGTGACGAAGTGCGCTTGCGGGAAAGCATGCGGAGTTTCCGTACGGCGTCAGTTCTAGAGAGCGGAATTAGTATTTGATTGCTTTCAGTATGGGCAGAATGGGCAGCTCGATTGGCCCGTTCGTCGATAATTATTCTACAATGACTTGGAAGCCATTGAAAGGCTATTTCTTGTCGAGTCTGAATTAAATGGTGAGTTTTTTTTCAATCTCGAACACAAGTTGTTCATACTAGACGCGGTACAAAGCTGATAAAAGGGATCGCAGTGCCACCTTAGAATCATTGAAAATTGTCCAATTTTGTGGCCGTTCATCGCTAATGAATTGCAATGCACCACGAAGAGCTGTGAGCTCCACTCTTATTGATGTTGTAGGGTGAAATGTCATGAATTTGCTTGTTGTGGCATTTATTGGTATAATGAAAGATACCGTTAAACTGTTCTGTAAAACGGAGCAGTCGGTTGATACGTGTATACCGCGTCGGTGTGTCTCGTATAACAAGAGCAGGGCAAACTGCTTCAGAGCAGGCGACGACATACAACTCCATGGGGGCGCCATGGTGGCTGTAATGCGGAGAGGTTTGACCGTCTTCAGCGCTCACAAAAAAAGGATCGCATTGACGGATAACTACGTATCCAGCGATACGCCTGACTACGTACTCCTACATCTTCGAGAGTGATGAGGACTGCTTCATGCGTAACGTTAGCATACGCCCTTATGACGTCTTGTAACAAAGATGCACAGAGACGCTTACGGCCATTCTCGTGTTGGACGTAAGTGACCAGGTCGACTACGTTTTCAAGAAAAATTACCTTACTGGTTTACGAGCCCTCGTACTTGTATTCTAATGTACTACATCAAAAGACGCCAAGAGCACCGATAACCTGAGTAATTGGTGTTATAGAGCAGTGATATCATGGCTGACTAGGATAATTCTAAGCTAATAGACTGATGAGTCAACGCACTTGGACTCACTCAGACTTGAGCCGTGAATCTGAGTAAGAGTGAGTCCGGCGAAGTTACGTCTTGTTGAGTTGGGGTCCGAGTGAGTTAGGTTGAAAAAAAATTGTGAGTGTGAGGCCGAGTCCGGGTCCTGCTGAGTC
>WOVY01002520.1:0-147500 GCA_013436015.1 Rhipicephalus annulatus | reverse complement strand
GTTCGCACAAAACGAGCCTTAGCCTTCTTGTACAATTTGTGGTCGTGTTTTTTTTTTATTTCTACCTGCCCTGTTTGCTGGTAACTTTGGCCTTTATAAAATGTGCAGATAACGGCGAAAACCCAGCCACAAACAAAATTTCTGCCCTCAGTGCAAAATAAAGTACGCACTGGTAAAATGAAGTACACTAATGATAAGCAATTATCACAATGCGCTTCTACGATAGTATTTAGAATGGACAAAATGCATCGTTTATATGATGCTGTGCGCAAGTGAAGCCTAGCTACAGTACACAAATTTTACAAGGGTTCTGTCAACAAAAGCATAGAAATATCTTACAAAAAAATTCCGCCATATCCACGAAGTGAATGATGATGAGTGGGCGAAGCTCCGGAGGTAAACCTGGTAAACCATGAATCCTCTGTACATTTTGCCCACTCGATTACATCGCTCCCCCTAGCGTACGTCGCCGCACTAAATCGAACGATTGCCTTCAACCAATGACACGCGCCATATGTGACATCATTCCTATTTTATAAGAACTCGCGTCTTTCATCAACTACAAGTACCGCTTTCTAGTTTATAACATCTTGCATCTTTTCATCATCAGCTACAAGTACCACCATCTAGTAAACACTACAAGAACTAAACGAGAGGTGGCTACATACAGGAGACGGTACCGCCATCTAGTGAACACTGCAAGAACTAAATTAGAGGTGGCTACATACAGGGGACGGTACCGCCATCTAGTGAACACTGCAAGAACTAAACAAGAGGTGGATACATACAGGCTACAGGGGACGCACAGCCCACGTCCTAAGGAGCTTCGCCCCTAAAAAAAAAACAAAGCATCATGAATAAAAATTAAGGAACAAGAAACATTTCTGAGGTGTTCGAGGTCTTTAGCTTTGGCTTACTCTTGGCAATGCGTAATTTGTCGTTTTCTGTGCGGCACAAATTGTTCAGCAGTGTATTCGTTGCGGCACTTGAAACGTGCTTCATTACTTCCTGTGCAGAATGACCAGAATCACACAAATCTAGTTCCTCACAGTCAGCAAGGGCAGAGAACATAAGGCCGACAAGAGTGTCTTTTTGCGCAGGAAGGCTGAGAAATTGCGCAGAGTAGTATTCTGGTGCCCTGAGCTTGTCTAATATAATTTCAGTAAGCAGCGCAGCGTTAACTACGACTGCTCGTAGAAACTTAAGGCACCCCTCGGCATTTTCGGCATTAATGCATTCTCAGCATCATATAGGTCGATGTCTTGCATCACAAGGTTTTCCTTGCAAGATCCGCATGCCAATTGTTTTAAATATGCATGGGCACAGTAGCCGGCAACGCATGTTACTACAGGAAGACTTGACGCTTTTTTTATGTTAGAATCAGTTATAGTGATGTCAAACTGGCCGTGCGCTGACGGCACATGTGCACCTTTCCTCCATGTATTCGCACTCAGTGGTAATAGCATGTCTAAATCTGGCAGGTCTAAAACCTTCTGCAAACGCAGTTTGTTTTCAGATTCATATATCTGCCCTATTGGTACATGGTAATTCGCACCCGACCATTGCCAATACTTTCTGAAGCATTCCTTCAAGCACTGATTGATATGTGGGGTTTAACGTCCCAAAACCACTATATGATTATGAGAGACGCCGTAGTGGAGGGCTCCGGAAATTTAGACCACCTGGGGTTCTTTAACGTGCACCCAAATCTGAGCACACGGGCCTACAACATTTCCGCCTTCATCGGAAATGCAGCCGCCGCAGCCGGGATTCGAACCCGCGCCCTGCGGGTCAGCAGCCGAGTACCTTAGCCACTAGACCACCGCGGCGGGGCGCGTTCCTTCAAGCAGTCAGTTTGAAATTTGCCCAAAAGAACGTACTCAAAATGAAGCTCTTTCAGGCAGTATACAGCTAGTTCGTGCAAGGTGTAGATAGTGTAGCTGAAAGCTCCGTGCGTTTCACGTGTAAGGCAGCCATTGTCATATCCTAGGCTCTCCCAGTGATCAAGCCACTCAACTATTTTTTGCAGGGATTTGAGCTGCGGACACAACGACGGTACTATTAGCCCTTGAAAATTATCTCGCAACCGCTGTCCTTTTCTTGGCGTCTTTACGTTGACAATGTTCAACCAAGTCAATATGGTGTCAATGTACTCAGATGTTTCCTTAGCATGTTCGAACGTTGCGGTACTGAGAGCAGTAACTAGACGAGTTAAAAACCCTTAGTACAAGCTTAAAGTTTTGTAGTTCCATGTTGCAGGGGTTCAGCGCTTATAAAGTGAGAGTTGGCACTAACTTCAATAGCTCATGCTTTTCAGTTTCGTGCAACTTGCACAATACTTTGAAAGATGCTGTAAGTATCTTTGGTTCAGCCTCATTACTTTTTGGTTCAGAAAAGTACACGCATTTTACAATGTTTTGTTGCTTGAGCCAGTTATTTCTTATACACTTTAATATGTGAACTGGGTCACCACGAAAAACAGGGGCTGCAATCAGTCAGCAGAATGCTGGTAAAGAATGCCGACACTTGCGGGCTTAGCGAAGAAGTACATAGCTTTCTTGCTTATGGAGTTGTTGTCTGAAATAACTGCGATTATTCTAAAACCAGATGCCTCGAGATTAAAAGTAAGCGTCCGAAGGAAGTCATTCAGTGCCTTAGCATGATTTTCGCCGCGGGAAGAATGTATACAACATTCTTGTTTGAAGAAATAAGGCTTTGTATCATAAATACGTGGGCAGTCCTTGCCACAGTGCCAGTTACAAAGC
The DNA here is from genome assembly GCA_013436015.1 of Rhipicephalus annulatus. Taxonomy (NCBI): domain Eukaryota; kingdom Metazoa; phylum Arthropoda; class Arachnida; order Ixodida; family Ixodidae; genus Rhipicephalus; species Rhipicephalus annulatus. Next base: position 144,735 of record WOVY01002520.1, on the reverse strand, counting down.
CAACCTTGTAAGTTGTTATCGAAAAAAGACTGCTGATGAACCTCATCAAGCGTTAATGTCAGTCGTTTCATGCTCGTCAAGTGTGCTTACAATCCGCTTGGCATAAGGAACAAAGCTAGTTCCTTGCTGCTCCTTTACGGGGTTAATATCACACGATGTACACAGTCTCCTGATTGTATCAGGATGCGGCATCTTGAGCTTCTTGGAAATTTTCAAGAATCTGTGTGCATGAGGGGAAATGGTGAACAGAAGGCTAGAAAAAAACCCAACAAATCTGGGGAATAACGACTGGGATGACTCAAAACGAGATCAGCGTGACTCTTCAAGAACTTCAGCACCTCCAAATGCCATTCTGGCCACTCGCATGCAAAATTTTTGCCGCTTTTTTGCTCTATTAACGTCGACACCAATCTCAGTAGATGAGGGTTTTTACGGAACGCGCCACGCTGATATCCTTGCGAGTTTGCTAGATGATATCTAGCAGTTTCTCTAAATCTCTTAAGTCACATATCTCTTCACGATCTAGCACATCACGTTTTCTCACTACTGTTTCGCCAAAAAATACTTCAATGCGAAGGTAAGTAGGGACAATCACCGAAGTGCGGATGATTGGAGCAGAATGGAGAGCCAAGTCCAAAAAGTAAACCTTGGAGTCCGTGTGAATTGCAGTCGTCAAGTCTGAATGCTCAAATTCTGGCAAGGCGTTGAGCAAGCCCGCAAAACTACTGACCCTATTTTTGGTTTCCTCTTCTGCTTGCGTTTTCAGCGAAAGCAATATTGCATTGTGCAAACAAGCGGCCTCCAATCGCGTTCTTTTCACATCCGGTATTTCCCGAACGTATGGTTGCGGACGCGATAAGTAGGCAGGGCAGTTTAGAAACAAGCTCGGCACTGCAGTTTGCTTCAGACGACTGTTCTTCAGGGTGACTTCGACAACTTTTTCTTTCTTGACGTCTGTGTATTATTTTGTCTTTAAGTAATCTGATGGAAAAAATGCTTTTCACAGATCTGAAACAAAATAATAAGATGCTAAGAACATGAGCTCGACCAAAACACAGAACAAGGGTGCCTACAAGTGCGGACTTCTCATCTAGCGTGCAATCATCAACGGATACTTTGGACACAATGCTATAACGAAATCGATATATCTGAAAACCCCGATAGACAACACAGTGAATGAATACTTACCACTGTGTACTTCGTTGGGAAGAAGTCCTTCCGGGAAACAGCTTTGGCCCATGCTATCGGGTCTGAAGAAAATCTGTGCACTCGTACACACGGCTCTCCGTCATAATAGAGAGTTTCAGATTTGGGGGCCTAAGACACTTGGTCCCCAAGCTTCGTTGCGCGCTTGCTCTTGCGTTCGCAGGGTCATAAGAGTTTGAGAACTGGGTCGAACGCAGGGGTCATTGGGTCAAACGCACGGGGCACCACGCGTGGCCAAATTTGAAATTATGCGAGACGCGGGCCATACGACAGCATGGCTCGCGCTGGGTTTGCCTCTTCTTGCGGGTGACCCAATACGCCTTGGCTCCTCAACCTTCAGCACAGTGGAGGCTACAGGGCTCCTAATCCAATCAAAACGGCGATTAGCTTCTCGACACGTATTCATTCGCGCCATGTCGTCTGCTCACCGTCTTCACGGCATCTGCTCGCTGAATCGTCTATGCACACTCATTCTAGACGAGGCTGGTTTAATAACTTGAAAATACAGTAAAACTGTGAAAGAAACAGTCACACCCGGAACTTGAAGCGTGTATTTGTTGTTCTGCATGCTTCAGCTCGGTAGGCGCATATGCTGGCGGATAACTTCACTTTGTGCCCGTTTCCCTTCGACGCTTATCGTGGCTCTCGTATAACTGCTTCTCCACCGACGCGTTTCTTCGCGTCTCCTGCTGCAATACTTCTTTTCTCTCATTTTTTTTTTGTCTCCACCGAAAGAGGATCCGACGATCAGACGCGCACGAAACGCTGTGCTATGTTGCATGTCCGACGATTGAAGATGCAACGTTCTTGGTCTGGTGACGCAGCCTAAGCCATGCCTCGGCACGTTAGTCTTAGCACGTCCGGCTAAGCAAGTAGCATATTTCGCTAATAACGACAGCACGTACCTGATGTTTTAACCGATGCGGCATCTTTGTCCTGCGCTAAGTCTTCTTGCGACATTATTAGGCGCGGGTTCTGTTCGTCACCCTGAGTAATTGATAAGACTTCCAGCTCAGGGTCGTCAGTTTTGTGTTTCGCAAGGCAGACATGCAAAGAGTCATAGAGAATGCTGTTGGACCTTCATAAAGAAGACCAACTGACTCTATTCGTGTACGAGACAGGTATAGTCAGTGTTCACATGCGGTCGCCCATCTTGTGCGTGACGACTATATGACCTTTTGAAAGTTGAGGCTGGAACAGCACGATTGCCATAAAGTATCTTCAAGTTTTGTAACAAGTCCTATGAATCACGGACAATGCGAACTATTGCCCATTAACTGCTCTTTTTTTAAAACTTCTTGATGAGAAGGTGCCCATTTTCAATTGCTGATTTTGATTCTGTTTGTACTGAAAAGTAGCTAGTCCATGTTGAAAATTACCTTCACCGCATACTTAGTAAAACGAAGGGAATAAGGTTTGCTTCTAAACAACACACAGGGAACCAGCTACCAGCTGCTAATAATTATAAAACCCTTATAAACAATAGTGTTGCAGACGGCATGTAGTTCTTCACTTGTGTAAGCTAAACACCCTTGGGGTATTTCACTTTGGAAGATTTGGCATTGTACGGAAAGTTTTAGGCTTCAGAATAACGCAAAGCAGCTTTACTGGTTGGCTCTCAGATTGTTCGCGTTGGGGCTGTCTTCGCCATCACAAGAGGAACTACTCATTCCCATTCATCGCTGTCTTCACTTCCGGCAAAAAATAAATATATGTACTTTAATCATCATCACTCGAAGGAGATGACGCAAACGAATGTTCATGTTCACAGGACATGGGTCGCTATGCTATGCATGGGTCGCGCCGCTGCACACCATCTTTTCATACAAAGGCCGTGCTCATGCCTTAAGAGAAAACTTAATCCCAGATCAATTGCTGCCATCTAGTGGATAACACGCATTGCGACCCATAAATGCACGTTTCTTCACCTGAACGCTAGAGAGGAGTAACTATTCAGCTAGGGCGAGTTCTCGTCTAAAGTAGCTGGGTGACAGTTTGAGCCGCAGGGTGACTGTGTGAGCCAAAACATCTAAAGTCGCGGTAGGATATTTATGGGGAAAAATTCATAAGAACCCATATCAAGGCGGTGCCGTATTTCTAAGTTGTTGAGCTATTTGCCCCTGTAATTGAGTGTGTTATGCTAGCATTCATTGCAAACAAAAGGGACTCTGTTGAAGACGATGCCCAGCTCATCAACCTACTTAGGATTCTGATCAATGTCAATCGATCGCTGATTGCCAGTCGCCAGACACCAGCAGAACTAGCGGCAGAACAGCCTTTGGAGGCACTCGTCCCAGTTCTCGACGACCTTCACTAAAAACAGTAAGAACAGTCGAAAGCCCCGCCCCTTCGTGCTGCAGTGGAATATCCGATCGTTAACTTTAGAGCCGTTTTCATGTGAACATTTAAGGTTTTGCGTGTGCGTGTCTCCCCCACCCCCCTCCTTTTTTTCAAAAAAACTGTTCTCGTCATTCTCCTTCTTTCTTCCCTCCGATTTCCTATATGCCTTCCTCCTCGAAGGAGTAGGCAGGCTTTGTGCCCCTATATAGGTGGCAGTTGTCAGCCGGTTCCCTGACAATTTTCCTTGTCTTCGTGCTCTCTATATACTGAAACCAAATAAATAAAATAGGTAGGATCTTTTCGTCTACTACTGTCTTTCGCGAGCAAAAACCTTAAACTTGAATTATTATAGTAAAACATCTGGGGTTTTACGTCCCACAACCATGATATGATCGTGGGAGACCATATGGATGGATGAAAAAATGACAGCATATCGAAGGGGTGATTGATGAAGAGTGGGGCGAAGCATCCGTCCGTCCATTCGTTCTTGCTTCCGTCCGTCCATGCGTCCGTCTGCGTGATCGTTCATGCGTTCATCCGCCCGTCCGTGCGTGCGTCTGTTCGTGCGTCCGCACGTGCATCCATGTGTCCGTCCCTGCGTTCGTCCATGCATCCACCTCTGCGTCCGTCCAAGCGTCTATCCGTCCGTGCAGCCTTGTGTGCGTCCGTCCATGCATCTGTCTGTGTGTCCGTTCGTGCATCTAGTCAACACTCCAAGTACCACCATCTCGCATCTTTTCATCATATATTCCGCATATAAAAGCACCGCCATCCAGCGGACATTCGAATAAATGAGAGGTGGCACACGCACACTTTCTTACGGCTTGCGCTTCGTGTCTACTTCCCACCTTGAACCACCTCGAGTTCATGGTATATACTAGTTTACTGTATTCATGGCACGGCGGCCCAACGCTGGCTAAATCTTTCTAAAACTAAGGAGGTTACACCTAGCGAGTATAATGTAGCAACCCTTTCGTGTCAGATAGTGCTTATTGTACATGCCAATGGCTGCTAATGAGAGACAGCGAATGAGAGACAGGAGAATTCGGCTTTTAATTAACGCGCATGCTGCGAATTTTTCATCGTTCAACAACGCACAGGAGATATCTCCTACCGGCACCACCTTGCAGGTCAAAACGTAAGACATGTTACGTACTACGAAGAGAGACGAACGGGTGCCGCTTTAAGGAGCTTCGCCCCCAAAACTTTATTGTGGATGAAAAACTTCATTGACACCGTATGGACTCTTGAAAGTTCGACCATCCATTGTTCTTTAACTTGCAGTGACACCGCACAGCAAACAGGCTCCAACAATATCGTTTTGAAACAAGTACCTTTAGTGGGAAGTATAGTAACGACTCACTCGTAAAAGGGTGTAATGTGCGCTGGTGTTTCCTGACTTTGGCGTGAATCGCCGAGTCCACCTTTCGGCACATTCCCTGATACAAATGCAGCGTCACATTTTATCGGGCCAGTTTAAGGTCATGCAAGGCGAGCAACGTCTACCATAAACGATCGATGATAGCGGAGAGGCCCGAAAAACACCTGACAACCTTCCTTTTCTTGCCAGGGAGTGGAGAAAGAACAGCAATTAGGCATATTTTAGGGGCGAAGCTCGTTATAGTCGAGGCTAGTCCGTCGGTGTTGTGCGCTGTACGTAGCCGCAGCTGATGATGATGATGACACTGATGACGATGAAGAACAGATGCGTTGTAGACCACACAAATTCTTACAGCCATCATGGTACAGCACAAGCAAAATATCCACGACATTGACGAACAAAGGCGTTCCAGAACACACATGCACGTTCTGGCATCATGGCACAACACATGCAAAATATATACCCCATGACGATAACTATGATGCTGATTACGTTAAATAGGAAGATGATGACCATGGACAATGACAGGCTTGTGCAGTAGATAACAGCTCGATACGCCCCATGCTGCATTTCATACGACTGAAAACAACCAACAACCATTAGGAAAACAAGCTTAGACATCGTCTCTGCCAACTTTAGACTATATGTGATACCACAAAGCCGTAATAATGAACCTCAATAAAACAGCGCTTGTGTGTGTCGTCTCTTTCTTTGTGGTGTGTTTTGTATTTGCGCTGTAAAGGTACCTCTATGAGTAATAATGAAGGCAAAGCGAAATTCATAACTCAACACAACAGGCTAGTTGGATATAATAGGCATTGTATTGAACTCTACACCACTTGGAGCTTTTTTATATGCGTGAATGGCCAGTGTAATGGTTCATTTACGGTAACACTGAACGATCCTACTGCTTCACCCACTCATCATTACTCACTTCGCTGATATGCCGGGTGTTATGTTTATTGAAGTTCGTTACGTTGTTTACGTCTGAAGAGCAAGAAATGACTTGCTAGAACGCGATAGAGGTAAAGAGGGGAATTTTATGAAGTACGCCAGTGAAAGAAAGATAGAGAAACGATGAGCTAAAAAAAAACTATATGTACTGGACTAATTGGCAAGCATGAGCAGCAGGAAGTCTCAAGCTGTGCAGAGTTTGTCTTCGCTACTGCACGATGCCGTCAAGCACGTACAGTCGCCGAATATTAAGAGGGAATAAAAAAAACACCGCTTCAAGGGTCGGAACACTTTCTTCGCGTCGTGGTGCATTTCGTCGTGCGGAAGGGCTGAAGTGGCACGGAGGGTGCAGCCCGCACGGTCGTTGAAATCCGGATGTGCTACCGTGTGCGGAACTGCTGAATAACACTCGACAGACAACTCGGCACGCTGGGCCATGACTCCCGAGAACCACGGCCAGGCAATGGCGCATGAAGGCAGCAACAGGTGGGCCTCATTCACGAGCCTGCTTCCGGTCACTGCAGCCAGGCAGCAGCCGCACCGCTGGCCACGTCCTAGTACCTTGATGCAGGCCACCAGGGCTGAACCTTGGGCAGACCCGGCTTAGTTCCACGCCCGCCTCAGGAATCCTGGCCGAAGCTCATTGTCTCGAACGACACTCCAGACGCCTTCGTGTTTTTTTTCTCCATCTCGAGCCTTTTTCCCGCACGTTGCCCCGTAGCTCGTTCCTGCGTGTTTTTTCGCAGTGTTCTCGCCGCTCCCAGCGCCACCTGGCCTCCACCCTTCAGTTTCTATTTCCACGAGCTGCTTTAAGTCCTTTATGCTTAGCCATCACCCTTGACACATCTGTGCTCTTTCGCTACGATTCACGGCTCAAAACCTGGATCGACGGCGTCCGACGCTTCGGCCCGCTGCTCTCCCTCTGCCACTGCTTCGGCTCGTCCCTATCCAAGAAGCTTCTCGCGTTGTAATCCTCAGAAGTGCCCCAACCGTGGCACACCACTTCTATGGCTCACCACTAGTCATCAGCTGATTGGCTGTGTTCACGTGCACAGCTGGTGCAAAAACGTGCGTGCCCGGCTCCACACCTTCGTCGTCGTAATCGTTTTTGTTTGCTGATTAATCAGGATTATTCATCACATCAACATCACATCTACATGACTTTTGTTCACTCATGCGAACATCAACATCACATTCACGACATGATGAAGAATCAATACTCTGTGCAATGAAAAGTGTCATTTCTCTGGTTTCGAGGTGGAGCCGAGGGACGTATGAAATGCACCACTCATTGCATTGACTGGAGGATAATAATAATTCTAAGAGAGTTTAACATCTTTAAATCACCATTTGATTATGGTAGATGCCACAGTAGAGGGCTCCAGAAATTCCTGTCACATGGGGTTTTTTTAACGTGAACCCAAATGGGTGTTTAACGTGAACCTCAGGCATTTTCGCCACCATTGAAAATGTGGCGGGTACGTTATCTTCACAGGTTACAAAAATCAGAGTGTGTACTCTTCAGCCCTGGAATCCAAGCCTCTGCGATCCATTCAAAAGAAACGGTAGCATTACTCAAAAATGAATTCTATATCACTACGTGACGCCAAAAATGCATTTTTCAGTGTTTTGTTTTTCTCTATATGGACCTCATTTACCAAAGCCCTTTCAGCCAAATCAAGAAGCGTAACGACCCTATTTATAATTCGTATGTTGATGATATGAAGATATGAGGCATTTAACGTCCCAAAACGACCATATGATTATGAAAGACGCCGTAATGGAGGGCTCCGGATATTTCGACCACCTGGGGTTCATTAACGTGCGCCCAAATCTGAGAGCATGGGCCTACAGCAATTTCGCCTCTGTAGGAAATGCAGCCGCCGCCGCCGGGATTTGAACCCGCGACCTGCGGGTCAGCAGCCGAGTACCTTCGCCACTAGACCACTGCGGCGGGGCCCTATCGATAAATATCGAGTAAATTGTACACACCGCAGTAGGTACCTGGCTTTTTTTTTCCTTGGTTTACTTTCGTAAGCCCACGCAGAAAGTCAGGCTGTCGTCTTCGGGAAAAACCACAGGGGGCGGCTAATTGTTTGTCAGTGAATCAGTTAAGCCATTGTCTACATCTTCGGTTCCTAATGTCGTAATACCTACGCTTTTTCAGAGGGACCAGCTAATGCATAGGATAAATTTGTCTAGTTGTGTACTCTGACATAATTCGATACTTCTTCACTGATATCTCAGCTGCCACAGATCCCAGCACAAAGCATTAGATTAACACAATTGGTTGCGCGAAATGTCATTTCGTGCAGCTGCAAGACGATGCTTGCGTGCGCGCAGGTGCGTGATCTTGTGCAGGTACTTCGCGGAGCCCTGAAACGCAGCTGCGAGCATCAGCGGCATCATTTCAATAGGCTATGAATCTGTCCTTTTAAAAGTGTCTCCATTAACTGGTGAATTTTCTTAACAATGAATTCTCGCTCTTTTTCTTGTCGGCAGGGCGCAAGGGCGGTATTATTTTTTTACCGCCCACGAGGCAGCTTTTCATATCCACAGAGTGCGAAACAGCCTTATTTTTTTGTTGCATATATGTGCGCTGCTAGGAAGTAAATTGAGAACAAGCGATAAAAATTAATGAAAATATGTATCTTTTCTAAAGTAGGAATTAAATATACAGGAAACTATATGCATATCAGGCGAATGATAGCGTTGTCCTTACTTAATAATATACGTTTTGCTTTATTTCGACAAAATTCTGAGCAAGTTCATAAAAATTACGCTTAAAGCAATTTAAATCAAGGTATTCGTGTATAGCAAATTTTTCTGAAGCCACTTAGAAATGAAATAGCAGACGTCTTTGTCAGTACGAGTAAGAACGTGGTGGACGCTATTGGTTTGATTTTAAGGGCTCCGTGCTCGGACCATTATTATTTTTGGTCTACATCAATGACATTGGATCTAATATTGTTTCTTCTCTACGCCTATTCGCAGATGATTGCGTTATATATAAGGGGATTACCGAACCGAATGACAGTAGCATCCTACAGTCAGATTTGTTAAAACTCACAGAGTGGTGCAACTTGTGGCAGATGCACATCAACGCGGAAAAAACCAAACATATTAGATTTACTTCCGTAGCCAACCCCTCATCATCCGTCAGATACATAGTCAATAGCACCGTAATTGAGACCGTTTCATCCACAAAATACCTCGGCATTTTCTTTAGTTCCGACCTAACCTGGAACAGTCACATTGAATACATCACCAGCAAATTATCAAAAAAACTCGGTCTTTTGAAACGCCACCTCAGATGCGCAAACTTGAAAACTAAACTTCACGCATATCAAGCTCTCATCAGGCCTTCACTAGAGTACGCGTCAACCATCTGGCATTCACACACGGCAATGTTATCTGATATGCTAGAATCGGTACAAAATAAAGCAGCTCGGTTTATCACCTCCTGTCATTCTCGCCACCAAAGCGTAACATGTCTTAAGCGTTCTCTGAACCTTCCATTGCTTGCCACGCGCAGAAAGTTGTCCCGCCTATGTTTTTTTCCATAGCCTATATCATAGTGACTCGTCATTTTCCCGATCATTCATTCACCCGGCTCCCTACGTTTCTGATCGCGTTGGTCATGCACATAAGGTCAATCCAATATATTCACGCACTAAGAAATACCAATTTTCACCTCTGCTGTTATCCATTAACGAGTGGAACGCGCTGCCCTCAAACATCGTCTCTATTACAGAAACCTCCCTTTTCCAGTCTGCAGTACTAACTTACTTAGAAGTTGACAATAATTTGTTACCACCATTGACATTTAATGTGTAACGCATGCTTAGAGAATGTTTATTGCTATTTCTTGAAATATGTTTCCTGTTATGGTGAGCTGCTTACTGTGTTTTTTGCTTATTGTGTTATTAGTAATGTTGCTTGGGCTATCGGTCAGTTTGAATACTAGTATTACTCCCTGACATGTTGTTTTACTGATGCTATAGTAACCTCTTGTATGTATCCCCCCTTATGTAATGCCCTCTGGGCTCTTAAGGTATTTAAATAAATAAATAAATAAAAAGCGTGGAGCGCGATAGGACTTACAGAATCCTTTCAGATTGCCTGCTCATTCACTTACCCTGCTCTGTTTCTCGGAGAACGCCTTAAAAGTTCTGTGAGGCACAGCCTGGCTCTTCGTGAAATTACCTGTTATAAACTACTTTGAGTGCATACTGCAAGCGCTGTTGTTAAGTGCCCATCCCTCCATAATTCGTTTTAGTTTCATAAAATAGCGAAATACTGGTTGTTGTCAATAAAAGAGGACAAAGGGACGCGGGGCGCAAGCATTGGCCACGGATGCTGCCTTGTTCAATAGACCCTTTAGAAAATTCAGCCTGGCAACATGGCTCTTCCGCCATATCTTGTTCACTCGTGGGAGCTGGCGGGCTGTGTGCCCAGCGACGCCGATGAGCGTTCTCTGCAGTGCACGCGAACACCGCTTGCGTTCCTACAGGATGAGTACCGCGTTTTGAAGGTACGCCAATGAGCGTCCATTGGGTGAACAAGCCATGGCAGAAAACATGTGTTTGTGGTTTCGTTCAATAGGCGGTGCTGAATATTACAAAGGGTCTTTTCGATTCAGCCAGATTTCCGCTTCCAAGTGTCACATCTGTATTTTCGTTAGATTTTTTGGACGCCTAAACCAACCCGGCACTCTAGCCATCGACATTAAGCAGTGGAGAAAACTGTGGATCATGCACCATATTATTTGAAAAGTCATCCTATCTGTATTTATACCCTGAAGATGCTCCTGGCAGGTGTGGACACCCTTGTAGGTGCACAGCAATAGCAACCCGACATCGTCTTGTCGAAGCAGACATGGCATTGGCTTAATTTTGCCATGTTACACGCCCTCTATGACGTCACATGAGAGGAGGTGACAACTTCAGCGATGTTTTCCTTTCTCAAAATGATCAATTATAGGGTAGTCTACTGTAACGGGTGTGCCAAACTGGGCCACCTACCAGTAACGCAATTGTCGTGGTGGGACAGCGAATGTGAGTGAAAGCTTCTGTAAGGGAACACGACATGTATGTCAAGGTGTTCTGGCGAGGAATTACAACGGTAGATATATCTTCATTTGACAACAGAAGGAAAATGTAAGTTAGTGGTTCCTCTTCTCTGTTGGAAACATAAATAATGAGTCTGTCACTTCTGACTACAATTTACTACAGATATTTCCTTCTAGTTACTGCAGATATGTCTTCTATTTACTGCAGAACCATGAAACTGAAGTAAATAGAACAATAACAATGGAATAGAAAACATTGAACAGTCATTTTGAAATCATGAATTGTAGTTTACCAATAATAGAGGAAGGTCTATAACAGCTGAAATCGTCAGGTACTTACATACGAAGGAGAAACCTGGAAGCTTACACAAAGAGCTCAGAATAAGTTGTCGACGATGCAGTGAGCGATGGAAAGGAAAGTGATGGGTGTAAGCCTATGGTCAAGAAAAGAGCCGAATTGGTCAGGGATCAAACAGACGTTGAGGACATCTCAGTGAAAATCAAAGATAAAAATACGGAATGGACAAAAATGTAGGCGTGGGCAGGATGACCTCTGTTCATTAAGAGTAAGAGGCTAAATTCCAAGAGAAGGCTGCGTGAGGTGGAGACAGATAGTTTGGTTTTGGTGGGGGAATTAGATTACGCAGTTTACGAACATAACGTTTCCGAGGCCAGCACAGGAGGTTGATATTGACAGAATACAGAAGAGGCATTTGGCTTGCAGTGGGTACAGTGAGGTTGATGATGATGATGAGGATGATGATGGTGGTGGTGGTAGTGGTAATCAGTTCCTCAACCATCCAGCTTATCCAGTGAACAATTTCGCTAATGTCTTGAACGAACTTGGCACAGCATAATTAAATACCAGGGAGATCACGTAAACATGATTTGGAATAGAACCCGAATTCTTAACGCTGTAGAGTGAATAATTCATGTGATTTACCAGAAGATCCTAATGAATTCTGAATCACAAAACTCATGATGCGAGCTAAAATTGAAGTCAGACATTCTACGCGGTAGCGAAATGGTTTTTCACAGAATCACGCCAGTATCTGATATTGCTTTCGAAAAAAAATGGCCTCATATTTCCATGCTTCACTGTAAAAGACCTCGAATGGTGATAGTCGTCATCTGTCTGAGAAAAATCAAAGGTTTATTAGATGTTTTGCCTGAGTAGGTTTGTGAGTGGGATCCTTAGTACGAATCGGAACGACGCGGGCCGCTGTCTTCGCACGTTTCTCGAGGTTCTCTTGGGTCTTCAGATGCGAGCTGGACAGAGCAGCCTCCCACCCTTCCATGTTGTGTTGGGTCCTGGGTTGCAAATAGGGAATGTGTGGACATACTCTATACCATGTCGTACAGTGTTGCTGATTGTTTTTTTTTGGGGGGGGGTGCAGAACCTGCAGTGTCGTGCGTGTGTGTGGGTCGGGATCTATCGTTCACACTACGTACGGATTGAGGTAGGACAGGGTCCGTAGGCGACGCCACGCTAGCTTTGATTTCTTACTGAGGGTTGGCTTTGGGAGTCTTTGGTGTTGCAAAACTTTCTGTATACGCGAGAAACGGCTCCATAAGCAGAGCCAAGGGTGAATGAGATATGCCGAGTTAGAGGCCCGGAAGAGTTATTCTCTGGCCGAGGCATGAGAGAGATCATAGCCTCTAACTCCACTCTGGCCGGCTATCTATATCAGCTGTTTCTAGTCCCCCTCTAAATGCGGGGCCGATAGCTGTGTAAAGATATGGTGCGCAATGGGGCCAATGCAGCTTTTACAGAAATTTTGGTAGGCTGCTAGTGAATCTGTTAACATGAAGGTGCACTCAGGATTTAGTTGGGCGAGGACAATTTCTGCTTCTTCCATGCTAGTTGCGTCTGTGTCCTGGGCTGATTCACAGTGGATCTGTTTTGCTTGACGAACGATGCTTGCCATGTATTTGGCGTTCATTAGTCCAACTGCATCAACAAAGAAGGCGCCCGTAGTGTTTGAGTACTTGTCTTAATCTTTGGCACGTGCTCGATGTCGATATTCGTAAACTCTCGACGCATGTTACGTGGTAGTGGTTTTATCATAAAGTCCTGCCTTCATTCATGTGGGATACGTTGTTTCTTTTTCCTGTAAATTGGGGCTACAATGCCAAGTTATAATATAGTTTTCCGTTCTGTTTTAGTGACGGGCAGGTACATGACTTCATTCGTGTAGTTTGCTTGGAATAGCTCGAATGTGATACTGTGGAGCCCCATTTTAAGCTGACGTTCCGTGATTGTCCACGGGGGAAGGATCAGTGCCTTTTTTTCAGTTTTCACACGTAAGACTCTGTCTATGTTCTGCTCGTCTGCTTTCAAGTTCATCAAGTAACGAAAACTGAATATTACTCGGCTGATCACAAATGCCTGAATGAGTCACAATATGTCTTCTTTCATGCCTTGTCGTTGATTAGCGATACGAGTAATAATATGAGAAATCTGTAGACAGGACATTTTTAGTTTAGGTATTCTGAATAAGATGTCGCCCCGATTGTTGAAGCGAGCCCAAGAATTCGGATGGTTTCAACCTGTGGAAGTTTACAACGACAAATACATCAGTGTCACAGATATTTCCTTTCCACAGGGCTCGGTGAAATGTCCGCTTCGAGGTGAAACAAGGCACGCCAATGGTAAGATTGTACGTATGAGGCTTTGTAAAGTTCGCGCTTCACTCTGAAGGGCGATGGATTAGAGTTCTCCAAGTCTCTGTCCATCGAAATTTTTCGATAAAACGGGCAACAAAATGAACGCTGTTCATGCCGACGACACATGTACTTTCGCGACAAAACGCTTTAAACTTATCGCACCCAGATTAGAAGAAAGAGTGCTACTTTTGTGACTGAAGCAGTTATTCGCAGAGAATTTGACAATGTTCAATAAAGACGCATTTGTTTACAGAGTGCGACAGAAGACGTGGTCCATGTGATTATCCTCGAGGTGCGTGCTTCCTTTTTTTCTCGCTTGATAGGCACACTTAGTAGGTACTATTTAAATTATTTTATTTAAGGAAACCGATTCATGCAGAGCTAAGCCACTGTTTCGGGTAATATGCTGTACATCATAAAAACATGTTACCTGAAAAATCTCCGTTTTGTAGAGCGTGAGTAATAGAACAAGGTGGTGTTAGAAATAGCACTATGTGACGCACGATTTCACTGCGGCTTCAGATAGCAATGCAATACGTAGTTCTAAGGGTACCACACTCACAGAGAGATATTGCATTCATCACAAAGTTTCGATGCTTTTAAAAATAAATAGAACAGATACATGAGTATATATTGAAAAACGAATCTATTGCTGGACGATAAGTAGCTCCAATAGATTGCTTTGTAGTAATGAGTTTTAGGTTGAAATGAAACGTAACATTTTCACAGAAGTCAATATATGTACTTTTACTTTTGGAATTGAAGCCTGCATCACCTGCCCAAGACATCCCCGTGGACGAAGATTTCAAACCATTTATTACTACAATGCGACCATCAAGCAGTGTCTCCCAGGTGGATATAGCAGAAACTGCAATGGATTTAAGTATGTGATTGTGTGCATGTTCAAATGTGTAAAGTAGCGGGGCAAAGCGCTTAGCTTACGTTATTGACAATCACAGAAGCGCAAGTGGTAATAAAGTTGTTCCCAGCAAACGCAAAGGGTCCGTGTTTCTTAGTGTGTAAGAGAACAGCTCATATATGTTACCGTATGGCAGAGGATTCGCACTCTCTGCAAAGCCAAATCTTTTCTGAACACTGCATATGGCGAATCAGTGGAGCCGCTAAACACACGAAGTATATCCTTCAACCATCGGTAAGTGTTTTCACAAGTTGAGCGTGCCGTTTTGACGGATAACTGTAATATAACTACAAGAAGTAGTGGAAACATATTCACAAGACTAGTTGAGGGTCTTGTAACCTTTCTTATATCCAACGGTGTAGGGTAAATTTAGACTTGATGTAGATGACATGGCGCGTGGCTGATGCACCGAAACATCAGGGCCCAATGCACACAGCTTTAACTTGCCTACGCATTTTGAAAGCGAAGAAGGGAGCGAGTACGATATCAATGGTAAAAATTTAACTCACTCGTAACTTTTGAAAACAGGAGGGAACACGAAAGCCGCTGAACCAACATGGAAATAAAGAAGTGCGCGCCATTGATACTAATGCAGCACGCAATGCACTTGGCATCGAGAGTATGCGATGAGTTCTTTTCACAGCTTTTCAGCTTCTAGTGCCGGGTGTCCACTACAGCGCCTCCGTGCCACCACGTTGCAGCAGGCGTCCGGAGGGGCTGCTCAATGCCAATCACTCGGGTTTCTTGAATGTCCAGGCTAAAATTAAAAAAAAATCAAGTTGCTTAGTGCGTTTAAGGAAAGTGCCCATCCACTACCTCACCAAGTGGAAGCGAGGCCGCACGTATGAAACCGCACATGAGTTGATACATTGAAGTAGCGGCTTGGGCAGCACACTCGCTCGCTGGATTCCGTGCCGACCGGTTGTGCCCTGGCGACCTCCGACGACAGTGCAGCTCTAGCCGACTGGGCTGGTCCTACGCCGCCTCCTGACGCCAGTCCCCGATGACAACGACAGCGTAGCTCTGGCTGACTGAATTAGCCCTACGCCATCTCCTTCGCCGACAAGAGCTCTCACCAGTGGTGCCCCGTCCTCAGACTGCTGCAACCGTGTCCATCTTTCCTGTCTTCTTCTTACTTCCGTCTTCCGCTGTCCCTGCGCCCCACTCTCTCCTTCCTCTCTCTTTATCTTTTTACCTTTTAATCCTATTTTTTAAATTCCTTCTCTACCCCCATCTCTTGTGAGCTACAGTTGAGGTGTCCTCCCCCTGAGAGACAGTTAGGGGGCTCACTTTTCGCTTCTTTTCATTTAAAATCACTCCACCCCTTCTTTTCTAGGCAGCAATCTTCTTCTAGGGGGGGGGGGGAGGCTTCTTCATTGAAAGGGGGCTGGCGGTCAGGCAAATGCTGACAGTACGCTCTATATTTCATGGTGAACGTTTTTAGATACTGTCAGTTGGGTAAGCGCGCACGGTCGTAGTGGCGAAGAGTGGCGCCCTCTCATATCCCGTGCTGCGGCGGCGCTGCTGTAGCTTTGGGATTGGTGAAGGAGCGTCGTCTGCTACCTTTGCATGCCAAACCGTGGGAGACTTGTTTTCAAATGCGTGGATTTTAACTAAAGCAGTTAGATGAGGGCCAAATGAATGCTACTTAGTGATAAATTAGGGCCACGACTAACGAACGTATGATTAATTTTATGCCTGAAATGAATCAATGGCGTGGCCAGGAGGTGGCATACCGGGCCTGTGCCATTCTCCACCCCTCCCCTCCCCTTAAAAATTTTTCCCACTATTGTTTAAAGAACAAAAAGTGACACTTGATCCCGATTGACTATCCGGCGGCCACTTCAGATCAAGGTGGTTCCCCTAACCTTCCGAGAAAACAATGGCAGCATCACGGAGTGAATGATGGAGAGCGGGGCGAAGCATTCGTCCGTCCATGCGTCCGTCTGTGTGACCGTCCATGCGTCTGTTCGTGCGCCCGTCCCTGCGTTCGTTCATTCATCCGCCCTTGCGTCCGTTCATGCGTCCAACCATGCATCTGTCTGTGTGTCCATTCGTCCATCTATTCAACACTCCAAGTCCCATCATCTCGCATCTTTTTATCATATATTCCCCATATAGAAGCACCACCATTCAGTGGACATTCCAAGGACTAAACGAGAGGTGGCACACGCACACTTTCTTACGGCTTGCGCTTCGGGTCTACTTCCCACCTTCAACCACCTTGAGTTCGTGGTATATACTAGTTCACTATATTCATGGCACTGCGGCTCAATGCTCGCTGAACCTTTCTAAAACCAAGGAGGTTACGCTCAGCGAGTATAACGTAGCAACCTTTTCCTGTCAGATAGTGCTCAATGTACATGACAGTAGCTGCTAATGTGAAATGAGAGACAGGAGGATTCAGCTTTTAATTTCTTACGGCTTCCGCTTCGTATATGCTTCCCCCCTTTAACCACCTCGAATTCATTCATGGTATATACTAGTTCATTGTATTCATGGCCCTGCGGCTCAACGCTCGCTAAACCTTTCTAAAACAACGGAGGTTACACCCAGCGAGTATAATGTAGCAACCCTTTCTTGTCCGACAGTGCTCAATGTACATGCCAATGGCTGCTATTGGGGATCACAGCGTGCGCGTTGACTAAAAGCCGAATGGTCCTGTCTCTCATTCCCCATTAGCAGCCATCGGCATGTACATTGAGCACCATTTTTATTGTTAAACAATGCACAGATGAAATCTCTCACCGGCAGCACCTTGGAGGTCAAATGTTATACCTATTTCGGGTATGTGCCACTGGTGGTTACGTACTACGAGGGACGCCCAAGCCACCATAAGGAGCCGTAAATTTTTTTCTAAACAAGGAGCTTCGCCCCTAAAATCATGCCTGTGCCTCTGCACTAAATAGCGTTCATTTTCGCCTGCTAGTTGTAGACGATTCTAAGCGAATGAGCCGGTTAAAACCACACATGGTAGAATTTGCGCGCAAGAGTGTAATAAAAACCGGTGGTGCTTCTTTTTGAACAGGTAAGTGAAAATAGTCAGGCCACATGGCAGTCTTGTGCGAATTAATGCCACAATCCTGCCAAATTTTAATTCTGTGAACTAGTACGCCTCCAAGCTGGCACAGCTGACATAAATGGTACCATTTTTAATGTACGATGCCTTTCATACACAAACTTCTTGGGCAGTAGCTAAAATTATCCGAGCAGTTACGTGAAAGGCTTCCAAAGTGAAGAAGAAAACGGCAGGCCTGCGCGATAGGTTCAGCGCAGCCACAGCGAAAGGTAGAAGAGCGACCTTCCAGAGCCTTTGCAAAACACTCATTGGGCAACTACGGCAAGCACACTTGCTTGGTAGCCACTGTGGCATTATTAATAAATTTATTCTGGCATTAAGCAGGTATTCGCTATGCTATTTTTCGTCATTCTCCTGAAAAGCGTGGTATCCGCTAAGCTTTTTTAAGGAATTTTGTGCCAACTGTTCATGCAGTAGCTGACGACGATGAGGAATTATGGCTGAAGTGGGTATGCGCCCCAGCTAGTAGGGGAACAAGAACAAGTTTTTGCAAAGGGTTTGAGCATTGGACGGCCCACCCGTTACGCTACTCGCATTGTGCGATGACTGGTTGTTCTTTCGCGGTTGTAAAATTTTTTATGAGTCGTATTAACGCGATTCGTTTGCCAACATCAAGCCTGCCTAAGGCAAGTTTGACAGCAAATCACAAGCACTGGTGTATCTATGAGGTAGAATACTGTGCTTGCACCCAGCGGACCTGGGTTTCGAGCCCCGCTGTGCCATTGGTGCTAAGTCATGCCTGCCTAAGGCAAGTCAAGTTATCAGCACCAGCGTAACTCAGTGATAGAATATTAGGCTGACACCCAGCCGACGCGGGATGAAGCCCCACTGTGTCATTTGTACGAAGTTTCTAATTACGCGCAATGTGGTTACGGATACCGGCGGCGGTGGACAACTGCGCGTGACCTGAAATGTGATCTCATAACAGCTTTCGCTGTAAAAAATGAAGAAAAAATAAAACGCAGTGCGAAGGATACACAGAGAGAGTAGTTAATTATTTTTATTTGGAAAATATTTTCAATGTGTTATAGTAGATCTTCGCCATTGAAGGCACAGAAATTTTACTGTAATTTCACTGTCTTCGACACTATAAACCAAAATATACTCAGCTGGAAGTAATCGGGGAAGGATGCGCCCGCTCTGCTCCGATGACCTCACTCAAACCCGATTGTACCGGAGCAAATACGTTCGTTTCCCAGCGTATTACTGGGTGGTTGCCACAAGAAGAAAACCGGAGAAAAACGGGGCCAACCACTTGATTATGCTCCCGTGTCTCCTCTGGAAATGCTTCCGCGCACCACTTTTGCCTTGGTTTGTGCTCCCCAATCACTCCGGGTCATCGCTCACTGGCATTTATTGGCTGTTCGAGGAGTGACGTAGACAGCTTCACCTCCGGGAGGCCGTTCCCCACAAACCAACATAGCACAGACCAAGCCCGTGCAGTTAGGATTGTGCGAGGCGTTCGGCTGCGTCGGAGAAAAGGAAATCTTTCTGAGCACCTTGTGGATATCACAAGCGACAAGCAGCAACGATGTTTATCAGCGACAGAAGGGAGTTGTGCGAACAGTAATCGTGTGATGGTTCGTGGCAGTGAACGACACATTGTGAATGACACAGTGTTGAGGGACCTGGCGGTTGCTGGTGTGGCGAAAAAAATGGTGAGTGAGCTCTCCTTGAATTACCTGTGTTATTGTTGTCAGGTAGTGCTAAGATTGGATAGTGTTGGGTTGAAAAACCAAACATGTGATCGATATTTGGTTAATTTTACAAGGCGTCAGTGAAAAGTCAGCGAAATTCCGATAAAGTGTTGTTTGGAATACATGTTTTTTTCCTATTATAACTTTGGTAAAGCAAAAGGGAGAGGTGAGCGGGTTGGTACTGATTCATTATGGCGTAAATGTAGCGCAAAAAAAAGAGTGAACACCACAAGCGCTTGTGGTGTTCACTTTCTTGTACTCGTTCTGATTTGCGCAGCATTAACGCCATAATACCTTCGGTAAATTGAATCAAGTCGCTGTGATATTTGGAGCACTGATTAGATATGCAACAATAAAAAATATGATAGTGTTAGGTTGATTGAAAAAAACGTCACTAACTGGTATAGGTAAACCTAACTGATTAAAGATATTTTTGGTCTTGCCAGTGCACACAAACGGCAACGTTTGTCCACTTTCAACATCAATAAATGCCAGGTTGAGGTCTCTCCCTGCGTAAAAATATTTCGACAGAATATGTAAGCTTGAAAATTGTACATGTAAACTTGAACATAATACTTGAATATGTAAACTTTAATAGCTAGAATCAGTGTGGAATATTTATAAATGTTGTGGACTGAGGTAGGCATCGTAAATGGTACAGACTATTAGAACGCATACACACACTCATACTTGTGAAAAAAGTTATTTTGATTGGATAAATGCTATCTGAGACATTAATCTACAAAAATACAAGGCTCTTCGCGAGACATGGTGCTTTCATGAAAAGAAAGAGGGGAGCAAAACAAACTGACAATACTGAAGACGAAGAAGGCAAAAAAAAATTGGCCCGAATCTACATTTTACGATAGTTTTGCGTCTGGAGAGAGTGAACAAAACGTTTATTTGATGTTATACGCAAGAAAATTAGTTAATGGTAGTCTGGAGGCGCTGCCTTCGAGTGGCTCGAGCGTGCAGCGGAGGGGACCGAGCGCATCAAGTCACGTCACACGTGAGACATGAGCGCCATCTGGCAGTTATCTCGGAAAACGAAGCGCGCGCACCCTGCGCACCCGTCTCGGAGGGGATAAGGTGTAGAACGCAAGACGACGGGTAGGGGCCACCACCGTGTCGTCTTAGCGAAGCGCTGGAAACACTTGCCTTTTTGTGCAAGCGTTGCCTGGTCAGCGCAACGTGATAAACGCTACGGTCCTTATATTTACTCATGCATGTCCTTTCTAGTAAAAAGACACGCATACAGAATATGGACGTGTTGTTATGGTGCCTCAGACATGCGCAATAATTGCTTTTTAATTGACAATAACACAAGTATGGCAGATGAATCTTGAGCAATATTGGTGGGTGCTGCAGATGGGGTCGGGTGTTTGGAGTATGGTTTGGCCACTTTGGTGTCGTTTAGGGTACCGTTAAGGGCGGACAAACAGACAAATGTGCAGACAGACAGACAGACAGACAGACAGACAGACAGACAGACAGACAGACAGACAGACAGACAGACAGACAGACAGACAGACAAACAGAGAGACAGACCAAAATTTTTGTGTCGAAAGTCCCCAAGAAAGGCTATCGCTTTTGAAAGCGACAGAGTCCCTATACGAGCGCTGAGCAACCTGTCATGTTCCCATATCGCAACTAGCATCGCCTCAGCCTTTTCCCTCAGAATCAACTAAGACTTCATTTGCGACAGTGTTAGTATTATGTAAATTCTCGAAGAAAGTGAAACGGAGTTCCGGAGCTAGCACTTACCGATTAAACATCGTCTTCCAGTTCTACGAGCACGGTTGTTGTTCTTAACATTTGGTGCCATAACCCGAAACTACGACCCCACCTGGAACATAGATGAGAGGGAAGTGAAGCGGGGTTCTGGAGCTAACCCCTGTCGAATAGACATCGTCTTCCAATTTAACGACTACGGTCCTTGTTCTTAACATTTGGGGCCGAAACTCGGCACAGGGACCCCAGACTAGAGGAAGGTGCAACAGGGTTTTGGAGCTAGCCCTAGTCGAGTAGACATCGTCTTCCAGTTCTACGACCACAGTCCTTGTTAATTTGGTGCCCCCAAACCCGGGAGTGTTCCACGCTGGGCTCCAATGTCGTCAGCAAACCGTCTTCTGAGAGTGCTTGGGAATGCCAGTACCAGTACTATACTTAATATTACGCTTCCGACAGGGTTACTGCAGGATTACGCCATCAAAGCATGTGAGGTCAACAGGCAAGTCACCGTTTTGATGACCAAAAAAGTTGAGGTCCGTTAGGCGGTCCGTCAGTTGAGATCCTCGACGTAACTGAAGATAAGGCAGTCGATCACGAACTCGAAAGTGCTGAAGAATACCATAAGAAGGTGTTTTATGTAATCTATGATGGGACGCATTCAAGCATTTTCAACCTAAACGCGCACAGCTTGGGTACGTAAGTGGCACAACCTCTTCTCCTCTTTGTTACTTTACACATGAATATGAAAACTACAACCGACTTTGTTCCTGTAAAATCGCTGATCACTCTGACCTTTACGAAAGTATGGAAGGAGACAATAGATGCTTGGAAGGCACGGAATCCAACCATGAATGCGAAAAGTCCGCAACTCTAAATAATGCTGCCGACTTTGATGGCAATAACACCGGAGCAGTCGTGAAGGTATGCCGAAGGGTGGGACTACCATATCAGAAAACAATTATTGGTTACTCTTTTTTGTAGGGATCAAATGAAGATGAGGAGCGTGGAACATACTCCGGAGCAAGCATGTCAGACTGTTAATACTACAGGAGCAACAGCCATAAGAGCACTGTTAAAGGTTTTCTGAAATGGGATTAAGAACTGAAAGAAAAGAAAACAAACGAAGAAAAATTCCGAGTTAAGTAGAGAGAAAAGACGCACATAATTTTAAAGATGACACGTGAAAATTGGTACAACCTATGCGAATCACGATCTCGGTCATCAAGCGACCAGCCTGCAGGAAATTGCTTTTTTGCTGTAGGCGGCTGAAAAGAACCAACCGTCGCGCTCAAGGCATACTGGACAGAACACAGTTAAAGCACTCGACAGCTTGGAAGGAGAGAATGACTGCATCGAAAGGAAATGAATTCAGGAAAATAACGGATAGTCTACTCAAGAGAACTGAAGAAAACCGGAAAGCAAGAAAACTTCATACAAAGAACGCGCGAGGCACCGACTGACCTAAGCAACTTCAAGTAGCGACCTAATGTACGAAGAGTGACTGTGATTCGGGATCGCTCCAAACACTTCAAATTTCAATTGAGGAGAAAGGTCGTTAATAACACCTGGCTAACATTGACTTGATTACGGCGACTACTGAAACACCTGGATAACATTGACTTGATTACGGCGACTACTGCAACACCTGGATAACATTGACTTGATTACGGCGAATACTGTCAGAAGTTGGACTATTGCAAACTGCGTGTGAAAGAATACGCCGAACGTGATACTTGTGTATGTGAGCTAAGCGGTGGCAGTGCAAGAACACTTGTTTGAGTGTCGCCACTGCGTCACGCAAGCGGCGTTGCCGTCGGAGCCTGCTCACTGCGTTTCGTAACTCCACGGGGTGAACCACGCGCTACAGAAACTGTATATGTTAGAAGTGGCAAACTGACTTTCGTAACATTTGTTTCCTTCCCGTCGGAAGATGTCGAAAACGAAGAAGTTGGCCATGAGCTTGGGCTGAGGCGCGATGGGCGCAAAGTAAGAGAAAAACGAAGTTAGAATGTGAGGCTAAGGGAGCACGTGTGAAGTCTGAAAGGTCGCCCTAACACACATTTAGAAATGCATTGCAAGGAATGCTCTCCTTGTTTTAACAACACTATACCGTAGTTTATAGGAATCAAAGCAGGACTTCAAAAGAAATGATGGAAGCCTATCTCAAAGACAAACAGAAAGATAAGTGTGTTAGCCACGCTCCGGTAGCCTTACTGGCGAAGCAAATTCCACTCCCGTTTGTTGTTCAGTGAACTTGTGACTGCTAGTTGTGACACGTGCGCAGCGCAGATATATTTTGGTGACCAGAGTGCACAGAACCGAGGAGTGTAATGCGAATTGTTGCCCCGCCACGGTGGTCTAGTGGCTAAGGTACTCAGCTGCTGACCCGCAGGTCGCGGGATCAAATCCCGGCTGTGGCGGCTGCATTTCCGATGGAGGCGGAAATGTTGTAGGCCCGTCTACTCAGATTTGGGTGCACGTCAAAGAACCCCAGGTGGTCTAAATTTCCGGAGCCCTCCACTACGGCGTCTCTCATAATCATATGGTGGTTTTGGGACGTTAACCCCCACAAATCAATCAAAGCGAATTGTTTTCGAAAAAATAAACCAGTAGTTAGATTGCGCCCGCCTGTGTTTTCTTAAGTGTCTCCGTGTGCTTGCGCAAACATATCAAGATGAATATGTTCCAACTATAAGCCAAATCGCAGTTTTGCTCTAGAATGCTGAGCTTGCCCTTTACGAAGTAAACATCATCTTCCAGTTCCACGGCCACGGCTCCGTGTTCTTAACTCACTTTTTCTACTACAAAGTCAAAAGATACCCAGGGCACGTCCCTTGCACTGAGCACGTGGCGGGGGATGCACGTGCCCGGGTGCGTGCGAGAGAAAGGGGGCAGTCTGCTAGTACGTGCTCTTGCACAGTATAGTGTGACAGAGGGCATTGCAATCTTCGATGGCTGTCTCAAGGCAAACATGTTTCTTAAATGAGATTGAATAAAAGGTAATTTCATTAGCGAGCGAACCATGCTACTACGTTTTGACCGCCTTCTATTTTGCTTTTGAACTGCATCGGCTCACCGTGCTTTCCCTCTCCTTCAGACTACATTTTACAGCGTACGCGATAGTGCGCGTCTGCTAGGAAGGCATGTCATATTTACCTAGTCAAGCAGCCAGCTACTTTCGATTCAAGCTTTTTATTGCATTTAATGCATATCTTAGTGCACGCGATGCTATTCGCGGGTATTCGCTTCCGTCGTAACAAATGAGTTTTCAAACGTGTGATCGTCGCGCAGTGCAATAAATAGCTACGACCGGCCGCATTTGCAGTTTGTCGAATTCTCGCCGGCACGAGTGAAGATGAGGATGAACGGCGCACTCCTGATTCTGTGCTTGGGCCTGGTCTTCATTGTGGGCGGTGAGTGTTGGCGAGGCGAAAAGTGAACGTTAAGTGCCCTGCAAAAGGTATGTCGCGCGGCTGAAGTTACGTGGCTATTTATTTCAGGATTTTGTCGTAGTACAGTTGGGTGTTGTGATGAGTCGGTGATCCACTCAGAAACAATTTTTCAGACTTTCAATAACAATTCCCAGAAACGTGCATCGGTGCATCTGCGGAACGGCTCGTAACTTTCCCACGAACTTTAAAAGATATGCATTGCCACCACCGCCGGTGACCGTGTCAAGCTTGTCGGTGAGGAACTATTGGAGTAATTGCAGGAGTATAACAGCGCATGGCTGTTCGAGTTGATCTCTGAAACCCACTATACTGCAGTGCTCCAATGTAATTGTGCCTTCTTGCCATAGCGATTACTACAAATTTACGAGTATTTGTTGTGTATAGCTTAGAAGAAGTGTGCCTTCGGCACCAGCTATTGTAATAAACCGTGCAGGGTCTGCATACGTGCATCTGCTTTGCTATGATACGAAATATATTGTTACGCATGCCTTGGAAGAAAAAGAAGATGGGTGAACATGCTGACTGCCCCAAGAGCTGCCTTGTGCCTATTGTGCCTAAATGAACGGTGACCATGACCATTAATGAATATTAGAAATCGTTTCCAGAAGGCAAAATGATTCTTCGGTAGTATAATACAGTGCAGTAGGTTTTAATTGTTGACACGTAAGGTGCACAATGGCAAACTAATATGAAAGGGCGGCGAACATTGCCAATATTGATTACCTTTATGGTTGGTGACTGCCAGGTAACATTTATATTGTTCTTCGTCCATATTAACTGTATGTTTCCTGATTAGCGCACCGCAAGCAGAGTGTTTACGTTGCTGTTATGCGAAAAACACTGTGACTCTGAGTAATACAGAGATTTATTTTTCTTTATTTTCAAATACTGCAACCCAATTCAGGGCTATTGCAGGAGTCCGGTACAAAAATACATTAGCAAAAAACAACAACTATATCACAACAGTTTCCTTATAGATAAATATCGCAACCTCCTAGACAGAACCATGCACAGAATGAGAAAAAAAAAGTTATACCACTCAAATGACTCTAAAAAGTCAGATATATATAATCGGACTGGAATCAATGGTACGCGAAGCGTGCAGCAGGCAGCCCGCCATGCTTCATTGTTTGATTTTCATTCATGCGTGCCTCTATACGTGGATCTTCACCTCTGTGCGAACGTTGCATGCATGACGCTGCCTTCCTATAAGTATGCTAACTATAGTTGGACGCCAAGTGGGCAAGTTGTAGCCTAAATTTGCGTTGGTACTTGCGTTGAAGCGCGGTACATACCTTACCTTGGGCACCAGCTTACAGTTCCGGTAGGCGGCGATGTTACAGAAGCAGCGCTCGTTGTCGCTCGTTATTCGATCAACAGGTTGATCCAGCGGGGCACCGCAGCGCTTGACTGCAAGTGGCAGAATTGTAGTGGCACACGTAATATATTTCTATCTCTGTCATACGATCACACATAATCCAAATTTAGTCCAAAATAATCTATAGTCCAAAATAATCCAAATTTAAGCAGCATTTCTCAGCAGTGCCCAACACGAGGCAACAGTTTACCAACATTTGTCAGTGACAGAGAGTTCTAGCTAACACTATTTGAGAAAAGGGTGTCTGAAAGGCCTGTTGGTGCATAACTGTGTATAAACAGGACAAAAACGAGGCGGGTAGTTTTCGACTCAATAAGCTTACGTTAGTTGTTCATCAGCGCTCGTGTTGGGCAATACCTCTGCTCGTCTCATTTATGCGCTTTGACGATTCGCCATGCAGTGTGGTCCAGGGCTAGAGAAAACCTAACCAATAGAAGCCAACAGTTTGCGAACAATTGTCCATCAACAAACAGCATTACCAAATATATTAGATAAACCACACAATCACACACGCATTAAATGACGCAGACACATTGCGGCTGTTCTCGCGTCATTTTATGTGTGTTCCATTGTGCCTGTGGTTTGTGCACTGGTTCGTCAAATATAATGAACCGCTAATAACCTCACCATAACATATTAAGCTTAGCAAGTTCTTTTTAGCGAGTTGTTTAGCGAGTTAGCCTTGTATTCACCCAGGCTCCTATACTTCCCTCCGGATTTTATCTATACGTGGGGCATGGCTTCTCTGTCGCGCTTGGTTTAAAATTTCCTTTAGTGTGAACCACATTGCCATGGATTGTAATAACTTACTAAATCTATTACATTCTGGCGCATAATTGACTGGTGGCCTTCAGGTGCTCCTAAAACACTGTCATCTTCGTTCGTTATTACACAAGACATTTAAAACAGATCCATGATTATTTCAATGACTGACCTCTGCGAACAGCTTTGAACAATTTGTTCAGTCATGCACGTGTGCGCGAATCGAATGCGAGGTTTCTTTTTCCGCATTAGCTTTTCTGTTCTCCACTCCTGTTCAACCTGTGCGTGACACATTGCCAGCAAGGCACTTTTATTCTTGAGTCCCTTACTTTACCTCAAATAGGAAGTAATACCACTGTCGTAGCTTTTTTCGGTTTATATTCATTATTTAATTGCGGCTTATTAAACCACGCTTGTGTCCAAGCGAAATCTATGCAAGGCAACATTGACTTACAGGGAAAATATTACGAAAGCTTACGGTCAGAACAATCGCAATAGCCCCCTTAAGCACATAAGTTATAAAAGAACATGAGAACACATAAAAGCAACAGACAACAGTGAACGACATCCCAACTTCGAGAGAGCGTCAGTCGATAAGGTAGAAGATTGCCAGTACAATGACATGAGCAATGCATTTTCGCCTCCCACGAAAATGCTGCCACCGTGGCTAGAATTAAATCCCTCGATCATCAGGTGAGTAATCGAGTGCCCTGACCACTGCACCACCGTCGTGTAGTTCGATCTTAAGCATCTTCCACTCAGTCCACATCGATTTTCAAGCCCCCTTGCCAACGAGGCCTCTTTGCATGTATTTTCTTAAAGCAGTTTCAAGCAGTGGCATTGATTTATGGTTAAAGGCCCAACTGCCACGCAGAATATGCTAAATTGTGCCTCAAGCCTTCAGTTTTAATGTATGCATCGATCAAGTTTTTTTTTCTCTCATTAACGACGCTGCCGATATCACATGAAAATTCTAGCGAAACGGGATTTTCATTGCTATTGCGCTAAACCACACTTTTGAAAATGTCCGTGCAGGCGTGTCGAGTTCCAGTGTGCTCAAGGACCTTCCAGGGTGCACGTTTGCTGAGGCCGAAAAGTGCGGATATGACTTCGTTCCTTACTTCAATGGGCCGACTCTACCCGACAATGCGAAGGGTCTCGAAGAGACGTGCATGTAAGTAAAGCCTTTAATGACTTCGTAGAATGAGAGGCAGCTCACAGTCACTCCCTGACTGTGATCCGACTTGTAAGGTACAATGCTGATGTTCGGCCTTGTTGCTCAAGCATAGTGATTGTGTGAAATCTTTCGAAGGAACATAAAAGAATAGAAAGCGATAGTGGTAAGTTCACTATTGCCATCGTTCTTTCTACCGCTTTACATTGTCAGTATATTGTTACGGGGAAGGTTTATTCGGTTAGAGCAGATCTAGCTAACACCGTACAAAGCGCACAGCATTGCAGGAAAACAAGGCTGCTCGACTGTTTAACCCAGTACGAGAACGTTGTCACCTTCCTTCATTGGATGCCATTTTAGAGCCTGTGGTGAAGCGACAGTTCCGTATGCATGATAATATAATTGGCAAGCATAAGGCAAGGTAAGCGTTGCTAATCGGTCCTCCGGAAACTCACGAGGTGGCGGTGGCGAAGCGCTTAGAAAGGGGAATCAACAAATGCACGTATTTAGTAAAAAGCCTTGCATATTTTGTTGGGACGTCGCGCTACAACCAGTGGTGCTTAATTTTGTTTCCATAGGCTGTGCCTTAATGTTGGCCACTTGTGACCGCCAGCAGCCCTTCAAACCAAGCATTCGGTCATGTTGCTTGTCAACCCCCTGCTACTTTCAACAGTTCAATAGCCCTACTGCTAGCGCATGACACCTCACCAATAACATGCCACGAACCTGTTTGAATCTATCAAATGGGAGTGGAGTTACAGGTATTTGCCGCACACTTCTATGCGGTTTCTCTCTTTTCGTACCAACGAACAAGCTGAGGTACGCGTGCCCTGCCACGGTGGTCTAATGGCTAAGGTACTCGGCTGCTGACCATCAGGTTGCGGGTTCAAATCCCGGTTGCGGCGGCTGCATTTCCGACGGAGGCGGAAATGTCTTAGGCCCGTGTGCTCAGATTTTGGTGCACGTTAAAGAACCCCAGGTGGTCAAAACTTCCGGAGCCCTCCACTATGGCGTCTCTCATAAGCATATGGTGGTTTTGGGAAGTTAAACCACACAAATCAATCAATCAGCTGAGGTACGCATAGGAGAGGGTGGCAAGGGGGCGTGAAGATGCCTCTCCCTTCCTCACCTCACGTCATGACCTTGGGCACTTTCTTTTCTTCTCCTTCTTTCTTGCAGCGAAAGCTGTGATCAGATCACAAGAACCAAGGCATTGAGAGTCATTCGACGCTTCCATCCCCTTACAAGACTTCACCATAATTTTACGTTGTCATCAACCGCAGAACAAAGTGCGCAGAATGTCTTACATATATGTAGCGGGTGACTTCGCTTATCCGCAGAATAACGAACAGTGGCACATTGGGAGCTTCCTCACTTGGTAAAATTTATGGTGGTGTATGGTGCGATTGGTAACTCGCGTGTGTGCCCCAGCATAGTCTACAACGGGCTCTGAAAAGGACGCCGTTTTACCTTTCACCGTGACTGTGCTGCGTGTTCTGTGCAGACCTGGCTTTTTTTGATCAGCGGCTCATTTTCACTGTGATAGCGATCACGTGCACAAACACACGACACCATCTCGCGGCGGAGACGGTAACTGCGCAGCTAACGATAATCAAATCAGCGGAAAGCATACGACATTGGGTATATGGTGGTTCTCATTTCGGTACATGACTGCACAGCGGGGTCGTTGGTTATGCATCGCTTAGCAAGAATAGCGTGCCACGCCGTGGTGGTCTTGTGGCTAATGTTGAATTGCAATGGCGGAGTCGGTGCAGCCGACCGACTTCGCGAGCGAGCACTCGACTCTGGCGTAGAGCAAATCCTCCAAATCCGCCATCGGAACACAACCCACCCTGCTGGAGCAAGGCAAGATGCCGCGTTACCCAGGATACCTTGCGCGTGGTCTTTTCCGCTGTCTGTTTCCCACGTGGTTTACCAGCATCGCCGCATTGTTCGTTTGCGTGTTCAGCGCTATTCACCTGTGTGGAATGGATATTACGCCAAGCGTGCAACAGCTATTGTCCACGACGTCTGCTGTCGCTATCGAGTAGCAAAAGCATTGCCGCACGCTTTGCCGAGGTAGCCGAGCCGTCCATGCCGTCCGCCATTATCAACACAACTCGCGCCACGCCAGCCGCGCCCCCAAGCAAGCAAACGTGTTAAAGGAAATGCGTCACACTGAGTTCCGGTCCGCTCCACCGATTTCGGCGGAGCAGTTCTTCCTGCTCCACGGAGGGACTCCCGCTCTGAATCCCCTCCGGCTCTCTCATTGGAACTTTTGACTCTCGCTCTCACTTTGTCATTGGAACACACTTGCTCTGAAAGGAGCAGAAAAACTTGCTCCGACTCCGCCATTGGAATAAACATAAGGTACTCGGCTGCTGACTCGCAGGTTGCGCGATCAAATCCCGGTGGCGGCGGCTGCATTCTCGATGGAGGCGAACATTCTATAGGACCATGTGCTCCTATTTGGCTGCACGTTAAAGAACCGCAGGTGGTCGAAATTTTTGAAGTCCTTCATTATGGCATCTATCATAATAACTTGGTGGTTTAGGTATGTTAAACTCAACTTATCAATCAATCAGTCGCTGGCATAGCGCATCCAAGTCGTCACAAAGCAAAAGACTTCACCCACACACACTGGACGGTGTGTGTTATGTTTGGCTATTACTTTGCCTCATGAGTCCTGGGAGGCCTCGTCGGCTGATCGGCAACATTATTTGACCATGATCAAAAAGTGTTGCACGGATGTTCTGTGGCGTTCGTCATCTTTAAAGCTCTGTGTTTATTGTAGCTTGCGCAATCGATGCGTGAGTACATTAATCTGATCAAGCCCCCAATGAATACACAACAAAAGTAGAAAACGGTCCTGAATTGACCAAGATCTTCGAAATGTTTCACAGAAATGTCGCAGAAGCAGGAGGTGGCGTGAGCCTTACATTAGAATGCATAGCGACATGCACGACAGATTATGTAGATTGAAGTGTTCATAACGCCACCTTCATGGTGGAGAGTATTGCGTCCTCAGCGAACGGTATTCTCATGTGTCCAAAATTGCGCATTGTCCAGTGTGCTTTCCCCCTAGCATCTGGAGCATAATGCAATCGTCTGATGTGGTCTGCCGTGTAAGTTCTAACTTACAAACAAGCTGGATTAATTTCGGATGGTGCAGGTCCACTAACTGAGCGGCAGTATTCGTTCGCCTGAGTTTCGTGATTAATCTCTAATGTTGCACTCTTTTGTTCCTGCGCTACATGAAAAATCATGGTTGGCCCTGAGGGAATCTACTGCAGTAGCTGCTCGCATGTGTACTGAACTGAAAATATTTTGCAGGATTCAAACTCCACAAGTTTACATTCCATGACACTACATATGCTGAATTATAATAGCGTGAATATTGCTTTTTAGTGCCTCTTTGCGATGCCTCTAGGACAGCGCGAATATTTTATGATGCTTTACTTGTTCTTTTTATAATTTGTAAATGTGAAGGTGATACTTTGCGCCAAATGAGCTATTCGTTTTCAGTGCACACTTGATTGGTATGTAGAGCTCAACGTCCCAAAACCACCTTATGATTACTAGAGACGCCATAGTGGAGGACTCCGAAAATTTCGACCACCCGAAACTTTTTAACATGCACCGAAGTCTGAGCACACGGGCTTACAGAATTTTCGCCTCAATCAAAAATGCAGCCGCCGCAGCCCAGTGCGCACTCGCATTTTAGCACTTAGAACTAAAAGTATCAATGATTTCGACTGGACTCTGCAGTGCACTTATTGTAATTCAAGAATTCAACTCACGTGCACCTTGTTTGCTTTATATTTGCGAGGCGCCGGTGCCAGTTCTAGCATTGTGCAACCGCGACATATGTACTTTGGCCTTGTTTCGAAGCCGCTTGCATTGTACGTTGTGCGTTATGAATCACGCCTAGGTGGCCATTGCAGACCCGTCTTGTGTACTCATAGAACCCATGATCTGTCGTTGCAGATCGGATAAGAGACAACTAAAATGTGCCGAAGATTTTGGTGCCAAGTGCTTGGAAGGTCTGCCTAGAGGCATCATCGCGCTGATGCTTAAAGCCGTCAAGGACGAGCACGATATGTTTTGCAACACCACTAGCCCGAAGCACAAAGGTGAGTGAGTATGAGTGTGGAATGTGCGTCGTTTACACAACTTTTCTTCGCAACACCGTTTCACTTCAATGACGAACTTTCGCAGATTTATTTTTCTCCTTTTGTAGATTGCCACTTAGAGAGAGAGAGAGAGAGAGAGAGAGAAGGAATGTAGGAAAGGTAGGGAGGTTAACTAGACTATGCGTCCAGTTTGCTACCATACACATGGGGAGGGGGAGAGGGGATTGCCACTTCGATGGTGCCTTGTATTATATGCATCAAAGGTTAAAATGCTGATTATACCAAATCAATGGCTGCGGTTGTATCAGAGGCGTGTTCAGGGTTTTTTGTTGGGAGTCAACCCCCCCCCCCCCCCTCTTTGTTAACTGTGTTCGAAAGAAAACAAGCGCTACAATTGATATAAAAACGAAAATGACGCAATGGCGTGCTTCTTGCGAAAGTGCACCGTTGGTTTGAAGCTTTTCCAGGTAAAAGTTTGTAAGTGAAGAACCCTTTCAACGCAACATCAGAATTTCTTGGCCACCATTATTAAAAAAATATCAAGAGCCATAGTGTTGAGGAATAATTAATGACGTGAAAAGGCCGGCTCAGTAAAGTATGTGCCATGCATCGGGTGCGTCCTTTGCAATAATGTATGAATATGGCTGCCCCCTGATCTCCCCCCCCCCCCCTGCTACTCATCCCATATTTGTGTCTCCAGTGTGGTGGCATCTAGCCACTCAGTAATTTATTCAGGTTAGTGTACAACTAAAACTTTACAACAAACCTATTTATTTGGGTAAATGGCAACAACTTTTTCTAGTTTCTTAGTGAGCTTTCGAATAAATTTATATTAGCGGCGATGTTTTGAGTGTAGTCCTTGTAATAGCGATGCGAACAAGTGCTTCCTGGTAACATGTCGTCTGAAATTGAGTGTTGACCAGAATCGCTTTCACGGGTCTTTTCAACCTGATATAAATACATAATGTCTTAACTTGCACGCCGGGAATATTTAGTACGAATCACTAGGTAACTAAGAAATCCTACAGCGTAGAAGTTTACACATATCAACTTGTTATGCTCGATGAACGACCATGCATGGCCTCAGTGATATGTAATCGGCCTGATCGGCATATATATATATAGAGAGAGATAAATAGAGAGGAAAGGCAGGGAGGTTAACCAAGCTTGGCTCGGTTGGCTACCCTACACTTGGGGTGGGGGAAAAGGGGAATAATAGAACGAAAAGAGACAGAAAAGTAGAGGAGTGATCGGCATATAGTTGATAAACAGCCTATAGCCTCCCATCTCAGAGCCCGCGGGAGATTTATCAAGCTCTCGAAAATCAGTTGAAGATTTCGTAAGGTCATTATTTTAAAAAGTGCTCATAAGACCTGTGAGTCTTGTCTAGGGTATGTTGTAATAGTTCGAGAGCTCTGAAGCGTTGCACCTGCATGATAGAAGGCATGGCGTAATACTAATAAGCAGACGTTACAAGGGGCTCCGATAGACCTCAATTTTCTTCTCAGTTTAAGATATCAACGTGAAGATTCACGTCAGTTGAGGTTCGATTGCACAATATAGTGACAGCACAATAACTAAACGAACGTTGACATGAGGGGAGTCGTATATAGCGTTGAATATATCCTCACGATTGGTGCCTGGTTTACTTTGACTGCTGTGAATGTCCCTCTAGAAATTGATGTACTCTCTACGGAGAGACGTGCTACACAGGGTTAACGTGTTTCTTTGAAGAGAGCCTTATAGGGGGCAAGTCAGTATTCCCCAATAATAGTTTGCCGCAAGTTTCTTTTCCGCTAGAGTGTGTGTTAGAGTGTCCCCTAAAGTGTTTCAAAGTGTGTTAAAATGTAGGCTGATTTTACACGTGCCTTCGTCATTAGATACAAAATAGTAGAACACATTTTATTCGTCTGCTTTACGCCTTACAGCCTCAGTGAACTAATGATCTCGCATTTGGCCTGCTCATAAGTATACGCCACTTGACAATATGCCCTTACGGGTGGATGGAAGCTATGTAGACGAAAAGTGAGCGGGCCTGCTTGTATTATAAGGGGAATAATGGGGCTCCCTTAGCCGCATGAGCAAGGTCGGTTTCTTCATTTTGCGTTTTGGCAATTTTGCTTTGTTTAATTGCACCCCGAACAGAGTACTTCGACAGCATAAAGTGCATCAACAAGGCTGGCTCCGAATTGCATAAATGCACGAACAACATGTTCGTGGCCATGTTCCGCGCTTCCAAGGCTGCCGACAATCAGAAGATTCCATACTCCTGTTGGTGAGTGTCATTTAAAAGCCGTCTGATGATATTGGGCGCGGGGATCACAAATTATTCGCGGAAATAGAGGTAGAGAAACCAAGGCGCGTGGTAAGCTTCTATTTTAGAGGAGCGGCAGCGGTGGGTGGCCGCAAGCCATATGTGCTGTCAACATGACAAATGGTTTAATTTACGATACTACAAGTTGATATGGAATCATTCACGATAGGCTATTTCACGGATGTCTTTGAGTGCCGTCATATTGGGCTGTTAGCCTTGCCGTTTTGCGAAGTAAAGAAAAACGAGTTATGGGGCACGCATACGGAAGAACACCGTTGGACGTATCCTGACTTTACGCATTAGCTTTCGGAGGCGAAAATGAGAAAACATTTGTTAAACTGCTCACGGTAAAATCTTTTCCTTTCTCTAAGGGTAAACACTCCTTGGTATACTCTCTTATCTCCCGCATCCCCCTCCCATGTGCAGGGTAGCGAACCGGCCGCCTAAAGACTAGTTAACCTCCCTGCCGTTCTTTTCCTCTTATTTTTTGCGTCCCCCTTTTCCTTCGTGGGAGCAAGAGAAAGCGGTGAGCGATACCGCTAGTGTGAAGCGCATAACTAGTCTGTTTCAGTCTCTGTTGTACAATTACAAAAGTCTTCACAATTCCGTAACAATCAAATGTTCTTTTCTTTATTTATTTTTAAATTTTGAAACAGCTATTACCAAGACTTCATCGAGTGTGCCGAAGGTGCTCTGAACAGGGGCTGCAAGCTTCCGTCGGCGAAGAAGTTCCTGAATGACATTCTCGACCACGCCTTTGGCGAAGTGCTCAGCTTCCCCTGCAGCAAGTACAGCAAGGGCACGGGAGCATGCGATGCCCTGCCCCCCTTGTCCACCAAAGATGATGCCAAGGCTCACAAGAAAGGATTCATCGAGCCATTGGTAATCATATCCAGCAAGCTTAGCGGTTGAGTCACGTTGCTTCGCATTAGATATACATTCATATGAAAGCACTCGCTCATCACTGGGGTGAAGCTGTCAGGTTGGTGCGCATTTCTGTCCAAAGAGCTGAGAGTGTGGCAAAGAAGATGACCGACGAGGTAGAAGCACAAAGCAGAAGCACTCAAAAACAAATAGAGGAGAAATTGCGTTTAGCCTGGTTCATACTTCCTGCCTGGCGTATTGATGGCAAATAAAAAAAATGAAGATAGGAAGTGGAACACATATCAATCTTATCAATGTGGCTAAACTCAGTCATGTAGTGACAAGAATGGGTGTCTTTTGTACGGGTCCACATAAGATGTATGCTGCTCGTTCAGTCATTCTGTGTTTTTTCTTTTTCTCCTTACATGAACGAACCCGCCACAGTCTTAGTGGCTAAGGCACTTGTCTGCTAACCCGAACCGAAGGTCACGGGTTCGAATCCCGGCTACGGCGGCCGCAGTTTCGATTGAGACAAAATTGCTTGAGGCCTGTCTGATTACACTTAGGTGCACGTTAAAGAACCCCAGGTGGTCGAAATTTCCGGAGCCCTCTACTACGGCGTCTCTTATACTCGTATGGTGGTTTTGGGACGTTAATCCCTAAAATTGTTAATATTTTTTTATACACAGCTTCATCAGAACGGCGAAGTACATATGTATGCTCGAAATACGAGCAACAAAATGTCAACATTTCTATAAGACAATACAATATCAGTAACCAAACCGCTTGTCTAACAATTACAAAATATCTAACTTTCCATTTGACAGAGTGACAGAGACTGGTAGCTTGCGCATATCTATCCATTCAAATGTATCATACGTTACCAAAACTGATCTCGTGGTTTTGAATATGATGCCCAAACAGACAAAGTAGTCTTTCCTCAGAATGTCTGGCAACGGGAGGAACGGTAATGGAATTCTAAATTCAATTATGCCGTTTTTTGCACAAATTACTTATTTTATGATCTCCTGCTTCACGAGCTTGAAATACATATGTATGCGCATAATAGGAGTGACAAAAATGTCAACATTTCTACAAGACAATACAAAATGCGTAACCAAACCACTTGTCTAACAATCACCAAATAGTTAATTTCCCAATATTGTAACGACAAGGGTGGGCAGCTTACGCAAACATGCCCATTCAAATATGTAATACGTTACCAAAGTTAACTCTTGTGGTTTTGAAATGAAGCCTGAACAGAAAAAGTTAATTGTCTTCTCTAAGAATGTTCGGCAACGGGAGGAACGGCAACAGAATTGTAAATGGAGTTATGTCGTTTGTGTACAAACTACTATACCACTAAGCCACCTTATGCATCCTTTTACAAGGTCAGTACGCAGCTTGAGGGAGTGCGATATTGTGGACGTTTATGAATAGACGCTTCCGTACCACCGAAGTCGCGATAACGAATGTAATTCACAGTCTGGGTTTCGAAGGAAATTCCCGTATTGTACACGCGCTCACTACCAACTCGCTTGGCATTCGGTTGCGCTGAGAAGTGGAGGGGCTCATGGAGTACACGCCAAATAAACGCATGCTGCAGTGTGCGTTCCGCTTGTGAAATGCGTATTCTCTTAATAACAGTGGTTGCTTCTTGTGGAGCTTAACGAGGGGTTATATTGAAAGAGAAAAAAATTACAGCATATCTACGAGTGAATGACGATGAGTGGGGCGAAGCTTACATTCGTCCACCCTGCCGTTCATCTATCTATCTATCTATCTATCTATCTATCTATCTATCTATCTATCTATCTATCTATCTATCTATCTATCTATCTATCTATCTATCTATCTATCTATCTATCTATCTATCTATCTATCTATCTATCTATCTATCTATCTATCTGTATCTCTGTCTGTCTGTCTGTCTGTCTGTCTGTCTGTCTGTCTGTCTGCCTGCCTGCCTGCCTGCCTGTCTGCCTGCCTGCCTGCCTGCCTGCCTGTCTGTCTGTCTGTCTGTCTGCCTGCCTGCCTGCCTGTCTGCCTGCCTGCCTGCCTGCCTGCCTGCCTGCCTGTCTGTCTGTCTGTCTGTCTGTCTGTCTGTCTGTCTGTCTGTCTGTCTGTCTGTCTGTCTGTCTGTCTGTCTGTCTGTCTGTCTGTCCAACCCCCACTTTAATCACCAACTATCAGAGCACACTACGACTTTTATAATAATCATATGCACAATTTTACTTTAGACACACAACGCCGTTTAGTGAGCAATGCATATACTATAGCTGGCTACATACTTTGTACTATTGACGGATGAGGAAATGACCCACACCCTAAGAAGCTTTTCTCCTAAAACCAGGGTGCAACGAGACGACAAAAATACTACCCTCTAAAAAAATTTCTCTTTTTTTTGGCACACTTTTTTGTCGTTGCATGCCTTAATGATGATTGGGATCCTAATTTATCCGAACGATTGTGCCTTAAAACTGAATACTGACTCGTAGCCCCTCATTTTTCGAGGTATGCCTCTTTCAGGGGGTTACTTTGGTTTGCCTCATACTCAACGCAACCATTCTTCAGTACAAGTGTGTCGATGTTTTGAACATTTCATGCTCTCACTTAGTTTTCTGAGCTTGGGTCTCTCGTTCGCCTCTCGCTTGCAAATCAAGGAAAAACTAGCGTTCCGGAAGGAACCAAGCAAGTTCGTATGCAAGGTGTCTTTTTTCAAACTAACTTAGATGCGAATCTCACATACCCATGGTCAGACAAAATTAAGCACTCATGGCGTGCTCAAATTTTAATGCACTGGCCACAAATTTGTCAAATTATCACGGCTTGGTTCCAAGGTACTCAGTGTTCAATACCCCCCCCCCCCCCCCAAATTAAGAAATTTGTTTATTTTGTGTGAGTTTCAAAAATGAAGGGCAATATAACGTTTCACTAAATATAATTATTCGGTCATCAATGACCTTCAATCCTTTCATGAAAGCTTGGACTTCTAAAGGCCAACTGCAACGACATTTGACTTCGTCAGAATTGGCTTGGAATGCGGAGGATATGTTGAGTAAGCAATAATAATGGCAGTGGAAAAGCTTGAAATAGTTTATTTTTTTGTAATTGGCTCTTTGTCAGCTAGCAGACGATGCAGAGCTTTAGCGGTGTGCTAGGGCCAGTCGGACATAAACGGAAAGAACGTCAATCGCAGCTAACCACCGCTTGTGAGCACATATTCCTGCAGCCGCATCCGCTCATTTTTCTTCGTGAGGCCCGTCTACAAGTGAATAGTTCAGATAAGCTAGCTCTTTTGTAATACGAAGTATCACGCCGTAGGCTGCTGCAACGTATGTTACGGCTGAGACCAGCTCTCGTGCTTTTCGGGAAAACGTAAAGCTCCAAAAGCTGTTGCTATCGGAGGTATACTCAAGTTTTGAGCGGGTGTCGTCTGCCGTTGCTGCTAAACGGGCTACCCGAAAAGAGGCTCAGCACTGTCCAGGCCAGAATCCAGAGGGGCACGTCCGCGAACTTGTCGCAAAATCAAAATACAGAAACAGCTTCGTTCAGAGTTTACACAAGA
The DNA here is from genome assembly GCA_013436015.1 of Rhipicephalus annulatus. Taxonomy (NCBI): domain Eukaryota; kingdom Metazoa; phylum Arthropoda; class Arachnida; order Ixodida; family Ixodidae; genus Rhipicephalus; species Rhipicephalus annulatus. Next base: position 106,045 of record WOVY01002520.1, on the reverse strand, counting down.
CACTAGCGTAATCGTTGGTGTCCCTTAGTTTTTTTTGGAAAACATCAAAAATACTGGTGACAGAACTTCTTCTAAATGACACATTCATGGACCAATTGTAATAGATCCCACACAGTCGGAATTGATGGAAAGTAAAGCCGTCAAACGAAGTTGCATAATTTAAATTGTTTGACTTTGAGACAGGTTAGGTATGACAATGCGTTCCCTTTAACATATTTGTAAAGCATACATGGACGCTCATCTTGGTACACAGCGTGTCTTTTATGCGGTGTAGATTTCCTTTATAGGAAAAAAAATAAATCATAGTCATGCTCTAGTAAATTCACATCGCTGCTCTAGGTCATACGGAAATACACTATATGCAAAAATAATACATTGTGAAGATTCATTAGGAAAAAATGTGCTAATTATGTTCATAACTAGTGGGAAGTTTGTATTGTAACACTGTAGTGCGTGCCAATTTACAGAATACCATGTTTTTAGATTCCACAGAAGTTGTACTTAATTCGAAATGCTCATAATCGAACTGGAAGGCATGATCGAAACTATTTGTGCCCAGCGCGGAGAAAGCGCGATCTCGGTTACGGCGGAGCAATACTACACCTGACAAGGAAGGGACAAAATTCCAGACAAGGCGCACCAGAACCAACTGCAGTGTCGAAAATCGGCAAGAACTTTGTTACGTTCTACCGGCCATAGGCCGGCCGCGGTGACAAAGAAATCAGTCGATGTGGCAGTGCAAAACCAACGAGCCTTTATTTCGAGCTCGGAAATATATATAGGAAAGCAAGAGGAGAGAAAGAAGGAAAGTTTTACAATGACGCATGCGCCGAGGGGCGTCATTTGGCCGGACTTGTTATCTGCAGCATTCCTTCCCCCTAGTAGCCGTAGCGTTCCACGGGCTTTCTGATTCTTGTGGACCGACGTAACTCGGGGACAGGGCTTTCGGAAAGGTCATCCGCTTCGCATTTCGGAGCATCCTGGGTGGTTCGGTGTTGTCCCTCGGGTGGCGGTTCTTCTGGAGTCGATGTTTCTCGGCTTGCACCTGTGTCGGATGAACGTTTTCGCACCTGGTCGACATGACGTCGAACGACGCCGTCTTCCGTTGCTACAGTGACGAGACGTGCCCCACTCGTCGATTTCACTTTGCCTGGCGTCCACTTGTCTCCAACACCGTAGTTGCGCACATAGACGGCATCTCCAGGAGCGAAGTACCAACTCGCAGACTCAGCACCTGGATTCTTCGGCAATTCGTGGTTCCTGGGAGAAAAGCAAATATCCAGTCTAGTACGCAAACGGTAGCCCAAAAGTAGTTCAGACGGCGAAACCCCTGAAGCTTGTGGCGAATTCCTATAGTTACAAAGAATTCTTGACAGAGCCGTTGACAGTTCAACTCCGGGCATTCTCTTCAACCCATCCTTAAGGGTTCGCACGGCGCGTTCTGCGAGCCCATTGCTTTGAGGGTGGTAAGGAGGGGTACGAATGTGCTCGATTCCATTTTTCTGCACAAATCGAGCAAATTCTGCCCCTGTAAAAGGCGTACCGTTGTCGGTAACTATGGTGCGCGGTAATCCAAACCGGCTGAACAAGGTTCGCATAGAATCCACCGTTGCATTAGCGGTTGCTCGCGATACTGGAATGGCTTCTATCCAATTGCTGTGTGCATCCACGATTACCAACAGCATTTTGTTGGAAATAGGTCCTGCGTAATCTGCGTGCAACCGCGACCACCTCTCACGCGAAATTGGCCAACTGACGCGGTTCCGTTCCGGGGGCATAGGCAAAGCTTGCACACAATTTTTGCAGTCTGAAGCGGCCCTCTGGATGTCTTGATCCAGACCGGGCCACCAAAAGCTAACCCTTGCCCTTGTCTTCATGGTGGACGCTCCCTGATGAGACTCGTGCAACAATTTCAATAGCTTCTCACGCGCCGTTCTTGGTATCACTACCCGATGGCCCCAGAATAACATGCCCTTCTCGACAGACAACTCATGTCGCCTTTTCCAGTATTCGACCATTTCTCTGCTGTCACCCGCGACGGAAGGCCATCCTTCAGTCACGTACCTACATACTTCTTGTAAAACGGCGTCCGCTTCTGTGAGTGCTTGAAGTTCTTTGTGCGAAACCGCGGGCTCGTCCAGCTGGTCAATGAGAAGCACCATTTCCGTGAGGTTTTCCGTTTCTGCTTCCGGCTCCTGCAAGGATTGTGGTAAGCGGCTTAGGGCATCAGAGATTAACATCTGACTGCCGGGTTTACAAATAAGCTTGTATTTATACGCGCCGAGCAAAAGCGCCCATCGCTGAATGCGTGCGGCAGCCATAACAGAAGTCTGACGGTCCGGTCTCAGTAGCCCCAGCAAAGGACGGTGATCCGTTACTAACGTGAACTCCCGACCCAAGAGGTAATCGCGGAACCGTGTCACGCCAAACACTAAGGCTAAAGCTTCTCGCTCGATTTGAGAGTACTTCATTTCAGCTGAGGTGAGCGTTCGTGACCGGAACCCAATTGGCCTGTCTTCGCCATTTATACGGTGAAAAAGGGTAGCACCGACACCGTAAGGGGAAGCGTCGCATTCCAGCAGCAACTCCAGCTGCGGATCAAAATACGTTAGCACTGGGGCCGAACACAAAGCGCTCTTTGCCTTCTGAAATGCCGAGTTTTCTTTCGTGTGCCAAACCCATTTTGCGCCTTTTTCAAGAAGCTTATACAAAGGTGCAAGCACAGTGGACAGATTTGGCAGAAACTTATTGTAAAAAGTGACCATTCCTAAAAAGGATCGCAACTCAGCAACATTTCGTGGCAACGGGGCCAGTCTGATTGCGTCGACGTTCTTTTCGAGCGGATGTAGTCCCTCGGTATCAATACGATGTCCCAGATACGTCACCGACGATTCACAAAACCTGCACTTTTCTGCACGAAGCTTGATGCCGTACTCGCGGAATCGCTGCAACACTGCTTCCAGATTAGCATTTTCATTGTTGTTGCTCTCGGCTATCAGCACATCATCCAGATATGCCTGTGTCCCTGGCAGCCCTTGTAGCACCGATTCAATCTTCCGTTGGAATATCGCAGGAGCTGACGCGATGCCAAACGGCAATCTATTGTAGCAGAACAGCCCCTTCGGTGTATTTATCACTGCTAATTTCCGCGAGTCTTCATCTAGCTCGACCTGGTTGTATGCATCGCGAAGGTCTAATATACTGAATTTCTTCCCTCCACGTAAATTTGCAAATATGTCGTCTATGACAGGCAATGGGTACTGCTCAACCTCGCACACTGGGTTTAAAGTCACCTTGAAGTCACCGCATATGCGCACCGTTCCGTCCTTCTTCAAAACTGGAACAATGGGCGTCGCCCATTCGGAATGAGGAACTGGAGAGATTATGCCAGCGGATACTAATCTGTCAAGCTCCTTTGACACTTTATCGCGAAGTGCAAAAGGAATTTTTCTTGCCTTGAAAAACTTGGGGGTTGATCCGGTCTTGATATGCAGTCGGGCCGGCGGACCTTTCATGAGACCAGTGCCCTCAGTGAAAAGGTCAGCGTTTTTCTGGAGCAGCTTCGGAATGACCTCCTGGGCTTGGCTTGACCTTGAAGGCTGCGGATACACGTTGAGAACCTGGATACGTTCGTCGGTTAATTTTTTCAGCAGATCCCGACCGCAAAGACTGGGCCCCTCGCAGTCTAAAACAGTCAAAGTACATTGCACTGTTGTACCTTCGTAGGAAACCGGCATTGTTATTGCGCCGAGAAGCGGAAGTCTGCCCAGATAGCATGAAAGCTGTAGTTCTGACTTCTGTAGCTGCGGCCACTGATGACAGTATGTCTCGTAGATGCTCTTAGGAATGACGCAAACAGGCGAGCCCGTATCGATGTCCATTGTTACTTGAATGCCGTTCCACGCGAATTCCTTTCTTATAGGGGGTATGAGCGAGCGCTTAGTGGTCAACGACCAAATCTGCGACGCACTGTTATCACTGTCTTCCGTTTCTGTCGCCAGTGCTGTCACTGCGAGCATTCTGCTTGTTTTGTCGTTCACCGCGCACATTCTGGCTAAATGCCCTCGCCGTGTACATTTGAAGCATCTGCGCTTGATTAGGCGACAAGCATTGGTTCTGTGACCCTGCTTTCCACAACAATTGCATTGTTGTACGCCCGCCGTCTTCGCGCGCGACTCATATTGAGCACTCAACTTAAGCAAACTCGCTTGCTCTTTGTCCGAAGTAATACCTTGCGAATCGCGTTCGGCGCTTTCTGCGGCCAGGGCAAGGGCCTCGGCTTCTTGAAGATTAAGGTCTTTCTTTGCTAGCAGCTGCTTTTGCAAATTCTTGGACCTGACTCCACACACAATACGGTCCCTTATCATTCTGTCCAGCATCGTCGAAAAGTTGCAATTCTGGGCCATCTGTCGAATTGCCACAATAAATGCATGCACAGACTCCCCTTCTTGCTGGCAGCGATGGAAGAATTTGAAGCTTTCTGAAATTTCATTCGGCACTGGGTCGTAGTAGCTGTTTAACGTCTGCACAACTTCCGCGTAGGTCAGAGCATTAGGTTTCTGCGGCGCTACTTTCCCGTTCAAGATTTCAATTGTCTTTGTTCCAAGTGCGGCTACCAGCAGGGCCCTCTTCTTAGCATCGTCCTTCACATCATTAGCTTCAAAGTAAGCCTCCACCTTTACCAAGTACGCCTGCCACTTATCTTTTGCGTCTTCGAATTCCGGTAGCTGGTGTGCCATGGCTGGTGGGTTCGTTCTGCAGGCCGTCGCTTGTGGGCATATGCTGGCCTTCTTGCTGCTGTAGAATCCTCGTCGCCACTGTTACGTTCTACCGGCCATAGGCCGGCCGCGGTGACAAAGAAATCAGTCGATGTGGCAGTGCAAAACCAACGAGCCTTTATTTCGAGCTCGGAAATATATATAGGAAAGCAAGAGGAGAGAAAGAAGGAAAGTTTTACAATGACGCATGCGCCGAGGGGCGTCATTTGGCCGGACTTGTTATCTGCAGCAAACTTCTAGATAACCAAGCATGTAGCTTTTTCTCTTTGGTACACCGTGATGTGCTGATCTCTTTAGACGCACTTCGATTCAAGTTTTAGGCAGCCGAGAAGCCATGTTTTCGGCACATCGGGCGCGATCAGTTACAATTTCGCCATTGAAATATTACAGGCGCACTTTAATCATCTATAAAATTGGGGATTGCATAAGGCGGCCAACACAACTTTATAATATACGAAAGCGCACTCAAGTCAATAGACAATAAATTTTTGTTGATCAACCTCGCCAATGTAGTTTAGTTGCGGTGAAGTGTTTCTCCCTTGACATAGATACGTGCTCCAAAATGACTGAAGCGATACTGTCATAAAGGTTTTGTGAAGAAAATGTGCATTGCCTAGAAAAAAACACCCTGCATACAATTTAGCACCAGTCATTACTATTTGCCATGCTGATGTCATGCCAACTTTTGTATATCAGAGGTTAATCAATTGCCGCAGGAGCATTAAGATATTATCACGTCGTGACGTATGCGACGTGGCTGTTCCAATTTTCCTTTTATAATCTGTTGTGAGTGCTCTTTATGCCCTCGTGTGATGGCATGAAAGTTCTGACGTAAATGAAGTTAAGGAAACGGCCGCGACAGCGCCAAGGCCATGTCGTTTAAGTCGAGTAGTACATGATTTGCATACGGCTGTTTTCGTGTTAGGATGTGTATTTTATGTTCGTCCTATGTCGATGTTATTCCATAGCAATGCTGGTTGGTATCAAGTTTATGAAAAGCCACGAAAGTACAAATTCGTAGCTGGTTACGTCTAATAGATACTCTCAAAGTGTCTCTGGCTTGCTAAGAACTGCCTAGCCTTCTGTTTTAAACAAAATAAAAAATAGGACATTAGGTGGCAAAACAACAACATTGACCAAAACGCAACAACTAAACATGACAGTGACGACAACTCCAGGAAATTATGGCTGGATTGCAGTAGGTTTCGAAATGATTGTGGTGTGGCGACGGTTTCGTGGCATAGCAACTGCAACTCACGACGCAATGTAATCGCCTCCTGTTTCAAACCCGGAACCGCGTACTATTAGCCACCATTGGACCGGTCTCATTGGAATCCAGCTGGATTGCACATAAAGCTCATCAACGCGAACCGGCAATAGTTATCGGAGCTGCATCCACGACTGCGCGTTGTTATAGACAATGGCGGAACATTCGAGACTCATCTGCCTTGTAGAACTTGACATAACTCTTGTTGTTGACAAAACTTGGAGGCACTGATGTAGCGAAGCGAAGACGCACTGGCTTGTGAGCACGACGCTTGGATGCTGGGGCGCCACCGTTCATTATTATTCAAGCTTCATGAGGTCATGTCATTCGAGATTGTACAAGCAGGCAAATTAAGAAGGGATTATAGGATCATGTGCCTCATCATAGTGACTCGTTGAATCATGTGCGATTTACTACCTGATAGCTTATAGCCCGACGTAGAAGGCACGTTTGACAAACCGTAAACGAAGAAACGGTTGAACTTTCCTCTAACCTTGAGTATCCAGTAGCTGGCTGCTAATAAAAAATAATTGGGCATTGCGACGGAAGGGAAAGAATTATGCATTTACGGCAACTCAAGTTGCGTAACTACAAACCATGTGTATACAAAATCACTTGCCTGTGGTGCAAGTATTAGCTATCGGTAATTGTTTTTATTTTAGTAACAACCTTGTCGTGACCACGCACGAAGGCATTTTTGCATAGGGAAAACAAAGTCATCTCACATCGCACCGAGACGTTAACATATGTGCTCTGTGAGAAACCTTGAAGTTGCCTCCCACGGGTTGAAGGCTTCATTATAATAGGAAAGTCTTGATAAAACATAATTACAAACACTTTTGCACGTGAAGGCGTGTTGGAAATTTGTTGACAAGTACGACATCACACCACGTTACATTAATTTTTTGCGTGTACAAGATCTTCAGCACAACATTTTCCTAAACCAGTACTTATTTTTAAGTTAAGCAACTCCCCGCTGCGGTGGTTATGGCACTCGAGTGCTCACTCAAAGGTCGCGGGATCGAACCCTGGCTGCGGCGGCAGCACTTGCGATGGAGGTGTAAACTAATTGAGGCCCATGTACGCAGAGTTTAGTGCACGTTAGAGAACCCCAGATGTCGAATTTCCGGAGCCCTTCACTACAGCGTGTCTTATAATCATATAGTGGTTTTGGGACATGAAAACTGAGATAATATTAAGATACAAGACAACTCAGTACTTGCGTTATTTTATTTTGTTTCTCTCTTTATAAAAAACATATTCGCTTTATGTGTCACTTTGTTTTGCATTTACGCTCGAATTCGCTTGGAGCGATTGCGAGCTTGTTAAATAAACCGAGTATTACTTAGGCTGGTATGGCCTGTTGTAAAAAGCGTATGATAATGATTGACAGAGAACTTCACGCTAATCTGACGATACGAGAATGTGGGACACTTTGGTGGAGGGCTACCGGAAATTTCCATCCCCTGTTGTTCAGTAAGGTACACCCTGACTGAAGTAAGCGAGCTTACAGCCTTTTTGCCACCACTGAAAATGCGGCCAACGCGGCAAGGAGTGGATCTCTTGGCCTTCGGGTCAGCATTCGAGCACTATGAGAAACAGAAAATCGTGGCGGGCTGTTAAGAGCATATTTTGACCCAACATGAAGGGAAAACCCTACCACTGAAAAAATGGAATGATCAATAGGCTCGAGAGACAACTACATCAGAAGGCAAGGAAGCATTTTTAGTGTAAAGGTAAATATAAAAATGTGTTAGCTCGACTAATACTGTTGTTTCAAGGATAGTGCTAGTCGAAGCTCTTAAAGCTTCTGTGACAAACGATGGGAATCGTCAGAATGAATGTGAATGCTACCCATAAAAGGTATGAACAAGCAATTTATAAACGCTGGCACTCGATGTGGATTTGTTGAATGAGTCGTCAATTCGAGGGAGAAACGTCACGAAGTGCGCTTCCGAGTAATGTTGTAAGTTGAACCTGTGCTCATGCATACCGTATCACACTGTGCTTCGGCAACAAGGAAGAAAGCGGTTTGCACTTTGTAGATTTTGTTAATGTCTGTAATGTCCTCTTCCTTCGTCCTGTGTGTGCAATGTTTTCTTATATCTTGAAGTTATGTAAAATATATCCCCCGGAAGTCAGCTTAGAAGTTTGTAGCTTGAGCCGCGAACGCGTTAAGGCATTGCACATCCCGCTATTGTGCATCTCACTCCAAAGCACAACAATCGCCCGTCGACATGATTACATTACTGCGGCTCTTACTGCAGCAGTTTTATTAGCCAATTTATTGCATTCAAAGTAGCAGACGGCGGAGAAACACGGGGCTCTTACTTCAGTAGTTTTATTAGCCAATACTATTGCATTCAAAGCAGTCAGTGGCGGAGAAACACCGGGCTCTTATTGAAGCAGTTTTATTACCCAATGCTATCGCATTCAAAGCAGTAGGCGGCGGAGAAACACCAATAAGTGCATATAGAAGCTGCGCTACTCCTACGATGAGGAGTCACACTCGAGCATGAATTGAAAGGCAGAGACGGTAACTGCGTCAAAATTTATCTTACACCGTGTTTGAGGGTGACTCCTCCATGTTAGCGCGGCCGTAGTTCCTGGCTGGAAAAAAGGGAAATTTGGGCTAGTTGGTGACAGTTACTTTTCGATAACTCACAGAGCAAGAAGGAAGCAGACTATGTATAGGACAACACGAGTGCTGACTCTCAATTAGAGATTTATTAAAGGCAATATTGGCATTGAGACGCCTGGAGTGTGTCATCAGAAAAGCGTTCCTTATCGGCGCTCGTTAGTGTCACGGCGCAGTGCTTTTTTTCGCCTTTTTGAGTCAGCGACACCTTTATCGAAACCAAGGGCATGATGCAAGAGATAATACATGAGAAATATAAGGCGCGTTTACACAGTCATGGGTACCCCATCCACCACTTATCGTCGTGGACAGAGAGGTTGAGGGTGAGTTTCTCAACGGCGGAGTTTTTTTTTACAGTTTTATTTCTCTTCTACCGTGAATTTTACTGCCATCGCATCCTTGATGGAAATATGTCAGTGAGGTCTTGATGAACTCCGGCATAACACACTTCCGTGATAAAAAAAAGAAGCAAGAAAAATGGACGCCGCGATAGAGAAAAATATTCAGAGACTAATTGGAGGCAGAGGCACAAAGAAATAAACACACTAAACGTAGATAGAAGAGAAAAAAATAGCACAATCAGCAAAACAGCAACAGACAGAACTGCCTAGGTGGCCACGAGATCCGCTGTCTCTTTAGCATTGTGCATTCAGAGCAAGCTACGTTTAATATCGTTTTTGTTGTTGTTGTACTGTCTGGATGATGAAACTGACTGTTATGATTATTAGCGAATAATCGGGTAGCAAAGTGACAGTAAAGGGTACTGCAGACTTGGAAGATTCGACATGTGTATCCAGGAGGGCCTTGACTGAGTAGTTTGCAAGATACGTGTTCTGAATCTCAAGGGATGTCTAAGATGTCCGACGCCGTGCAAGCTAGAAAGACCACCATCCACAAATTTATTAAGAGACGTCTCAAATTTAGTTGATAGGAAGACCCCACATGAGCGCATATTCCGGAAAGAGAAGCAATTTGTACCTCGGAATACCGATTTCATGTAGCAAGCACTCTGTAGATAAAATAATTGTGGTCAAAGGAGTGTGCCGCTACGTTTCTCGAATGGTAATGTCCTCACCGTTGATTCGGGTGATCTGGGAGGTATCGCCGCAATGTCATCGTTTCTGAGCAGTGACGTATGGGCTGTTTACTTCTGAAGGCTCGTTGACTTCATGATTGTGGTTGCAGTCCACGTACCTATATGGAGGAGAATATTATGTCTCGACCAATTTTTTGTATCACTGTAGGTAGACCGCCCTGCCTTTGCTACGAGAGGTCGTGTATGGCGTTCCACGCTGCAATCATTAAGGTTTGTATGGGAGTAGACAAAAATGTACACGACTCGATATCACAGGGGCTGGTAAGATAAATCCTTCCGTGAAGCTATGAGTACGTTTTTGTCATATGAAACACTTTGGGCCTGTGACAAGAATGATTCATGTGAGTGGTGTTCGCAGGTTGCTGTGATCGGGAATCTTACCAAAATTGTAAATGGAGGCAGTCATAGCATTGCCTTCACGTGCGATCATAGAGATGACAAGCAAATCAGTAAATAACATTGTTCGAAGAACGCCTTTGTTCACTGCTGTTGTTTAAATCGTTGTTTACTGTTAAGGCAGACTTGCGGCGACAATATTTTGTCGCACAAAAGCTCGCTTTACCGTCTTCTCAAGCCACAAAGTCAGCCTCAATGGTTAGCTGGGGCTGAGCTTGCGGACTTAAGCGTAATTGACTCTGGTAACCACGCTTGCGAAGGTGATTGTATGTTTACAGGAGGCTGGCATATTGAGGTGGCGCTTACAAAGTCTTCATGTTCAGAAGGGAAAACCTCTCAAAGAGGAGGCACATGGCCTTGGACTAACTATCCTTGGATTCCTTGTTGGTTATGCAGAAAACGGCTCTGTGAATAAGCGCATTGATTATATTTTACATCTTTCGCATTTACTAATATAAAATAGGAGCTAACATTGTTGGTTCCAATGAAATTTAAACCTTCATACGTGCCAGATAATATTAGAAAAAAACAACAAGATCATTATTTGTATTTGATGACCCTTTACACATTCGTTTGATTGGCGGTATTAATCAAGGGATCGTATTTACTACCTTCTAAGGCTGTAATTAGTATCTATATAGCGGCACAACGCCTGATGTCCCTGCGAATAAAGTCATTTATCGTTTACGCAATATCGGCGTCCCCATCGTGTTGCCGCTGTAGTTGTTGCCAAATAACCCCTCATGTGGTAATAATCAGTAGTAATGATTGCATAAAACAGGTCACATACATGTGCGCAAACGTAACTATATTGTATGTAATGATTGGTATTTTTATATTTAGCGGATTTTCTGGCATACACCATGACGTTAGTAATAGGTCCTTGAAAGAACAATACAAAGTGTACTGTTTGGTCATTATTGCGAGATGTTCATGCCAATATCGTACTGTCGGGTTTGGTAAGAGTGATTTCTTGGCACCTGCCAAGTTCTCACGCTTCGATGCGGCTTGATGTTCTCATGTATCACACGTGGCCATCACACCAAACCACCAAACGTATTGCTGACGTGGACGCTACACACACATAAGCCAGTTTCTTAAGCTCTCCTTGGGTGAGAAAATTGACTTGCTGACAGCAAAATGTGTGACAAGCTATTACGACCACAATGCTGTACAGGCTTGTGTCCTAATAAACAGATTAGCGGAACAATTATTTTAGAGATGAATATGTATTGGAATGTCGTCGTCAGTTAAAAACACATTTCGATAGTTAGTGTCGTTTCTGGTTTCATTGTAAACTTTTATGTTATATATTTAGGCAAATATCACACACACACACACACACACACACACACACACATATATATATATATATATATATATATATATATATATATATATATATATATATATATATATATATATATATATATATATATATATATATATATATATATATGTATATATATATGTCTATATATATGTATATATATATGTATGTATGTATATTGTACCACAAACGTTGTTTTGTTACCTGAATGCTCAGTACTTGCGTCGGAATGCATGTTCTGCTTTAAAAGTATTTCTGGACTACTAACGCTCCCAAATCTTAAAAAGCAAACTCACAATTATGAAAAAAATAGACAGCCTGTGCTCCTTTGAAACGCAAAGGACACCACGTAATGCTACAATTAGGTCAGATTTGGATCCTGAACAAAAGCAAACATATAGTACTTATAGCAAGTTTTCCCCCTGCATTTTTTATTTGAGAATGAAAATACTTTTTCTTCCGTTTCTCAAATGGGGAACTTCAGTGAAGAAGCGGACGAATAAACAAATCGGAGTATAGATGCCAATAGAAAGTTCAAAAATAAATTTCTGTCGTAAAACATAAGAATGCAATGATAGGACTAGCAAAATATCAAACTATTTGTTCAGTCATTCTTGCATGGAGATAATTTGTAATTTTAAGAGCACTTGGAGCACATTGCAATCCATTATATGCAAAATAATGTACACGCTGAATATAATAATACTATGTGACAAGACGTACTACGACACTTAGCAATATTTTGCAAAAAATGCAAACATGGCATTTATGAAGGAATGTATGGCGGAACAATACAGTAATGGTATGAAAGTTTGCTTAATAAGTAATTCAATGCAGGTACTGAAGTGAGGAACGACCGTATCAAAATAAAATTCCGGGCAAGGAACACTTTGAGGACATTTCGGAAATTTCGAAGGGATAGCCAATATTATTATATCTGTCAAATATTTATGTTTTTTTGAAATTTACTCTTTCAAATTGTTCTCTGTCAAAAGCGATTCACTGTTTTCAGTTGAATGAATCAGCAAAATATTTTTCCAATAAATCGGAGATGGTACACACAATGGCAAGACCGTTAAGAATGGAATGACCCTGCTTGTAATGTGAGTATTCAGCATATTATTGTGTATAAGCTTCTCGCTTTTGAAGGACTCGCAAGAATAAAAAGTATACACGTCGATCGCGCACAGCGATGAGCAACTCTGGGTCGACTCTCCAAACCGTATATTTGTTTGACAAAGCTTTGCATGATTATGGTCCCGTTCAGTGGAGTTACGATTGGGTATTGAAGTGCTAGAGAAAGGGAAAGCAGGACCACTGAAAGCCACACCTACTGAACGTCTGTCATGTGGCGCGTGTATGGAACATCACAAAACAAATAATGATGAAGTGAGAAGAACGCCCTGGAGACACCGGAAGACAAAGCACGCAAGACAAAAAAACGACAAGGGACACCGGAGCGACTTGAAGCGCGAGGATATAGAGACGAGAAAAATCGGCAGAAGCAGCGACCGTGCTGATAAAGAACGATCACCGGATCAAGTCAGTGACTTCGCACACTTAGGGGTTTGCTGGAATAAGCTTTGGTGGGTATCAGGGCAAGTATAATTTACTTCACCACGCTACGCTGCACAATTCTGAAGTCAAATTATTACTTACATGAAGGCCGGCTTGGTATGTCACCGTTATGCCGGTTTTTCAGGGAAATCCAGACAATAAAGCAACCATGTTTCTAATCAGAGACGAAGATACTTCAACGTTGCACTTAAAATATCGGGATTACAAGTCCTTGGTGCGTTAGTTTTATCATTCGGTGGAACTTTATCAGGTTGTAGACATATGAATGTATACTTTGTGGTGTTCATTTACTTACATGAAACAAAAAAAAAAGATTATTTACATCATAATTTACAAACTACTGTTTGATCTGTGAGACATTTCGCCTGGTGGACTGACTGTTTGCTGTATAGAATTTTCATTTTCACCTATATTTTCTTTTAGACTAAAGTTACTGTGTTTGTTTTTGAGCTTCTTGGGTATTTGAGATCCAAGATCCTGCTATACTGTTTTTGGCCTACCTCCCTTTGTGGACGAGCTTTACCACCTAGAAGACATGATCGGCTTCAGCAAATCCTTCAAAATGCAGGCTAAATTTGTCATTTCCAGCAATTCTTTCATTTGGTGCTATCAAATTCGGTTAAAGCCACAGGAGCATTTTCAATGCTGTGTCAAACTTCATTCGAGAATCTAGAATAATTGAAAGTTAGGTGTAACCTAATTTAATTATCGTAGCCCGAGCTCTCTCTGTATTTTTGTACCTTCGCTGTAGTTTTTTAATTGGACGTAGTTTTATTTTTAAGGTGTGATGGATGAAGAATGCACTAGTCAACCCCAGCTTTCAGTAACAAATTTAGTTTCCTAAACAAGGCACTGTCCAAATCATGGCGATCCCGAGGAACGGACCACTCAACCAACCGACCCACCCACCAAACAACAACCAAAACCAGCCAGCCAATAAGTCAATCAATCAATCAATCAATCACTCAATCAATCAATCAATCCTGGCTCCTGGCGACGCCTGACATCCCTAAGCATGTGGCTCTTAGTGGTTACCACAAGTTCTCGCACTACCCAACAATACACCTGAACATCAGTCGTACTGCGGTGGACAGATGACAACGGTTCGCGAAACCCCACCTCGCTACCAGTGTCCCAATAGAACTTCGTGTGCCGAGCAAACGATTTCGAAGCATCGCTTCTTGGACGCTCCTGGTTTTCGCGGCCGGTTGCATCTGTGATGAGCAGAGCTTGACGTTTCCTTCTTTCGTCCGAACTGGGAAGTGAATTGATAATGCCTGCCGGCTTATTGCACATAGCACGAGTGTTGTGATGTTGTGATGTTGTAGCTTAAAAAATGCGAGCATAGCATACGACAGCGCCACATCACCTGGAAGATGAGAAAAATGAAGGGGCATTGCAGCGCGCCCATTGAAAAAAGAAGAGGAGACGCTTGCGGAGAACGAAGCTGTTGGGACGCCGGCAAGACGACGCAAGGGAGCCTAGGGCGAATCCGCAACTACGCGCGAGGTTCGAAAAGCCGGGCTCCTGTCCTCGAGCCATTGACGTCCTCGGGGCACGGCGTGTCGGCGTGGCCAGGCTCGAGTTCTGGGTGAGTGCTCCTGCGGACATCTCCGGTACGGCTAGCGCCCTCGAAAGACCGGAGCTGCTGACCACGTCCACCGAGCCGACGTCGCTGACAGTGTGCGGCTACACCTAGACATGGTGATGCCCTCTACAGTGGTATGCTGAACTGTGCACCCAAGCGACGACTACATCCGAGCACGCAACGGGTCCCACTTCAAAGCACCGGGCTACGGCACAGACTGTGAGACTGTTTACTCTTTTCTTTTGTGTGTGAACCGCGTGTGTGTACGACGTATAGTACCGTATGTGCAATAGTGTTTTTCGTTCAATATAACTACCTTTTGTTTTCCTCACTGTCTCCATCTTCCTCGCATTATACGCCTTGCGACGTGACGAACCTAACCACGAAATATCTGGCATCCGCCACAGGACTACTCTTGTTACATCTAAGAAGAGCATCACATCGCATATGTGTGTGTGACAGCCGATGATGGAGGCAGATAAGCTGACGGCAATTGGAAAGGAATTGGGGTTAAGTGGCTCAGCACTAAAAGAATGGATGGACCAAGAACGCGAACGCAAAAAAGAGGCATGTGACGCTCGTCTGGCTGAACGAAATGCCGCGAAAGAAGCCGAGGCAGAGGCAGTTGCTAGATTACAAGCAGAGAAGGAAGTTCTTGAGCTCAAGTTAAGGTCGCATCAGTTAGGTGCGACAGCAGGTAGCACAACTACTCGGCAGCTTACCGAGGGTGCGCCCATAGGCACTACGCAGAGCTACCGAAGCCCACATAAACTCATCCCAACCTTTAACGAGGAACGCGGTGAGCTGGACGCATATATACAGCGATTTGAGCGCGTCGCTACTAGTCAAGACTGGCCGCAAGACAAATGGGCTCTATCACTAAGCCTTTGCTTGACCGGAGTGGCCTTGAGTGTAGTTGTTAGAATGGCACCAGAACATGCCACAGACTACGTAACGTTGAAGAAAACGCTACTACAATGCTTTAGGTTCACAGAAGAAGGCTATCGGACAAAATTTCGATCAGCCAAACCAGATAATTCTGAAACGGGCACGCAGTTTGCCGGGCGTCTATTAAGTTATTTTGACCATTGACAAGAAATGGCTAAGACAGACCGTACCTAAGATGCTCGGCGAGACAAAATTGTCGCGGAGCAGTTTCTCGCACAATGCCATGAAAAACTCGCTGTGGTTCTTAAGGAAAGAAACTGTGAAAGCCTTGAAAAACTTGCGGAGGCTACAGACCACTACTTGGAGGCCCAGGGGTTGATTAACTTCAGCAAATGTAAAGGCGATATCCTGAGCAAGCCTCCAGGTCAAACTCGAACGTCTGAGCGGCAAGATGACAAAGAGAGACCGCAGTATTTCCTTTGCAACAAAACGGGTCACAGAGCTGCTGATTGCTGGACCAACACAAAGGGTCCAGGCACAAAGCCACCCTTTTGTGGAAAATGCCGCCGCACAGGGCATAAAACAGGTGACTGCTCCAAAAGGGCCAACAGCGTTGAGAAGGCCTCATGCTCTTTTCAACAAAGAATGGGAGCCAAGATAATTAAATGAGAGTCGCAGGCTTCGCTTTGTGTTCCTGATAGTCCGGAGTGCACAGAAACGCACCTAGCCAAGCTGAAGGAAAAATCGATGCCCACGGTCGAAGGTGTACTCGAAGGATATCCCGCAACAGTACTGCGAAATACAGGATGCGATTCAATCATTGTCAAAAGGTCTCTTGTGGCAGATAGAAAGCTGACTGGAAAGCTTTCCTCGATTTACCTCTTGGATGGACGGTTGATGAAGCTGCCTGAAGCACACGTGGAAATTTTTCTCCTTTCTTCATTGGCAAAACTCGACCCCTTTGTATGGATACTCCTTTATATGATGTGTTGGGAAATGCGGAAGGCGTTCGAGATGCTCACAATCCTGATAACGATCGGAAGAGCCGTCTTTACACCCAGAACACTGCAGAAGAGAATTCTGGCGCAGAAAAATTCGCTTCTGCACAAGGACCCTTGTATGCAAACACTTTAACATCGGCTGCAAGGAAAACACGTTTCAAGACAAAAGTTGGTGCAGTAAACCGACAGGCAGGAAATCGACATCTACTTCCAGCTCAAGTTATTAACGCCTTAGACATCAGCCCACAGGACTTTAAAATCAAACAGGACGAAGACAGCAGCCTGCGGAAATGCTTCGAAGCCGTCAACAAAGAGGTCAAGACAAGGTTTGCTAAAATATTGTTCTTCACGAAGGACGGAATTCTCTATCGCAAGTACACCCTTCACTCTAAGAGGCAGGTGAATCAGCTTGTGGTACCAAGGTGCCTCCGACAATTTGTTATGAAAATGGCCCACGAAGGCATCCTTTCGGACCATCAGGAAATTAAACAAACTACAGACCGGGTACTCGAAGAGTTCTACTGGCCAGGGGTTCAGTCAGACATCACACGATTTGTTAAATCGTGTGATATGTGTCAAAGAACTATTCCCAAGCACTTGGTGGGTCGTGTACCTCTCGGCAACACTCCTATAGTTGACACCCCTTTCAAGAGTGTAGCCATTGATATTGTGGGTCCATTATCACTGACGTCAGAGGGCGGAAACAAGCACGGACTGACAATGGTGGACATTGCAACGCGTTATCCCGATGCTGTAGCACTGCCGAGCATCGAGACGGAGAAAGTCACTGAGGCACTTCTGGAGATGTTTTCTCATGTAGGTGTCCCACGGGAGATAATCAGTGACAGAGGCACGTCATTCTCGTCACGCCTAATAAAGGAGCTAAGCTGACTTCTCTCCTTCAAGCAATTGCCAACAACCCCATATAATCCCATGGCTAATGGCCTTGTAGAGAGGTTCAACGGCACCCTGAAACAAATGATAAGAAGAATGTGTCAGGAGTGTCCGAAGAAATGGGACCGGTACTTGGCGCCCTTACTCTTCGCTTATCGCGAAGTTCCCCAGTCGAGCTTAGGCTTCTCCCCGTTCGACTTGCTCTAGGGCCGTTACGTCTGAGGTCCCCTGGCGATATTGAAAGAATTATGGGCCGCTGATCATCTTGATGATGATGTGAAAATATCCTATCGGTACGTAGTCGAACTGCGGAATTGTCTTGAAGACACCTGCCGATTAGCCAAAGAGGAGCTTCAGAAAGCAAAAATGATACAGAAGAAGCATTGTGACCGAAAGACCAGACAACGTCAATTAACCCCGGGAGACAAGGTTCTACTTCTGCTTCCATCGGATACCAACAAATTGGTTCTGACGTGGAAGGAACCATTTTATGTCCTTGAGAAGAGAAATGATATCGATTATTTATTAGATCTCGGTACCAGCAGCGCAATATTTCATATCAATCTATAGAAAAAGTATGAGGAACCGCTGCCTGCACCACCGCATGAAGCATCAGCTGTTTGCCGGGCGGATGATACCGAAAGCGACGAGCTACCATGCGTTCCATTCCAACGAAAGAACTACTGCACCAAGTCTCATACGCAAGCCGTGTACTGCAACCATGCGAAGCTGCTTACTCTACAGTGGAGCGAGCGGCCCTGCCTTTTACGTGGTCGGTCCGGAAACTTCATATCTTCTTATTCGGACGCACATTCATTCTACAGAGCGACCACAAACCGCTTGTGTACATCACGTCAGCCAAGCATGTGAACAGCTGCGTGTTACGGTGGAGCCTCATCTTTACGGAAGTGCGTAGATTACGTGGGCCGTTTGCCAACTCTGTAATCAACGTCTGCATAAAGAATCGATGTTCAGTGGTATTAATTGCTTAAGATGTAAGCCTTAGAGCGCGATACAAGTATTATGACGCTTTAGTTCTGTGACTTGTCTCTATTTTTTTTCTGGTGTGTACTTCTGTGACCGAATGTGCCGAGTGTGCAGGGCTCGGAACTACTATAGTGTGCAGTGGTGCTTACGTGTGTGTTTCCGACAGCGAACCAACGTGTCCCCAGTGCCCTCAAGTTCTTCTACCGGAAGAACTTTCTTAAGTGGGGGGTGATGTGATGTAGTAGCTTAAAAAATGCGAGCATTGCAGCGCGCCCATTGAAAAAAGAAGAGGAGACGCTTGCGGAGAACGAAGCTGTTGGGACGCCAGCAAGACGATGCAAGGGAGCCTAGGGCGAACCCGCAACTACGCGCGAGGCTCAAAAGGCCGGGTTCCTGTCCTCGAGCCATTGACGTCCTCGGGGCACGGCGTGTCGGCGTAGCCAGGCTCGAGTTCTGGGTGAGTGCTCCTGCGGATATTTCCGCTACGGCGAGCGCCCTCGAAAGACCGGAGCTGCTGACCACGTCCACCGAGCCGACATCGCTGACAGTGTGCGGCTACGCCTAGACCTGGAATGCCCCTTACAGTGGTATGCTGACCTGGAACCCAAGCGACGACAGCATCCGAGCACGCAACTGGTCCCACTTCAAGGCACCGGGCTACGGCACAGACTGTGAGTGTTTACTCTTTTCTTTTGTGTGTGAACTGCGTGCGTGTACGACCTATAGTACTGTATGTGAAATAGTTTTTTTTTGTTCGTCCAATATAACCTTTTGTTTTCCTCACTGTCTCTATCTTCCTCGCGTCACACGGCTTGCGACGTGACAAACCTAACCACTACAGATGTGTATTGCGTGTAGTGCGAGTGTTTTGAACATTTGTGAAATGTGTCTCACGTGTGTCCAGGTACAACAGACAACAGTCGCTTCGTCCTCATTTCATACGCGTGGTTCACGACCAATAGCCTGCTACGAAGGTACTGAACACCGTGACTGTGTTACACAAGGCAAGGTATACTTTGTTGAAAAGAATGCTTGGACAACTTGTTTTGTACTAATTGGGAAAGGGAACAGCGCAGAATATTTGGAGTATGCTTGGGCTTTGCCTTCAAGAGCACAACGTGAACGCGTAATAGGGTCCCGTGTGATTTGGCTTATCAATTCCTTTCATAGCTGAGGTTCTTGGTGCATACCTCAACCGTGCCGCAAGGAAACGGCTCTGTGTGTAACATTGGTCGCTTTAAACTGTTCTAGAATGCAGTACTGCAAGTACAGTTGAGTGTCCACTGAGCCATAATTATTCATTTTGTGAGTGAGTCAGAGAAGAACCTAGTACGCGGCCACATAGCAACACGCGAAAAGTGTACGCAACTGCTCTTGTGTTGGTGCTTATGCAGCTGATGATGAATAATTATGTCTGAACAATTTGTTATGTGTCGTTCTGCTTGATCCTCTCTGTTGGGTTCGAACTTGGTGTGTTCCCACGGCTCCGCGACAACGGACGTCGAACGTCCCGGGAACCAGAGGGAGCGACGTTGAGCGGCAACAAGAGGCGGGTGTTTTTCGAGGGAGATCCGAGGAGGGAGGACTCCGTGCCTGCCACTTTCAACGGCAGCCAACCGCCAGTCGAGGAGACAGACGTTCTTGTGTTGTATTATGACAGTGTGTGAATTGAAAGTCAGGGTATAAAACCAAGGGTGCAGGGACATGGGCGGGAGGAGAAACAAATAAACGTCGCTATCGAAATGATGTCCGAGCAGCCCTTTCCTCAAGATGCCAGCAGATGAAAAATCTCATCTTCGACTTCTTTGGCGGCAGCAGCAAGTGTCGCGCAACAAGAGAGGAGAGTATAAGAACGAAAACGAAGCTTAACTCACATCATGTTCAGTTAACAAGTTCTGACACCAGGTGCAAATATAAGACAGCACTACTAGTTATCTTTGCGGCAACGCTGGCACGCAGTGCTGTCTAGAGCACATCTTTTTTCACTGCCCTCACTACACCGCACACACACTGCTACTGAATGTGGCGTTCAGGGTTGCCAGATCCCCGAGGAAAAAAAAAGAGCCACATTATTAACCGAAGTAGCCCGAACAGCAGCCAACCGGCAGCCGTTATTTTATTTTGGAGACAGAAACTTAGCCAAACACGATTTAAGTTTCGTTTAATTATCACCAAAATGTGACGTTTAAAGTTACAAAAATATACATGGCAGCCATGTTTATCACATTTAAGTAGAGTAAAAAAAAAGATCAGGTGGCTTCTGGATGAAGGCATTCAGACTTGAAAACGAGAGTAATACTACGCCGACAGTCAAATGGTATTCAAGTCCATTTGCGCCAGCATACCTCACGGCACTGTTAATGCAGAGTGAGTAAAGTACCTCATATTTCGCAGTAAATGTAAAGCAGTTTTTCATTCACGATAATATACAGCTTGCAACACCTATCAGACGTAGTCCAAGTTTGATCCTTATGATAGCGATAAGTTCGTGCGACATTCGAGTCCTTGAGTAGCTTTTTGTAAGTGGCGCAACAAAAAACACTCGCTTCGCTTCTGCGTTAAACTTGGAAAGAGCTAAAAGTTTCATTGCCCTGTCTGTAATCTCTCGGATAGGATTAGCACCTCATGCATCACGGCAGATTTACATTTTGTTCCGGAATTTCATTGCTGGCATGTCAGCAAACTCGACACCTACATCCCCAATGTAATGAAGGTGCCGTACATTTGCTTGTCAATATGGGCTCGGGACAACCAAATACTTTTTTGGAAAGGTTTGGAAAGCGTTCATCGTATGCGGCAGCATAGCACATAATATGATTGGCAGTATGCAGCTAGGGTCACTGGAAAAGCAAGAACGGCCGAGTTCTTCGCATGTAAGTGTTTTATCGCATCTGTGTTAGTAATACCAACAACGCTTGTGATGTAGCGAATAAAACAGAATAGCTGAGATAGTAAACGTCATTGCTCACAAGTGCAGCAGTGCCCATATTTAAATGATTAAGTCATAATAAAACTCGACTGAAAAAACAGCAGGATGCGTGTACTTTGGCCAAAGCTTCTATGAGCCGCATGCACCCACTTTTTGCCAACGTTCACCTTGCGTGGCGCCACCTATAGAACTCAAAGCACTAGCCCGTGAGGCGGATATCGACTACAAAGCCTGAACGAGTCCACTGCCTGCTACATTACAGTGCTGCTTAGCTTATATGATAAAAGGTAAAAACAGAACCTACCTGAAGAGATGAACGAAGAAAAATTGGTAGATATCAGATACTGTGGGAATTGGTGATATTTGAAGCACGAATGAGAAAGGTTGAACTGTCACACTAAAATCAGCACAACTTTACGAGGTGGACGTAAATTTTACTGTGCATGACTTCCATGCGTTGATTATCATATTTGCGATTGGAATGTGTTCTCGTCATTCATTCACGACACGGGATACCGAATTTCTTATGTGTGAAGCTAGCGAAACGGCCGCGAGTACGCTATAAACGTAGCATCTAGTCATGCTCTACGTGATACGCATGTCATGATTAACATGTTTAGAAGTGTCCTTTATATTCGTTGTCTATTCACGTCACGTAATACGGAATTTGGTATATGTGAAGCTAGCGAAACGACTGTGAGTGCATCATGAGCGTGGCATCTAATGATGTTCATACATGACACACATATTATGATTATCATGTTTGCACCAGTCATATACCTTCATCATCCACTCAAGTCACGTAACACCAAACTCGGTATATGTGAAGCTAGAGAGATGACCGTGATCTCACTATGAGCGTAGCATGTAGTCTTCTTTTACATGACACTCATGTCGTGATTATCTCGTTTGGACGTGTCCTTTTTTTTTCATCGTCCATTTGCACCACGTAATGCGAAATGTGGTATATGTGAAGCTAACGAAACGCCCGCGAGCGCATCATGAGCGAGGCTGTAGTCATGTTCTTATATGACATGCATGTGATGATTATCATGTTTGCACAAGTCATATACCTCCGTCATGCATTCACGACACGTAATACAAAATTTGGTGAATGTGAAGCGAGCGAAATTACCCCGAAGGCATCATGAGTGTGGCATGTTGTATTGTTCCTACATTACACGCATGTCATGATTATCATGTTTGCATTAGTGATATACCTTCATCATTCATTCACGTCAGGTTACACTAAGGCATCCATGAGGCTAGAGAAACGACCACGAACTCATCATAAGCGTGACATGTAGTCATGTTCTTACATGACACGCATGTTATGATTTCCACGTGAGGGCCCTTTACTGCAGTCATGTCATACCATACCCGTTTTGTGATGTCATGTGAACGAAACCACCGCAGGAGCAGCGAGACCATAACATGTAAATCGCGACATTCATGACAAACATGTCATGATTTTCATGTTATGACAAGTCAAACATGTTTTTCATATAGTCATGGTAGGTCATACCAAGTTTGGTATCGATACCATTATCGAAACAGCCAGGAGAGCTAAAAGTAGCAGGCGGCTAGATAGATAGATAGATAGATAGATAGATAGATAGATAGATAGATAGATAGATAGATAGATAGATAGATAGATAGATAGATAGATAGATAGATAGATACGGTCAAACTCGCCGAAGTTCGCTAACAAATGCATCGCATTTGAAATAACAGACATGACTAGTGGTGACAGTCTGGGCTCATCCTGTCTGTTATTTTTTCGTTCGTCTCTTCTTGTATGCACTGATTTTACTTTTTATCATGTTTGACCAACTAGCTCAATGAAGCGCACTTCTAGGATTCACGCATAACCTATGATCTCCATAATAATGTAAAAACCATGGCGGCCGGGACTCGTTTTAGGCACACCCAATTGCTTCCGGTACACTGAATAAAAAAATGCGTTTACAACGAGGAAGCCGCAGCCGACGGTGCATGTGATTGGACACTTATTACTTTTTTTAATAGTTTCGATTGGTTTTAGCTTATATTAGCTGTTAATGCCAGTGTCAGAACAATCGCCAAAAAGTAGCATAGTAGCCAACGCAATGTTTTTTTTTCTGTCCTCGCGGCCTCTCAAAAGTAGCCAATGTGGCGTATAATGTAGCCAATTCTGGCAATCCTGACTGCATTAGCCCGCCTAGATAACAGACCCTTGTGAGAACAGTCAGTGCTCGAATACCGACCCAAGCTGTCTTCGCACAGAAAGTAAGTCAAGGCCTTAATCATTTTTTTTGCGTGGTCATTGCCTAGTAAACAAGCTGTAGGCTCCGCTTTTTTTCGCGCGTTTACTTTTCTTTTTTCTTTTCCTATTTCTTGACCCTCCCTTTAGTGCAGGTTGGCGAACCGAGCAGCAGCTACAATTTTGGTTTACCTCCCTACCTTTCTTTCAATATATTTTATTTTTCTCGGTCAAGCAATACTACAAGAGTTAAGGAGACTTTTTACACTACTTAACATTCACGCAAAGTTCTTCTATGAAGCAGTTTCAATAAATAGCCTGTGTCTGTGTTAAAACACCTGCTTGTCACTCGCATCACCTCGGTTTGAGCCTCAGTGAAACCGATTTAGATAAGTAGTTTCGCTTGCATTTTTCTCGATTTTTATTTGTGAAGCTGACCACATTTTGCTCACAACCAGCGATGCCGACGCCGATGTCAACACCAGAATTTCTGTGAGACCTGCTTCTTAACGCTAACCCGTAAGAGAAAATGAAAGGGAGCTTGGGCTTCACCTTCGAGAGTTGAAAGCCATAGCATTTAGGAAGTCCATGTACGCCTCGCTTTGCAAGTCTTTGGTATGCTTTCGGTGCTCAGTAAAATGATGAAGTTTCCCACGAGGAAACGAACGTCTGCCTACGTAATTTTCGCCTTTTCGAACTATCCTAGAATGCCTACTACAAGCCGAAATGCCATGTGCCGACAACACCGTAGTCTTTTTTTTCCTTTTACAAACTGCCAAATTACCCACTACGCCTCCGCAAAGTAAAACGTGAGTCCGTGCAGCTGTACACTTTGTTCATGCTGTTAACGATAATGATGGTAAGTTATGTCTGAGTGCTTTGTAATCGACAGACTATTAGACGCCCCACTCGTCGCGCGATTCACACATGTTGACGCTTGGTGTTATTGTACGCTACTGCCATAAAATGTTACACACGTTAAGGATGCTTTCTGCACTAGACGGTTTTCGTATGAGAAAATTTTTCGAAATGACTTCAAGCGCAGGTGCGGCTTTATGGTGGGACACCATGGTAGGTACGCATAACGCGTAGGTAGGATTCTCAATCGAATCGGTGATTTTAACGCATTGGTGACGGCGCCGTTAGTTGTGAGAGAAAAATCATCATCTTATGCGTTACTAGAAAAGCGAGAAAGATGGAAAGATAATAAACAATCAAACATCCTGGGTGTAAGTGCGAATCAAACCGGGTAGTTTTTGAGGCAAGCAGGTGTTGCACCGCACGGCCTTGCATCTGCTGGGTGATACAGTAAAAATAACTTCCTCTGCTTGTGAATGCAGCAAAAGTAACTTTCATGCTTGACAAATACATGCAATCGGTGTACAGGCTTCATAGTACAACATGAAATATTGAAGTAATAATTCGTGGTGCAAGCTTACATTGTCATCGGGCGTCAGACCATGTGGATATAATAATGAGTGCATGGCGTAGTGCCAGTCACCCACTACGAAAGGTAGACACGTTGCGGTGCGTATAGCCTTAAGGCCAAGGAATGGGTTCGAAGTTCGAAAAGTTTGAAAACATTTCACGCACTAAGAATTTGAAGTACGCACTACGGACAGGGTATCGCTATCGCATTGAACTTTGAAAGGCGAAGGCTAAAGGTCCTTCAATTTTTTGCTACCTATTTAGTTCCGTCTATGGTGAATTTACGCCCAAGAATAACGCTGGTTTTCCACTCACAACGAAAGAAACCGACACGTTCATTTCCGCATAGGTCGCTGCCTACTACAGTCGCGTTAAAAAAAGAACATAATGGGAAAAGATGCTCAGACACAGAGCTGTATCCGTGTACCTTGTTCTACTTGTGGTCAGTGTTTTAGAAAAAAATTAGCACTAGTAAAACTATCTGTAAAGAAATTGCCTCTAGAATGCGATTACGTGCTATTGTTTACTTCGGAACTAAAATCACAATAAGAAACTTCCTGAATGAACACTCTTGCTCATGTCTCCCCTTTTGTGGTTACGACGAACATTTAATTCATGCCAATGCTATGTGTAGGAAATAAGTATTCCAACCATGGTCCCGTTGCAATCTCATAAGCATACAATTTTTGAAGGTGTTTTAACTTCGTTCACATATTTCTCGCTATGGCCTTGTTGCTGTGGCCTTGTTTCTGCCGTTTCTCGAACGAGAGATTCCGCCAGAAATAAAAGATACCACACGATCTTTTGAATTCACCTGTTTTTTTTTCAAGAAGCAAGAATCCCGCGAAAGCTGGATCTGTACATCACAGCTGCAAATGCCTCCTCCAAGCGCGAAAACATCTTGAAAGAGGTTTACAGCACAACAGTGACCATAAGGGGTGATTGGCCTCCAATCAAGTGAACCTTGGCGTATGCTTATTTCCACATCTCTTTGACATCCACACACACGCACATGCATGCACGCACGCACGCACACACACACACACACACACACACACACACACACACACACACACACACACAAAATCAGAACAGCTACGCAGTAGTGGCGTGAAGCCTGGGGAAGCTGTGGCGCTGGTGACGCTGTTCAAGTTCTTTCCCATCAAGTTCACCCTTCTTTTTCTTTACCACTGTGTTTTATACTATATATCACAAAAGACTGCTGAGCTTGATCAAATCAACGAGAAGCTGGAGAACCACATAACGGTCGAAGAGGGAAGAGTTTGAGTAAGAGCGCAAGACTGGGGATGAGTTCGAAGATGACGCTCATGGCATCATTACCAATTAGTGAGCTCTTTAACAATCGCCATCTCGTCGTGCTGTCACGTCATCAAAACCAGATCTTCAGAATTTCACACAGGCTATGACCACTGGAGGCTCTGGTGCCGAGCTGCACAAGCTTACCATCACCTCATTTTCTGGCGATCTGTGCCGGTGAAACAACTGTTGGGAGCAATTCGACCTGATGATTTATCGGAGCGGAAACATCCCTGCAACGGCCCAGTTCCAGTAGTTGAGGTCTTTATTAGGTGGCGACGCAGCTTCAGCTATAGTGGGCTTGTCAAGCACAGAAACTTTGTACCAGGGCACCATCGACATACCTCTCAACTGCTCTTTTGTTCCTCCTTCTCACCACCAAATTCCTTTACCACCCATCGCTTTACTATAGTGTAGTATACGGCTAGTGTGAGAACGACATCGCATTTACTAGAATTTATCGGGAATTATTAACTAATTCATTGGCTTTACTGGCAGCCTATTACAAAGTAATGGTGATGTTTTTCGGTCAAGCAATTTTTATACAATACTTTTTTCTAATCTATTGATTGCTGTTAGATTGCCGATTAAATATTTTTGGCCGTCAAATATTTACCAGCAGCTATAAATAGTAGATTTGGTGCAAGATAAGGTCATAGAAGCATCTTCTGGAATTGATACCTTATTGGCCAAGTATTGAGCAGCTGTAGATTGGATATAGATTGACTTCCACTATGTTTCGGCCAGGTATTTTGGAGATGCTAAGCACGCCAAACTATTTTCTCAAAGGCCTTCGTTATTGACTGATTATTGATTATTTATTGGTAGTTTATTGCTTGGCTATCATGAGGCATCGATGGGCACGCTAGGAGTTAACGCTTGTCTGCGTCTGCTATGTCTTTGTTGTAGTAGTGTGCAACCGTTTTTATCATTCCATTTTTGAACCGTAAAGTTAATATACTGATATGATAATCTACGCTAAGAATGCTTTACACATACCCACTTTCACTGGCACATCCACGAAAGCCAGGCCAATTTCTAGAAACGATGTACGGACTAACGACCTATATGAAGAGTTCAGCTTTCAGTATACGTCAGAAACAGTTTCAACGGCACGTTGTATTATTCTTAACCCTATTGTGTTTAACGATATGGTTTTTTTTTTTCAAAGAATACCACCAGTTTCTATCACGCATACAATAGAAAGACGTTTTGGTAATTTAAGCTCTCTGATTTCCTGTAGGTACAAGTCTACCAGTGCTCAAAATGCTATGGCTACAATGCCCAGAAAATTGATAGGAACGAGGGTGTGCTGCCAGCATTGAGAGGCTCTTAGGGACAGCGTCTCATACGGCAACAAAAAAGGAGATGGAAGAAGCATGTGAGGAAAAAGATTCTACGAAGACATGTGGCAATCTGTGCCACAGCTGTACAATACCACAGCTCTCCGATTGAAGTGCCGCACCCACAGAACGTGCTTCGTGTCTAAATCACTTTGACAAGTTACTTGACTTGGATACAGGATAACATCAGACTGTGATACAGCAAATCGACGGGGACGAATACGACATTGGTACACAATCCACGAAGCGCTTCTTGTGCATCATTCAAGTTCTCCTATGTCCTTGTCCTGTCAGAGATGAGCATCGTTGTAAGTATGGTCGGTTACAACCGAAGAAAAAAATATATAAACAGCACATCAAACCTGTCAGAACTGTCATTCAGGCGCTTGTATTCAGGCGCCTGTATTCCCCGCCTGAATGACAGCAGAACCGTCATTCAGGCGGGGAATACTACCGAACTAGCTGGCTTCCTCACGAGCCCTATGTACTTTTACTAGGCGTATGTAAATGATAAACGCATGTATAAATCAATGAAAGCTTACGCCTCACTAGGCAGTGATGTCCGAATGCTTCACAAAATTTACTCTGACGTCCCAGCTTCCAAACTGAAACAATTGACGCAAACGTGCGTCACTGTCACAGAGCCAACTGTCTGAAACACCGTAGAAAGGCCTGGCGTCATGCGGAGAGAGTAAATACCAGTGAGTGGAGCACTCATGCAACTTCTCCGTGTAAAGGGCCAAGACGGTTGCGGACAGGGCTGACATATCTCCAGATCGCGACCGAGTTGTTCTTTTGCAAGCTCACGTCATTGCATTAGCACGCAGGCCGTTCCTAACGGTTTTCACACAGGAAGGGTCGCTCTAGCCGCTGCAGTTGTATAAACATATCGCTAACCGTGAACGTGTCCAGTACTGTCATATAGGTGAACAACCTAGCGGACAGCCTCTTATAAAGAACATTGAATAGGAGTGACAGTCTATGCAAATTACCTATCCAAAAATAATTCTTGAATCAGTAATCATTACGATGATAAACTCATTGCGGGCAGTGATAAACTCATTGCGATGATAAACTCATTGCGATGATAAACTCATTGGCGTTGATAACGCATCCACGTGCCAGGCATCGTGGAAATTGGTATTCATTGTACAGACAACTGAAGCTCCACTAATAATTCTGCACAGATCGAGAACAATTGACCAAGTTGAGGAGGGCAAAATGATAGGTGT
This sequence comes from Rhipicephalus annulatus, assembly GCA_013436015.1. Classification (NCBI taxonomy): domain Eukaryota; kingdom Metazoa; phylum Arthropoda; class Arachnida; order Ixodida; family Ixodidae; genus Rhipicephalus; species Rhipicephalus annulatus. The sequence goes on along the minus strand of WOVY01002520.1, from coordinate 77,113 downwards.
ACTTTTACAAAAAAAAATGAAGAGAGCATATTGGGTCAGGACACAAATGGCTGTTATGTATGTCTGAATCGTAATAAAGGAAAGCAAACGGGCATGAAAAGGGCGCGAAGGCAAGACAACCACGCGTCATGAAGAACACTTGGCTATATTTCAATAGAACGCAAACGCGTGAGGTGTGAGGCAGAAAATTAGGTGGGCCGATAAGATTAAGAAGTCTGCCATGACAATACAATCGTAGCAAGCAGGTTGATTGGCGGAATATTAGAGAAGCGTGTACCCTACAGTGAGAGCATTCAGGCTGCTTCTGCTACTTCTGCTGGTGCCACTGATGATGGTGATGTAGAGGTGGCGTGGGATAAGCCCCTTGCAAATTTTTGGAACAAACAGGAAGCCATTAAACATATAAGTTAGTCGAATATTGTTTTTATTATCGTGAGGATATCATTGTGGTCATGCCTTTATCAGTTGTGCAGAAGGGCAATCCTCTTGCTGTTTTGATAAAAGCATTTGGTCTCACGGCAAATCTTTGCCATATGTGTGGGTGCAGCCCCGTAACTTGCTATGCATGCATGATGAGGAAAGGAGGCAATAAGTCAATGTTTGAAATAAAAATGTTTGCTAACATTGATATCGCAAACAGATATAGACGTACTGTTTTGCCCATTTGATTGTGAGTCAACCTATTTTTCTCGGTTTGCCCTTAAAGAATGGGGCTTATAGCAGTAATTGCGCTTACCGTATGGTCCTTCTTAAATTGCGTTTGCTAAATAGGAATTCATGCAAACTTGGAAATTTTTCTTGCTGTTTTTTGCAGCATGGCGTTTTCCTTTCAGTGGACTATTTATTGCTATATATTTTACTCCTGCAACTGTAATTTTCACATTTAAAGCTAGCTGAAGCAGTTTCTGCGCCTATCAACAGTTATTCTTTAAACCGGGAGGCATCAGGCCTGGTAGGCCTTTCAGAAAAATTGGCGATTCCTCCAAAAGCATTAACGACATGAATAGTAAGTGACGACAGAAGCGATAAAAGCTTGTTATTGGCCAGCTATACCCACATTAAATTCGGTGACTTGGAATTCCTGCTCATTTAGAATCAAAATGAAAACAACTCTACATCTGAGAAATGAAGCTGGGAGGAATCAGCCACCCATCACATCAGAGCCTGCTGTCGTTAGAGTGCACCCAGAGAGACTGCAATCTATTAAATGGACGCCACAATGACAGTTTTTGTTTGCGAGGAGGGGGGGAGAGTCTTTTGACACTGGCAGAAACCATCCTCAGTACAAAAAAATCTTGAAAGCGGTGTTGAGCTTCTGGTGGGCAACTTTTCTTGGAGTCGGAATTCAAGCAATGTCGTATATTCCTTCACATTTTCCTTCTTATCATGCTTTTTTATTTGTTTATGAAATGTCTGGTAAATGTACTGTAGAGACAAAGAAATCATTCGTTGGCATATTCTCAGAGGACGAGCAATGCAAGATTACATCTTTTTCAGTCATGCGAAGCAATATATGTTGTGTTTATTACAATTGCTCATGTAACATTGCACTGTGATTCGCATTACCACAATTGACGGCAGGCATGCAAAAGCCCCGCAGCTCATGTGAGACAGCCCCTGACATATTAGAGTCATTTACGATCTGCGCCACTTTTTCTGACTAGAGGTAGTTGCAGATGATTTGTCAGCGTTTGTCTGCTACAGTAATATGGCCAACTATTGAAAAAAAAACGCACGGTATTTTTATTGTTGAACCCACCCAAAATGTGGTATATATTGGGAGTCAGATGTGGTGCATAGCCTACACGCATACCAAGAGTGGTGGCTTTGGAGTATGGGTGACGGGACGGAAATATTTTGTTTAGGTTCATCGTAATAGTCGAGTACCAAGCACTTTAAATCGTTAAACACTTTTTTTTCTAAACACCACGCCGCTGACAGCCACCTCATATCACGAGTTCTATGTTCTTTTTCATGTTCATCATATAATGATACCTTTCAATGAAAACATTGGTACATACAAAATTAAGGAGGCCTTTTCTAGTTCTCCTGGAGGTAGTCAGATAAATAATCACAAACAGAAAACGCGTAGGTTTCACCAAAAAGCGCTTCGCAAAAAAAAACATATTTTTTCAAGTGATTATTCATACACGTGATTTAAGTAGATCCATTCATATCGAGAATTCAGAGATGCGTATAACATGTGCTTCGAGCTCTTGTCACGTTTGCCACTAACATTTACAAAGTCATAACCTCCACTCAGTTAGCTGACCCTCGGGAAAGTCTGATAATTTTACTGCCAAAGGATTAACCGCAAACCGAATTTTGTGGCAGCCCATGACCTTATTCAAGCACACAGTACGTCAGCAGGTGAGCATAATGACGAAAGATTTGGAGAAGCCCTTTGGCAAATATAAAATCTGGCAGCCTGTCCAGTGACTGTGGCAGTTTCTTAAAAAATATGAATTATTGTGTAGTGAGCGGCGTGCAAATGCACTTGTAGTTGCTCTCAAAAAGTTCGCCATAGGCTCTAAAAAACTGCGTGTCCAACTTTCGCTGTGACTGTTCTGCGTATTCCGCAAGACCATCTCTGGAACTAACAGCACCGCTAGGGTGAAGGCAAATACAATACCTGTAATGAATCTGAATAACGGACGCTCTGCTGTGACTGAAGAAGACGATGATGATCGGTGGCTGTAGTAGTAGCTCGTGCACGCTACTCGCCGGTAGCCATACCTGCCTCATAAAGCACCTTTCGCCAAGCTGAGTCTCCACCTTTCTCTACGTACAACACCTCTATTTTACGTGGCGGAGGAGCCGGTGTTCCCATCAACCTGAAACTTCGCAATCAGACACTGCCCTCACCGTTTGCCATGACTGCTCCTGGCCCTTCTCAAGCTTCCCCACCAACGACCGTCTACTGTACTGGCGTGCCTCGGCAACGCGATTCACCAATTTTTCGCGGCAACGACGAACAAGACGTCGAGGACTGGTTCGTTGAGTACGAAATCGTAAGTGCTTCCAACAAATGTAACGCCTGCGACCAGCTCACGAATGTGCGCTTTTACCTTGCTCATGTGGCCAGCCTCTTGTTCAAGAACCACGAACGCGAAATGACCAATTGGTCCGCCTTCAAGACCACCATCGCCGCGGTCTTCGGTTGTCCCACCGAGCGCCGTCTTCGCGCGGAACAGCGTCTGCGTAGTCGAGTCTAGCGCAGGCATGAGAACTTTACAAGTTACATGGAAGATGTATTGTCTCTTTGCAAGCGGGTCGATGCATCTCTAACCGTCTGCGTAGTCGAGTCCAGCGCAGGGATGAGAACTTTACAAGTTACATGGAAGATGTCTTGTCTCTTTGCAAGCGGGTCGATGCATCTCTAACCGTCTGCGTAGTTGAGCCCAGCGCCGGGATGAGAATTTCACAAGTTACATGGAAGATGTCTTGTCTCTTTGCAAGCGGGTCGATGCATCTCTAACCGTCTGCGTAGTCGAGCCCAGCGCAGGGATGAGAACTTTACAAGTTACATGGAAGATGTCTTGTCTCTTTGCAAGCGGGTCGATGCATCTCTAACCGTCTGCGTAGTCGAGCCCAGCGCCGGGATGAGAACTTTACAAGTTACATGGAAGATGTCTTGTCTCTTTGCAAGCGGGTCGATGCATCTCTAACCGTCTGCGTAGTCGAGTCCAGCGCAGGGATGAGAACTTTACAAGTTACATGGAAGATGTCTTGTCTCTTTGCAAGCGGGTCGACGCATCTCTAACCGTCTGCGTAGTCGAGCCCAGCGCAGGGATGAGAACTTTACAAGTTACATGGAAGATGTCTTGTCTCTTTGCAAGCGGTTCGATGCATCTCTAACCGTCTGCCTAGTCGAGTCCAGCGCAGGGATGAGAACTTTACAAGTTATATGGAAGATGTCTTGTCTCTTTGCAAGCGGGTCGATGCATCTCTAACCAAACACGAGAAAATCAAGCACATAACCATAGGAGTTGACGACGATACCTTTCAGATGGTCATCGCTAGGAACCCACAGACTGTCACCGACGTTGTCCAGCTCTGTCAGGAGTACGACGAGCTGCGTAAGCAGCATATCTCGACGCGCAGGGCCGCTGAAGATACAGCTGAAGTTCCGCCCTCGTGAACTACGTCGCTGCTGATCACACCGTCTTACTGCCCCACATCAAACAATTTATTCGAGAAGAAGTTGCTTGTCAACATTCTCTTGTGGCCGAAGCATCCAAGCCAGTGACCTCGTTAGACCCTCGTCTACGCCAGTTAATTGAGACACAGGTCACGCAGGCACTACCTTCATCGCCATCTGTCTCTACGCCGCTGACCTACGCTGTCGTCCTTAATAGACCCCCAGCCCCACCTGTCTCTGGTGCATACCGGGGCACCGGGTCCTCCTACCCTACAACGCTGCCTACATACACGGCACCCCATCCAACTATACGCCCCCCGCACCATCTGTCGTTTACCTATGGCGCATCTTAGATAATCGACCCATCTGTTTTGCATGCGGTTTTGTGGGACATATAGCACGCTACTGTTGCTATCGCAACTTCCAACCTTTGGACCATGGGAATTCTGCAAATTACCAGGCTGCCCAGAATCTCCAGTGACCATCTTCTCCTATTGCCGACTCGTTGTCCCCCGCGACGCCCTTTCACCTCTCGCCGGTCATTACCGCCCCATCGCCGATCTGTCTCCGCGATGCTTCGGCGCACGAGCACCGCTCCAGAGGAAAACTGACAGCTGCAGTTCCGGAGGCAAGAACTGCGTCGTCGTCGAGCTCTCCAAGACCTCCTCTTTGTCCGCCCAACGAAATTGATGTGCTAGTAGAAGGTGTTGCTGTACGGGCACTTGTCGACACAGGCGCCGTCATTTCTGTAATTAGTGAAAAAACTGTGTCGTGATTTGAGGAAAGTTACAACGCCCCTTACTAATCTTGCTCTGCGTACAGCCACCTTTCATTTGATCGCGCCGATGGCTCAGTGCACCGCACGTGTTCTTATTCAAGATGTCTGGTACGCCATCAACTTTGTTGTTCTTCCACGTTCCTCTTACGACGTCATACTAGGATGGGATTTCCTTTCTACCCATCAGGCCCTCGTCGACTGCACTCGTGCTGAACTCACGTTGACTCCGTGCCTTGATATCGAGCACCACAGTCCCTCGGAAGTGTGGGCCGCAGCTGATGTTCCCATCGCGCCTTTTTCTGCCGTTTTAGTGCCTGTGTTTTTCCCTGCTGTCACTAACTCGATGCTCCTGTTCCAACCAACTATAGCTAGTGCGCACCACCGATACATCGTCCTCCCGTTTGCCGTCATCGACTTTTCCAATCATTTGGCGGTCCTTTATGCTTGCAACGTCTCTGCTTGTTCGTATATACTCCTACGCGGCGAATGTCTGGGGAGCCTCAAGACCTTATATTGTATTTCCGAAGACCCGATGTATCCAGACAAGCCGCTTCTACCGACTTGTGCCATTACACCCGCAACTGACGCCAATGACTCTATAGATGTATTCCGCAAGTCCATTGATTGCCACCTCATGCCTGGGCAGCAGGAACAGCTGATCAAGCTCCTCCAGCGTATTCGAGCATCGTTTGACCACAATCAGCCTTCCTTAGGTCGAGCGTCATCTGTTGTTCACCGTATAAATACCGGTCAAGAGACACCATTACGACAGCGTTCATATCGTGTGTCACCAATGCCGTGTGTCATATCGTGTGTCACCAGCGTTCATATCGTGTGTCACCGACAGCGTTCATATCTGCCGAACGCCGTGTCACCAATGAACAGGTTGACGACATGCTGAAACATGGCTTAATAGAACCGTCAAGCAGTCCCTGGGCTTCTTCAGTTGTGCTGGTGAAAAAGAAGGACGGATCCATCAGGTTCTGCGTGGACTACCGACGTCTCAACCGAATCACGCGCAAGGATGTCTATCCGCTGCCACGCATTGACGATGTCTTGGACTGCGTACAGGGAGCGAAATTTTTCTCTTCTTTACATCTGCGCTCTGGATACTGGCAGGTACCCATGGCAGAGGCCGATCGTGAAAAAACAGCTCTCATCACGCCCTACGGGCTTCATGAATTCACAGTCATGCCCTTCAGCATCTGCAACGTGCCAGCTACATTCCATCAAATGATAGACTCCATCCTTCGAGGTCTCAAATGAAACGTTTGCCTTTGTTATTTAGATGACATTGTCGTCTTTTCAACCGATTTCGCACCCCATTTAACCCGCCTCGAGAAAGTCTTCGCTTGTATCTCCGCCGCGGCGCTGCAACTGAATCTGAAGAAGTGCCGTTTCGCCGCTCGAAAGCTAACGATACTTGGCCACGTGGTTTTAAAAGACGGCATTCTTCCTGACTCTGCCAAACAGCCGTTTCAGCGTTTCCCAAACCGACGACCATGAAACAGCTTCGAAGCTTCATAGGCCTTTGCTCCTACTTCCGGCGCTTCGTCCGCAATTTCGCGACGATCATCGCTCCTTTGACCAAGCTCCTTGCGGGCTCTAGAGCCCTTTCGGCCTGGTCTGCTACGTGTGACGTTTCTTTCAATAAACTGCGCCGTCTCCTCACGTTGCTGCCTATTCTGCGACACTACGACCCATCGGCACCAACAGAGATTCACACCGACGCTGGTGGTGTCGGGCTTGGCGCTATTCTTGCGTAGAAGAAAGACGGCTTCCAAGAGTACGTGGTCGCCTACGCAAGCCGACCTCTTAGCAAAGCCGACATGAACTGTTCCGTCCCTAAAAAGGAATGCCTCGCCATTATTTCGGCGATAGAAAAATTTTGACCTTACGTGTACGGGCGCCCTTTCGACGTCGTGACTGACCACCACGCCCTCTACTGGTTCTCGTCACTGAAGGATCCAAGTGCTCGCCTCGCCCGATAGGCGTTACGCCTTCAGGAATATGATGTTCGCGTGGTCTATTGCTCCGGCCGGAAACACTCAGACGCAGACGCCTTCTCCCGATCGCCCCGACTCCAACTGATCTTGCCAACTGGACAAATGATCTTGCCAACTGGCAAGATCATTCACAACCCAAGACCAAGGACGCCAAAAGACCACCATGACGCATCAATTAACAACACTTCACACTACCAAGGTTCACTCGTCTGGCTGTATGTTCCTTCTGCTACACCTGGCCTTTCTACGAAGTTGGTCCCCAAGTATCATGTCCCATATCGTATACTACAAAAAACGTCACTGGTGAATTACCCCATCGAGCCACTGGAAGCATGTTTTAACCAACGTCATCGTGGTCAGGAAATTGTCCACGTCTCGAGACTTAAGCCCTGCTACGACCCTCACGTGTTTACTTGTCCATAGGTCGCCAGGATGGCTCCTTATTTCTCGGGGAGTAATTGTAATAAATCTGAGTAACGGACGCTCTGCTGTGACTGAAGAAGACGATGATGATCGGTGGCTGCAGTAGTTAGAGTTACTGTATATGCTACCTTTAGATAGCAGAGGTAAACCATCTTGGGTTCAAATGTCTCGCGGAAAAGCCACTCACCACCCGCGTAGGAGCAACGCTCACGTTTCTGAGTGCTACATAGTCTCTCGATATTGAGGGATTATGGTACTAGCGTTGCTTTATTTATTTTTTCGCTTTCTTAAATTTTTTTAAGTATGAGGGAAACTAGGTTGCTCCGGTCACACCTAGAAGCCTTGATGATGCTTACGTTCTCGGTATGTAATAATAAAACGAAGTGCGTAGCTCGTTGAACCAGTGAGATACATATTTATGGTTAGTTACACTAGCTTCGCCTTTCACGCTGTTTTTCCCATTTACAAATATAAAATTATTTTTGTAGTTTTGAAGGCAATCGAAATAGTTAGGGATGAAATTTTTTCGTCATGTTGGACTCATTCGTTAACTGTGCGAGGGAGCCAGGTGCTTTTGTATCGCCTTCAACTGAATCGAGCTGAACAGCGATCGAGAGTGCCCATGCGACGCCCATAATACGCACGGCTCTCTATTGCGCTCGTATTACAATTGCGGCTCACGACAGCTAATGTGAAACAACAGCCGATGTCAACCACTCTTGATCTGCCCGGAATAATCGTAGCGTTGGCTTCTCCGTAGTGCATTTGAACCAGTTATTACCACGTGATGGCGCTCGGTGATAGGGGCGCGTAAGCCCTGTAGGCGGAGCGAGCGGCGCCAGAAAAAACAGTGGAGCAACTCTGCTACCTAAAGGTAGCATATACAGTTAACTCTAGAAGTTGTAGATCGCGCATGCCACACACCGGTAGCCATACCTGCCTCATAAAGCACCTTTCGCTAAGCTGCGTCTGAACCTTTCTCGACGTAGGACACCTCTATTTTACACCCTTCAAAAAATAAGTATTTGTTCCGGAGCATGCATGTTTTTTCATTATATGACCAGAAATTATCCATGCTCTGTGACGAAAACATTATGTATCTGTGCGTGCCTATTTTTTGAAGATTCGAGCCGTTTGATTTGCCCTAGAGATGCTGTTACCACCAGTGTTGTTTTCCTGCCACACGAGAGGATAAGATAAGACGTATAAATACAGTAATTTCACTTTAAAGTTACGCGTCACATTCTCTCCATCTCATTGAAAGGCACGGTTGTATTTTTACACAAAAAAATAAGAGTCTCTGGCATGCCTGGACATGCGAAAAGCCCTTCGGTTGCCTCAAGAAATAGAAAGAAAATAGCTATGAGTCACCCAGAAATCATCATTCAATGTGCCGCAAAGTGCTTATTTGAAGACAAGTTGCACCTTCCGCATTAAAAGGAAGAAATTATTTTGTTAGCACGCCACCTGCTTCCAGGAAGTCCGATCTAACGCATCAGGACTTCAGTTCTGGGAAGAGTTGCACATTCGAGAGACAGTGCTTGACCAGGAAGCCTCAGGCTCAGTTCGTGTAGCAGCGTACGCGTGGTTTAGCTTCCTACCTTACCTGTGCATTAAGCTCATCACATATTTCACGGCATGGTGTTCCATACCACAAACGCAATCCTTAAGATTTTATTACGTTCGCTTCGTATGATCAATGATTGTGTGCATACTTCGCGCTTTGCTGCTTGAAATAAAGTACTTTCATTACTTACATATCACACTTTCCATATCTGCAGCGGAAAGTCAGTAGCTGATTGTGAGGTCAAATTCATAGATTTCGACTCGATGCATTGATCGGAGGTTGATCAAAAAGCAGTGGGATGGTCTACAAAGAAAAGCTAAGCCAACGAAGTAGCTGTTAGGTGTTCTTGTTTCGAATGAAATATATTAAAAGACAAATGCAGAAAATAACACCTATTTCCGTAGAAACGTTTCCTGAAAACCTTTCTTCTAAAACGAATGGGGAAATAACACCTGCTTCCACGGAAAAGTTTTAGATAGCTGATACCATAATGATGGTATCAGTCTTGAAAGTCATTATAGGCATACACGCCACATGGTAAGTTGTATTCACCGATCCAGAAGTGACATGGAGAGGAAAAAAAAGAGGCCTAATCCGAATGAAACGTGATAGATTAAAACTTCACCGAGAATATTCTCAGCACACACGTTCTTCTAATACACGATCACTAGCTAACGCAAAAATACGGTGTAACGAATAGCGGAAGCGGAATCGTCCCTTCGAGGCCAGCGTTCAAACGCAATTAGACGGCGCAAGATGACAATTAGGAGAAGCTGCAGCTTAATTAGAGTCAGCATGAGTCATAATAGCGACATCGAAGAAAAAAAACTATTTCTTCACAGATCTTTCCTCGTGCTCTTCCGAGACCTAAATACACCAACTGACATCCGCTCATTCTCAAGAGGCACTTTGATTTGGCTACGGACAATCTGCCACCGTCGCTGATCACCGGCGAACTTGGCGTTTTCCGTCATGGAGAGGCACACTTTCCTTATTAGCGGGCGGCGAGCACGTGTCGCACCATGCACGAATGTCAGCAGCCAGCTGTAGGGTGTAGGTGCGACCTCACATATTTACAGCAGGGCTATCCACTTGAGAAGAGGAAGTGGGATAGATTTTGCTAGACTTTCTCCCACACGTTTCTAGTCGAGCCTGAAAGAAAACATGTTTTGCAAAGAATAGAGTAGCAAGACTGTTTTTTATACAATGTGTAAATAAAAATAGAATATGACGACTCGTTTATCACAAGAGCTTGTCTTTGGCATTCGGTTTTCTCGGGATAAACATGGGAAGTATAAGTAATTTTTACAATGTAATATTAGTGGTTCTTGGCTGCTATCATCGTTTAAAAAACATGCATGATTAAACCCCGTAACACCATGGCGGCACAAGTTCGACGGAGCTATAGTACGGGGCAGGTCATAATGCCCCCCTTTAGTGACAAGGAGGGAGCCCCCCCCCCCTCCCCTCTAGCATCCATGAGGAGTCACCTAACATATCATGATGATCCCCATCTGATTCCTACCTATTTTAAAAACAGATAGCGCAAGTGCAATAGCAGACTTGTTAAAAAACTCATTTTTTTGCCTTATTAACAAAATGGAGAAACAACACAAATAATAAATAATATTAAATATCAAACGAGCAGGTAGTGAAGTGATTTTGCTAAAGAAAATGCTGGACAGTGTTTAGATACCACCGAAAGTGCCCTGTATGAATGATTTTATTATTGTACTTCTGTTAGGTAGAGTCTATATATATATATATATATATATATATATATATATATATATATATATATATATATATATATATATATATATATATATATATATATATATATATATATCTGTTAGGTACATTGATGAAATTTATAAGGCTGCCGCTGGAAATAAAAGATTTTGGCATAACGCCCTGGCTGACGATGGCCCCTCCCCATGGAAAAATGATTCGCCGCCAATAATTTTTACAGTGACAGCTGCTATCAGATCACAACGGAAATGAGAGTGGGTGTGCGCCTCCACTGACGCCAGTGTCCGCAACCGCTATAGCATAAAATAAGAAAAAAATATAAAAAGACATTTGGTATACATCTCACGTGCAGTGGGAATTGATGATATGCGAAGCACAAATAAGGAAGGTTGAATTGCCACATTAAAATCAACGCAACAATGCGAGGCGGACGTAAATTATGGCGTACATGACTTCCATGTAATGATTATCACGTTTGCGCCTGGCATTTGTGCCGAGTCGTCCATTCACGTAGTGTGATACCAAATTTGGTAGTCAAGCTAGCGAAACGGTCGCGGAGGCGCTATCAGCGTAGCATGTAGTCAAGTTTTACGTGAAAAAGCATTTCATCCTTATCATATTTGCACGTGCCAATTATTTTCGTCGTCTAATTATGTCTCGTAACGCCAAGTTTTGTATATGTGAAGTTAGCAAAACAACCATGAGCGCATTATGAGCGTGGTATGTACTCATGTGCTTAGATGACACACATATCATGATTATCATGATTGCATCAGTCATATACCTTCACAATCCGCCCACGTCACAAAAACCGAATTCGGTATATGTGAAGCTAGCGAAATGGCCATGAGCGCACTATGAACGTAGCATGTATTCATGTTTTACATAGCACCCATATAATGATTATCATGTTTGGACGTGTTAATTACCTTCATCATTCATTCACGTCATTCATTACCAAATTTGGTATATGTGCAGCTAGCGAAACGGCCGCAATCACATCATGAGCGTGGCATGTACTCATGTTCTTACATGACACGCACGTCATGATTATCATGTTTGCACCAGTCATATGCCTTCATCATCTGGTCACGTCACGTAATACTAAATTTACTATATGTGAAGCTAGCGAGACGATTTCAAAAGCATCATGAGCGTGGCATGTGGTCATGCTCTTACATGACACGATTGTGATGATTATCATGTTGGCACCTGCCATATACCTTCATCATCCATTCCTGTCACGCAATACCAAATTTGGCGCTTATGGAGCAAGTGAAACGATTGGGAGCGCATCATGAGCGTGTCATGTAGTCATGTTTTTACATGACAGGCATGTCAAGATTATCATGTTTGCGCCAATCATTTACCTTCATAATTCATTCACGTCACGTAATACCACATTTGATGTATGTGAATCTAGTGAAATGGCCGTGCGCGCATCATGAGCGTGGCTTGTAGTCATGTTTTACATGACACGCATGTCATGATTTCCACGTGAGGGCCTGTTACTTGTGTTCGACATGTAGTTTTGAGATTAGTCATGCGAACAAAACCACCGCAGGAGCAACAAGACCCTGACATGTATATCATGGCATTCATGACATCCATATCATGATTTTCATGTTACGTCTACTCACTTATGCTCATCGTAAAGTCATGCCATGCCATATCAAGTTTGGTATAGATCCCATTATCCAAGCGGCCAGGAGAGAGCGGGAGAGAGGAAAGACAGGGAGGTTAACAAAGCTTGGCTCGGTTGGCTACCCCACACTTGGGGTGGCAGAAAGAGGGAATAATAGAAATGAAAGAGAGAAAAATAAGGAGAATAATAAAGAAATGGATAAATAGTCAACTCGAGACTACTCAGCGTGGTTTCACGCTTTTTTTTCACAAGCGCTCTTGAAGTCCGGCAGTCCTTGCAAAGCACAAAGTAGCTTTCGTGGCTTTGCGCGTATTCGACACCGTCGACAAAGGCCCTAGGATCTTTTTTTTTTTCTGTAAGCGGTCTTGAATCACGCTGACGGATCTTGCCTTCCGTAACACTTCGTTGAGATTGGTATGCTGGACAGTGGCATAGAATGTGGCCAAGCGTCTTCTCGCAGGCGCAAATGTTGCATGCTTAACTGGCGAGCTAAAAGTGATAGGCGGCTAGATAGATAGATAGATAGATAGATAGATAGATAGATAGATAGATAGATAGATAGATAGATAGATAGATAGATAGATAGATAGATAGATAGATAGATAGATAGATAGATAGATAGATAGATAAATACGGCCAAACTTGCCGAAGATCGGTAAGAAATGCTTTGCAATGAAGATTCTAACGTCTACCACTTTACTGACTATCATCGTCAATGAAGCATAAGCACCTCAAACAGTGGGTGATGTACTGCACCCTCAACCCCGCTTTTCAATATCGAGCAATAGAGTCAAACTGGGCGACAGATGCAAAGAAATCGCAGCATATCCACGGAGTGAATGATGATGAGTGGGGCGAAGTGTCCATCAGTCCGTCCGTGCTTCCGTCCGTCCGCGCGACCATCCGCGCGTCCATCCATGCATCCATCCGTCTGTCCATGCGTCCGTCCGTGAGTCCGTTCATTCATCTGCCTGTCTGCCTGTTCATGCGTCTATCCGTCCGTACGTACGCGCGTCTATCTATCCGTCCGTTCATCTGCTAGTCTGTCTGTCCGTCCGTCCATGCGTCTTTCTAATGAACACTCCAAGTGCCGCCATCTCCCATCTCGCCTCCCCTGTGGCACATACCCGTTCTAGAGCGGGTATGTGCCACCGGTGGCTACGTACTACTACGTACATACATACAAGAGATGGACAGACCCACGCCTTAAGAAGCTTCGTCCCTAAAAGTGGTGCCTGTTAACTTTTGCTTGCACCGAGCACCTATTCATTGGTGAGCCACCGCTCCATTGTTGAACCGCCACCATATTGTAGAAACTGTATTGGTTGATGCCACAAGAGCTGATTTAGACGAATTGGCTATATACCACCGCAAACAAAACTGTTCGTATCCGCTACACTATAGCGAGAAATAAAAATTGATGTAATTAGAAAAATTGCGAGTAATGGATGGGATTTTCACTCGGGACCTCTGCGGGGCCATCAAGTATTGACAGAGCCACGCTGGTTTTTGAAATGCCTTAGATAACACTCGCTCTTCAGGTGTCATCGTGGAGAAAGAACCGGGAAAAGAAGGACGGGAAGAGAAGCGGAGTGAAAATTAGACGCCAACAAAAGAAGGAAGAAAAGCTAGCGGAGCATTTACTGCAGAGCAACCGATTGAAAGCTTTGACGAAAGAGCGCCAGGTTTACTCATATATAGAGTGCCAGTCTAGTCTCCCCGGTGCCACTGTTATAACAGTGCTGTCACAACAGAGACAGCCGCCGGCTTCTCAGAAAACACTACATCACTTAGAAAGAAAAGGGCGTGGATAAACTGTGTTCTTCGTCAAATCTGTACGAACTTTAGTACTAAGCCCACTGTCACATCAGTGTGGGCGGTTGGGAATGCTGAAATTTTATCGAGTCTGTGCCCTTAATAGGGCCGTGAGCTCATTTGTTGTTCTCGACACACAGAGAAACACAAAATGTTTGCGTCAACTGTAGACTTAGATATTTGTTTCCATTTATTGCGATTGTTCACAGCGGTACGTTCACAATCAAACTTGCGTAAGACCATAACTTAGAAAAGAACACGACCTCATACACCATAGAAAAAAACCTTAGAGCGAAATAGACGCGACACAGAACTACTAGAAGACGGTATACGACCGTACGAATCCCGGCAGCCGCTCGCTGTATATTAACGACATCTAGATTCCAAGGCAGCTTTTAAAATCACAATTCAAATATACTGCCCGAGGAAACTCCGATAACGTGCATTTAAGAAGCTCGAGTTAAAAAACATTGAAAAAAAACTCAATGCATCATGTACTCTTTTATAGCCTGAGAACTTTTTTCGTGGAGAAAGCAAAAACTAAAAAAAGCACAAAATACTAAAACGGAAACAGGGCCTAATTATGACGCACTGTGGTCCCCAGTTTGCGCTCTTTAAAACTGCTCATTTCTGGTGTGGCAACTATACTCTTCTGTTGCGAGAAGGGGACCTCGCTAATTGCTAAGCAGACTTAAATGTTTATGGTTGCGGTCGTTACAAAGTTCGGCGTGACCACGCACTAGCTGATATATGAGGCAGGGAAGTATTATGTTCAGACATACGCGCCAACGGAAACAAGACCGCAAGGCGTTAGCCTTCGTACGAGCCATCGGGTAATGCAATGCGATAAGAACCAGAGTAATCACATCCTTGAAAACCGTACGAAAACAATCCGCTTGAGTCCGCGCCTCTCGCCTTCTGGAGAGAGAGCACTTCTCGCCCTGGAAAAGAACTGCGACTTCCAGACACACGGGTGAACTGTGTTCGCCCTCACCACTGTGATCGCGATATGGGCACTCACAAGTGACCTCTTTATTCTCCCAGTGTCCCTCTCTGACTAACAGCAGGAGCTCCCCCTATGGCGAATCCGCAATCACTCTCGAGTCTATTAAATTACGGCACACAAAAACTATTGTATCAAATTTCGCATTTCTTGAACGAACAACCGATTGTAGCTTCTCTAATTGACAATACAGTCTCATATGGCGTTTTTAAAAAGAATATACAGGAACACTTCCTATTTACACAAACGTAATCACCGTCACCATCTTTGTCTCATATTCCCTGAAGTATTTTCTTGTATATATCACATTAAGGTTTGCTTATGTTATCCAAACTGTGTTTCATTTATCGATCAAACATATTCCTCATTGATGTTGCTTTCTCTTGATTGTTGAAACCTTGTATTCAAGTTTAAAGTTTCTTCAGGTATTTTACATGTCTTACATTAGTGTTTGTTTATGTCCTCTACAGTTTGCTTCATTTGTCGGACACGCATAAGCTTTATAGTTTTCATCTCCTGCGCAAATTTTCGCTCATTTTTGTTTTCCTGTACATGTTTTGCATGTAGAAACATATTTATGCTTAATTTCTTATTGACTCGTTACTTTACACTGAGCAGTGTGTTATTTTGGTGGGTTTTGGGTTTACAGGGGGCAGGCGCTTTGTCAGGCTTTTATGCCTTTTCGCCGGTCCCCTAGGCGAATTGTACCTTTCTTTTTTTTGCTTTTGCCTGAAATAAACTTCAATTTCAACTTCAACTAAATTGTGCGTTACGCAAAGTTCTACGAAGATAACGGGGGACGTGACTTCCCGGCTCGTGAATCACTACGGCCGAGGCGCACGGCGAAAAAGCTTGACGTCTCATCAATGGCGTTCGTGCAACACGCAAACAAAGGCTCGGCGGGTCGACTGCAACACTCTCCCCGCTCTCTCTTTCTTTCTCTGTGCGTTCGTGAGTCTGCATTTGCTGCAAATCAGCCAAAGGCTTGTTGATGTCTTATTACCATTTGCTTAGGTTTTTTTGTTTTATTATATTTATTTTCTTGTCGGGTCGTTCGTGGCGGCAAAGCAGAGCCGGGAGAAGGAAAGAGACGAGGAAACCAGGCTTCGGGCGCGCGACGACTCGCAATAAGCGAACGCGAATGGTCAAGGTGAACTGCAAAGTCCCGCAACACGTGCGAGAGACAGCGAAATTCTCCCCCCTCCCTCAAATCTCCTCACCCTCCATCTGTTAGATCTTAATACTCTTTCTCACGTCGTTCCGTTTGGTGGTCGCTGCAGAGCATCTATAGCTGTTATCCCAACACACGAACAAACACCTACCCTCTCCTATTTTCTCTCGGTCATCGCAACCTGGTCGCACCTTTCAGCCCAACTGCTGACGTTATGTACCCCTTCCACGCGTTGTAAAGCCATTTATGCTTGTTAGTTTTATTCGTTACGTGGTATTACGGTAGGAAGAAAGAGCACCGCTTTCTTTTTTCCTCATGTGTATGGGCGAGGCATTAAAGTGAATCGCTGTTCCGGATCGGCGCTCAGAAAAAAGTTGGATACGAGAGGGACGACGCGACAGAGACGTGAGGTAACAATGTCGGCAACTACGAACGGCGTGGTGGCGCTTGCACTCTTAGTGGCCTGCTTTGTCGGTGAGTAGCAAGCTGAAGCTGAATCGCAAATTGCTTTCCATGCAAGTGCGATCTTGCGTAAGACTTACGGGGGACGCCACTTTTGGCTTTTGAACGAATGTTTTGTTATTTTTGTATATTGCTGCTGGTAAAGTCAAGAAAGGTCGAGCGCTAGAAGTTAACCGCTTTGATGCCAATGCGTATGCCGTACCACTGTTCATTTTGTTGTTTAAGATATCGAACGAGACGTTTAACCGTTCGAAATGGCCACACCTGAACCGACTCGTAAAATGGTTTATACTAGTGATTATTTTGCCACTGCTAAGGAAAAAAAAAAGACGCCAGTGCCTGGTAAAGCTAATGAGCCAGTGCGCTGCTTGCCGTGAATTTGATTCGAAAAGTATTGCATAGATGTGTGTATCGGTGACGCATGTGGCATTTCCTGGTATGTCCATTGTGACTCATATTCAAAAGAGTTGTGTATTGAGACTCAACATGTGTCATGCATTTGTTTTTGCATGCTAATGAGCTACCACGTAGAAGAAATGGGGAAAATGGGAGAAAAAAATCCCGTAACCTAATATAAAAAGTTGAGATAATGCGTTGAAATAGAAAAAAGAAAGGCACCAGGACTGCGCGGAACGCACAGCCTTTTCACAGCGAATGCTGGAAGAGAGATCTTTCTAGAGTGATTTGTGAACTCTTTTACAAAAATTAGCAAAAGTAAATCAGCATGCATGGCACCCACTGCGCCACAAATCACCATAATGTTTGTGAAGTGGGGATGCACTCACGGTGCTATTCGTTCTATGGCGACGCGAAGCAGCCTCTATACATCTGTATGGCGTTACGTCCGCATTTCTGATCCGCTGTCTGATGACGACGAACAACTTTGTCAAAGCCTTTTTGTAATGGATTACATGCTTCAAACGACCCCCTCGTTACGTAACTACCTTTGTGTGTTACCTGGTTGTTACTCTAGCCTTATGCCACAGTATATTGAACAGTTTCACGTGACTTCTTCTCTGACACGAAGCCTGGATAGTGCTTGTTTGCAAAGCTGCTTCAACCATGCAATCGCTTTATGGTAGAATACTCCCTTATCACGCAGAAGGGGGCGGGTTCCAATCCCACTCGTTTCTGGATATTCTATATTTAAATTCTTTCGTCTTACACGCGACAGCGGTTACGGGCACCGATGGCAGCGGCGTATAAATAAACAGTGTCAAAAGTGACTCTTGTTTTGATCTCATGCCTTATCGTATACACTAATCATAATCCTCACCTGAAGTGGCAAGTTGATTTCACAAAAAGGTTGCTTTAAAACAGGTTCCCGTAAAGACAACTCGTGTGAAAGGGTTCAAGGTAGTTCGGAGTAAAACGAGGTGGGCTAATCTCGGTCTTTGCACTACATATCTCAGTTAGTGTCGCCCGCAATCCACTGAAAACGAAGAACCAAGTCCTTCTTTCCGAACGGAAATTTAAAGAATTTACATGCACTCTGGCACATGATGCGTGTAGGAAGCTTGTAAAGCGAGAGCATTCAAAATTTTATTTAGTGTCTTTTCTGTGTAATATACCGTAGCAATCATCACTTTTACTTCTGATGAACTGTGGTAAACAAAGTATTTGCATTTGTTCCTGCGTTCTGTGAATATCAACTTTTGCACGTGAGGATGTTAGCTGGGGGATAACCAAACACTTTAAGTATGTACTAATTGTGTTAAAAATCTGAAAATATTTCCGAGTGCGTATCGTTCAGCGGTTTATCAAGCCTATCTAAATCACGGTGGATCGTATCGCGTGTCGAATTAAACAGATTAAGGCATCTTCATCAGCCGGTATTGATGACATCCATTCTAAGGTACTAAAACACTGTTTCCACATCTAGCATTGCATTATACCACATCTTTCGACAGTCGCTGTCGTCTGGAAAACTGCCAGACGACTGCAAAATTGCCAAAGTAGTGCCTATCTTTAAATCTGGTGATAAAAATTCACCTAAAATTTATCGCCTAATATCTTTCACTTGCATCTTTTGCAATCTACTCGAACACATAATCGCCTCCCACGTCTACATTCACCTCGAGACTAACAAATTCTCCTTCCCAAACCAGCACGGTTCAGAAAATGCATGGCATGTGAAACACGGTTATAAGAATTTACGATAGACATTCATCACAACATAAGCAGTGGCCTACAGACAGATTGCATGTTTCTTGATTTTGCCAAAGCGTTTAATCGTGTCACCCATTGCCGCCTTATTTCAAAATTATCTGCCCTCTGATTAGACTCTCTCACTTTATTTTGGCTACGATCTTTTCTTTTCCTCCGCAAGCAGTTCACAATCGTTAATAATTATACCTCACCCACTTCATAAGTTTCTTCTGGTGTCCCACTTGGGAGCGTCCCAGACCTATCACTTTTCCTTATCTACATCAATAATCTCCTGTCTAATACCTCCGTCATTGTATATCAAACGTTCGCAAACGGTCTTACGTTACATTCGTTCAATCGCAGCTTGAATATGCTTCATCTGTTTGGTACCCTTCCGCTCACTATCAAATTAACATGCTGGAAGCAATTGAGAACAGAGCCGCCCGTTATATTTCTAGGAACTACGACATTCACTCTAGTGTAACTCAGCTTAAGCTTGATCATTCCCTCCAAGCATCGCATGTTTGCCGTCACGTGTCCTTGTTATGCCTATTTCATAAGTACGTGTGCAGTAACAAAACATCGTCATTGCACCTTAAACGCCCCCCCCCCCACACGTCACGCAGGTTGCATAATCATCTCAGGTTTGCGCGCATGTTTGGTAACACACACACGTTTAACCCATCAGCACTACCACAAGCCATCCACATGTGGAATGATCTTCCTGACAATATCACCTCTGACAGTCATTCTAACACGTTTCGGCAAAAACTTGAGATGCATTTCTTTATATAGCGTAGTGAGGTTGTTTTACTTATTCAACTTTCGAGCTATCTTATGTTGTGAAATTTTGGTCTTTATTTTCATCAGCGAGTTATAATCTCTTGTTCTACGCGGTGCTAACTTATTGTATTGTTAGTTTTTGTTACACCACATTATGCTGTTATTATTAAACTGTATTGTATAGTTGTTCCTTACATGCTTACTTCCGCATTCACTGTAGCCCCCCTTACATAATCCCTTTGGGCCTATAAGGAATTTTTCAATAAATAAATAAGGCTTATCACTTTCCCTCGCCTCTTTCGCACTCACCCGAGGTATCTGCAATAAATAATGACGTGCACGTCTTAACGGATTTTCCGATAGACGGTAGATGGGTGGTTACCGGTCTCACGCAACTCGTTTTAAAATGAGATGCGGACAGAGACTGGGGTTAATCCTTTTTCTCGTAGACGATCGGTCGCCACCACAGGCACGCTCGCGGTGGAATCGTTGAACTGCACTTGCTGTTTTCGGATGAAGGAGCACAAGTTCAGTCCAGATAAAGGGTCTTGTATTTTTGTGCATGCATCGCCCGTCGACTTCACGTGCCTGCCGTACGTGACACATCTGGTAGAGGTGCAGGGGTATGTTAGAGCCTGGTTTTTCAAGCCATAAGCTTAATTCAAACAGCGATGAAGAAGAGATAAAGAGAAGTCACCGAAACAAGGGTCAGCCGCCAGAGCACGGATTGCTGCCGGAGAAAACGCAAGCAAAAACGAACACCGTTACAGCTGAAATGAGTGAGCCTTCACCACCAGCTGTCTTTTTACTGTGGTAGCCCACGAGAACCCCCTACCCGGAGAACTGGCATAGTCAAATTACATGGGTTGTGAAACGTCGAACGAAAAGTGCCAGAAACGTATTGCCACAGGCATCAACGCCCACCGACCATTGAAGCGTGACTAGGTGAGGAGGGGACAAAAATTCAAAACTGAAAACTCGATATAAATTTTTCCTCAAATAGTCGTAAGTTTATATATATCAGAGCATAAATTTACTTTACGGAGTATCTCACACCTGGCTAAATGATTTATTGCCTCAATTTGTCATATAGTGCCCTACATGGGGAAGAGGGGAGGCATATTCAGGCAATTCGCTATCAGAGCATGCGTTTGATTAGGCTTGTTCTTTGGTTCGGTGTATTGCCAGGTCAACTAAACATTGCTTACTTTTCTCTGGTAGTTTCATGCGTACCATCAGTAGTTTACTTTTTTCTTTGTGTGTGTTACTGATGTCGCATTTTAGAGCTGAACTAGCTCACAGAATGTATGGATAGCCGCTCTTGTGACTGCCGACTCCTTTTGCTGGCGCACTGCCGGTTCGCCCTCACCTTTGGTGACGGTAAAGGCGACACGCTAAGCAACGAGACGCTGTACTCTACGACTGACAAAGGTATGTTTTCGAAGCTGGTGTCTCGCTGCAGTGGTTTTTGACGATTGGGCAACATGAGTTTTCAAACTATTATGCTATGGTGCTCATGAAAAGTAGTCTCAGTATTGCATCGGCGAAGTTTCTGGGCATATTGCAAGTACGTCCTTGGCCTCGGAAAACGACTTTGGTTCGTCGATCTTTTTTTGTTTTTGTTTTTTTTCTCACATCCAATTAGCAAGCCACAAGGCGCAATAGAATCGCGTTCCAAGAACAGCGCCGGAGGGTCAGAAATTAAATAATCTAATTTCGTGCCATGTATAACAAATGTGCAACGCCTCTACTGCTTCCGGATGTGACGTCATATTTTAATATTTGTTTCTTCTTAGCTGTCAGTTGTCCCCTCTCTTCACGTAGGTGACGATGGTGGCAACGAGCAGCCGACTACTGGATCTATTAACTTCTATAGAAGTTACGCACCCAGTTTACAATATGTTGGGACTGGCTTGAGAAGTTCGAGCATGTGGCAACACACAACCAGTGGAACGAAGAGGACAAGTTGCGTCACGAATACTCTTCTCTAGAAGGGTCTACGCGTGCTTGGTTCGAAAACCAAGAGTCCTCAATCACATCGTACGACTAGTTCAAGAGCAGCCTCCTGCGTACGTTCGCTAGTATTTTACAGTGCTACTCCTGTGGAGGCTCTAGCATCTGAATGAAGGTGTGGCAATATTTGTTGAACAGACGAAGTGCCTTTTTAACAGAGCAGATCCTGTGATGCCAGAGGAGAAAAAAGCTGTCATACCTGCTCCGAGATGTGAAGGAACAAATTTTTTCTGGGCTGATGCCAAACCCGCCAAGCAACGTTGAGGACTTCTTCGCCGAGGCTGCAAGCGTTGAAAAGACGCTCAACGTGCGAAGCAGTCAGTGTGGACGTCCTGCACAGGTATCTTCAATTTCTGCCGCTCAATTCGGTGAATCAGACGCGGATACTTTTCGAGACCCCATTCGTGCGGTCGTAGAAGAGGAGCTTCGAAAATTGTTTCCGCCATCGCAACCTCAGGTCGCAGCGTTTGCTTTTGTGATTAGGCAAGAAGTCTAGCAGATCATACGTGAAGCGCCTCCATCGTTCTCTGACACAGAGCTTCCTCGCAGCTCGATGGCACTGCAGATATCCGACGCAGCTGTACTGCGTAGCGAGGCGTGATATCATCAGCTGCATTTTGCAGCGCCCATATACTTTCAAAGCCGCCCACCCACACAGCCAATTACCAACGCCATCACCCGAGAAAACATGAAGTCTGGAAGACATCTGACAGACAGACAGATGAACTTTATTTGCGTCCTGGGAAGAAGGTTCCTAAGAACCCACCGAGGGCTGCACCCGCGACGGGGTCAGGGACCAAAGGTTGCCAATCGCTTCACAGGCTCCCTGGACCGCCTTGAGTTGTTTTGAAAGGAGTGGAATCGCGATACAGTCTAAAAAATCTGTCTCGTTAACGTGATACCTCCTTGTTGAAACGCGCAAGCGCCACATCAAATGAGGGAAGGTGGCGAGCTGAACGAATACTGAGCAGTTAGAAGAAATGTCCGTATGCAGCGGCATAGGAGCCGGTGACGGAAAGGAGCTAGTTTGGAGGAGTCAGAGGACATCTAACAACCATCCTTTCTAATTTCGCTGTGGCGATGCCCGCCACGTGTACCGCCGCAGCTTCTACCATGACCTAGGCTTTCGCGGTTTTCCCGTCGACGACCCTCGGCCGTGGCAAGGTGAGAGGTCACACGAAGTTTAATATATTTCTTGAGGTGAATATCGGCCCAATTTTCGCTACAGATCACCATCACCTTTGTTTCGGCGCCCAACTCAACTTGGCTATGTAGGAGAGGCATGGGCTAGATCTCTAAGCATACGTATGGGAAACAAGACAGCAACTGATGGAGGTTCAGTTGCTGCCCGTCGGACTTCTGAAGAGCTTCTTCTAGTACAAGAAAATCTGCTAAGCGCACCTGCAACAGCCGTACAAGAAGTATCCGCCGGTTTGGAGGGCAATGCGTCGGCGAGGAACATGAATGCCGACTTGCGATGAGGCTATGACTCCAGACAACCAAGCACCTGCAACGTGACGCCACAGTAGTCAGATCTGCAAGTGCTCTTAGGCAACAAGAATGTATCTGCGCTCGTTGACACTGGCGCCGATTATTCCGTTTTAAGCGCAGAGCTTGCAGCTAGACTGAAGAAAAATGTCATAACAAGGGATGGTCCGCAAATCAGAAGTGCTGCTGGTCAACTCGAGGTACCAAAAGGAAGGTGCATGGCTCGAGTGACAGTGTGAGATGGCGTATACCCTTTGCTTTTGTCGTATTAGGTCGATGCTCTCGTGAATTTATTCTCGGGCTAGATTTTCTGCAAGCAAACAAAGCTGTCATCGACCTACATGCAGGGGCGGCTAGCCTCACAGCCGACAATGCCATTAACGAAGATCTGAATGCTACACCGTGCATCTCACTTGCAAACCTCGACGACCAAGTCACACCACCACCACCACCGTTCCAGGTGTTCTATAGCTCTCATGGGCAGCACCGATGCTATGGACTTTGACGGTCTAGCTGAGACTCAGCCTGGCTTACTCCTCAACCAGAAAATGTCTGTGGCAACAGGTGTCACTCACTTATCCGGCGGAAAACGCAACGTCCTGATCACGAACTCCGCACTTGAATGTCGACATCTCAATCAATGCCCATCGTAGCGAAATCACAGACAATTTCAGAGATCGCTGATGTCGTCACGCTCGAAGTGCAGGAACCTCGAACAGAAAATGTGTGCTTCGACGTAAATCCTTCGCTACCCCAAAGTAAATAAGAGCGTCTTAGATCACTGCTCCTACCAGGATTTTTTTGCTTTAGCTTCAAAGGTGCGTCAAACAGCACTTGCAAAACACCGCATCATTACAGACAAAACAGCACGACCCATGCGGCAGTCCCCATACTGCGTGTTCCTGAAAGAACTTGATGCTATCAGCGAAAACGTAAAAGAAATGTTCACAGATGGCATCATCGAGCCATCTAAATGACTCCCGTCGTGCTCGTGTTGCAAAAAAGACGGTAGGCTAAGATTCTACGCAAATTATGGCCGGCTCAACAAAATAACAAAGAAGGACGTTTTTCCTCTTCTGCGAAAAGACCACGCACTGGATCGCCTGTGCCATGACTTCTCATACATAGATTCAATAACTTGCAATTGGTAGATTGAGATGGACGAAAAAGACAGAGAGAGGACTGCATTCATCACACCAGACGGTCTGTACCAATTCAAGGTTATGCCTTTGGCCTTTGTTACGCATCCGGCACTTTGCAGCCTGTCATGAATGCAGTGCTAGCTGGGCTAAAATGGCAGACTTGTTTGGTGTACGTTGACGATTTCGCAGTTCTTGCGCCCAACATTGAGGAACATCTTCGGTGACTGGAGGCAGTACTCAGTGCTATCAGGGCTTGCGGACTGATACTAAAGACCGAAAAGTGCTGATTCGCATACCGACAGCTCCCGTTCTTCAGCCATGTTATCAGATATGCAGAAGCTCTGCCAGATGCGGACAAGACTGCTGCTATTCGCCCATTTCAGCAGCCCCACGACAAAACGCGTCGGGAGATTCTTGGGGCTGTGTGCATACTGTAGGCGTTTTGTTAATTGCTTCTCTGAAATCGCCGAGCTGCTCATACACCCCAAAAAAAAAGATGTCCCATTCGAGTGGCAAGAATCATGGCAGAGAGCTTTTCATGAGCTGCAAAGTCGACTGCGAGAACCACATGTTCTTGCACACTTCGCCGATAGCGCGGTAACCGAGATGTCGGTTACCGCGATATCGCCGAAGTAAATTATTCCACAATCAAGAGGGAATTCCTGGCAATAGTGTGAGCCACATCCAGATTTAGACAGCGCATATACGACAGACCATTCAGCGTCGTTACGGATCACCACTCACTCTCTGTTGGTAAACAAGCATTAAAGACCCCGCAGGACGTCTCATTAGATGGACCTTACGCCTACAAGAGTTTGACATGACCGTTGTATACAAAAATGGTACAACACATTCCGACGCGGACTGTTTGTAATGAGCACCCACAGAGCAGCCTTCATCCAACTACGACGACTAAGAACTTTCTAGGGGCAGTAAGTGGCGAATTCCACTTCCGGAGTGGCTGCCGAAATCCTGGAGCGAGCCCTCAGATTGCGCAAACCAGATCTGCGAGTGGAACACGTGAATGCCCTGCGTGAGGCCACTCCGGAGTTGTTCACGCATGTGTCACTAAACCGGTGTGGAAAACAGTTTTCTTTTCCGCTTTCAACGTTTCAATGATAACTGTATCGACACCATAAAACACGCATTTCGACCACGCACTCACAAGGGTACCGCTTTCAGATTTGAGGAATGTAAACAAGTGCACAGGGTTACTAGATCACCTCAAAAAGCGTTGAAGACAACCTCCCGACTGTACCGGAAATTACGGCAACGCATTCTCGGAGTTCCGGTGAAATCTGTCTCTGCAAGAGGCAGCACGCGCAACGTTCCGTCGCGGAGTGCCAGAATCTACCAGTTGAAAATGGGAACTTGCTCCGAATCTACCAGCGGAACACGGATTCTCAGCCACAGAGCAAGAAAACTTGCTATCACTCGACGAGTGGAATTCGCGATAAGTTTCGCCACAGAACAGTTTAATGACCAGGAACTACGGGGCATCATCGAGTATCTTGAAAAAGACAGAGGAGACTGTTCAAGCGTAGCCTTTCAACGTTCTGTTTGCACAACCGTCTTCTGGTGAAAAAGAACTTCGAAACCACCAGAGCAGTCTGCCTTCTTGCCGTCTCATCCTCTTTGTGGTCGAAAATTCTGCGGCCTGTCATCACCAGCCTGTATCCGGACACCTCGGCATCGCGAGGACGCTGTCACATATTCATGAAAAATACTGCAGGCCTGGTCTTACAACAGACGTTTCTCACTACGCGTTTCTCACTACGTGACGTTTCTCAGAACGCCAACTTCGAAGAACACCCCTCGCTAAACCAGCGGGCTCCTAAAACCAATAGCCCCTGCTAGAAGACCATTTAAACAGTTCGATACAGATTTTTCTTCGACCATTCCCGACGCCATCGACCGGAAATAAGTGGACCCTAGTGACAACGGATTACTTGAGCTATTTGCAGAAACACGAGCACTTTCAAAAGCCACCGCTCAAGAATCTGCCATATTATTCGTCAGAAACATCGTTTTTCATCAAAGGTGATAATTACTGACAGAAGAACAATCTACTGTAGGGATCCTACGCAAGCGATATTGCAGTATAGCCAGACTAGTCATCGCAGAACTACCGCACACCATCCACAAACTATATATAACAGCCTCCAGAGTGGCTTAACAAGAAAATGGCAGACATGATGTCAATATACGTAGCGTTGATCACAGGACGTGGTACCAAGTGCTGTCCTTCGTAACGTTTGCCTACGACACAGCGTTGCAAGAGACCACCAGATTGAGCCCGTTTACCCTTGTGTATTAACAAACACCTACAACAACAGCATTGCTTGATGCCATGCTGCCTCATGTAAACGACAGTGACGCGAATCCTGACGTAGCTGAATGTTCATGTCATGCCGAAGCAGCTCGCCAACTCGCCTGACTATGGCTAAAAAGGCAGCAAAGAATAAATGTCCACGACTGCATTCTTGGGCGAAGGTAACAAGAGTACACTCGCGGTGAGCTTGTGCGGCTGTGGACGCCTGTTTACTGTCGATGATTGAGCGAAAAGCTCTTATTAAGCTGTTTCAGCCCATAGAATGTCCTGCGTCGTTTCAGTGAGGTGGACGAGATCGTTCCCGAACGCGCGATTCAGCGGCAGCGGCGTTGTGTGCCACTAAAGCCTTTCTACGAACGGTAGACGACTGATTTAATTGTGTACTAGATTTATGGGTTGACCTTCATGTGCGTGTTCGCAAGCACTTGTGTTTTTATTTATTTATTTCATTTCTTTTGCACTGTTCGTTTCTTTCTTTATTTTGTTTATGAGTGTGTTTTTTGACCGTGTGCACCAAGGTCATGCTGTTTTTTTCAGGGAGGGGGAGTGCCACATGTGTATCGTTCAGCGGTTTACCAATTGATAAGGACTATAACTTTCGTTTGCCTTTTTAATGTGGGCTCGGGGTATTTGCCATAAATCACGACGTGCAGGTCTTATCGGATTTCGCTATAGGCGGTAGGTGGGCGGTGACCAGTCTCACGCAACTCGTTTCAAGAATGAAGAGCGGGCAGTGACTGGAGTTCATTCTTTTTTTTTGTAGACGGTCGCTCACCACCACAGGCACGCTTGCGGCAAAAGCCTTGAACTATATTTGTTGCTTTTCGGGAAGGAAGCACAAGTGCCCTCCAAATAAAGTGTTTTGTATGCTTGTGCCTGCATCGCCCTTCTGCTTCACGTGCGACAACAACAATTTTAATAATAATAATAATAATAATAATAATAATAATAATAATAATAATAATAATAATAATAATAATAATAATAATAATAATGTCAAACTTCCTTCAAACCTATATAATCACTCGGTTGACATGTCCCAGGTTAGGTGCAGTAGTTATACAAGATCTCGTTATAGCTTGCAATGAAGGTACAACTACTGCGATCTTGGAATAATCAAGCCAGTAAAATCTTGAAAAAATAAAAGGAGTCAGTCAGTAGATGGTAACTGCAGCGTTGTATTACTTTCTATGAACGTTTTGCAGCCGCTTACTACCTGCGGCAGCGAACTTTCAACTGTTACTAACTTTTCTCCGCATGTTTACTACCTACGTACGTTAGCACACAGCTGATAACTGCAAGCGAATGTGTAATAAATGCAGCCATTATTATTTTTCTTTGACCGTTACCATTTTTTTCCAACCGTTACCTGCCTAACGTAAAAGGTTACTTTACTCCTGTTGTAATATTTCATATGAAGAATCGTCTTGACGTACTACATTTATTAGAAAAAAAACCAAAAAGTCTGTTTATCAATAGAATATATTTTTCTTTTAATTTGAAAGCACGCCATTTGAATATCTGATTATCAATACGATATTGTAAAATCGGTGAAACGAATGCTAAGAACCTTTGAGCAAGTGTTATACGTGTTTCATTAGACAATAATCTTTCAAAAAAAAACATGACATGCTGATGTCAAAGAATCCATCGTGGCCAATCTGGATTTGGTGTTCCTCACTCATAGTCACATGTCGGTCTTATAGTCACATGACTGTCTCATAGACACATCAGGGCTTTGACGCGTAGAAGCCCACAATGATAGTTACGGACTTTTTACGGCCTCTGTACCAGCGCAAAGACCCATGATGTGCATTGACTGAATGGTGGTAGGTTTGGCACCTTTTTGTTTTGCTATTCTGTATTAGACGTTCTTGTCACGATAAATAGACACATGATATTTTTGCTATGACAATGATTAAATGTCTTTTACAACGTCACGAAGCACATGTAAAAAGTTTGGACGGCATGTGGCTTAAAGGTACACTATTTTGATACTTGTCCTGTTACTTATCATGTTACTTATCATTTGCACACCCGTGCACATTACGGTAAGGCCTATATATACTTCTGCAGCCGATTATGATATAGTGTCACGTAATACACTCGTTACTTTTGTGTTTTCTTGCCGGACCAAGCGTGATGCATGCTGTGCTTAACAAAGCAAAGAAAGCGCGTCTTTCTAACAAGGGCATTGGCAAAGATAATATTTAGAAAATTTATGTAAACGAACACCTATGCTCTACCCTAAAGCGGCTTTTTGGAATTGCCATATATAGAAAGCATGACCGTGAATGAAAGTCTGTCTGGTCCCACAATGTCGAAATTTTCGCGATGAAGTCTGACGACGCACTTATTGTAAAAATACAGCACGAAGAAGACCTTTCAAAGATATGCTAGGTTGTTTTATTTTGCATTATGTTCAAAATGGAATATTTTGATTTCGCTTTACTGCAAAACGTTAACTAACGAGATGCCAAGCTTACCTCTGTCCTGCATTTTAACTCTCGTTCTTCTGTTCCCAAAAGTGGTAGCATCACTTGACATCTCAACCAATTTTCTTTCCAGTTTCACGTCATCATGATGTCCGAAACTTGGTTTGAAAATAGGTATTACATCGTATGACTTGATGGTTACACATCATTTTACATAAACCATCATAATAGGTGAGGGGGTGGCGTCACTATCTATACTAAACAATATTTGCCATTACAAATTGATGCCAGAATATACTATATTAAACTTTCACTGTGAGATATTAGCTATCAAGGACGAGAAAAATGTCTTCTTTGTAATATACCGCACTCCAAGAGGAAGTACTGAAGCTTTTATTACTTGTCTTCGTAAACTTCTAGAAATGTGCTCATTTTATTAATGTTCCACTTGTTTGGGGAGGCGACTTCAAGATAAACTATTTACATGATAATAAACATGTGCGTGACTAGAACACTCTGTTACTTTCATTTGGGTTTCCCAATCTGATCACTGCACCAACAAGGGTTACTTAGTCAACTTCTTCAGTCCTCGACCTATTTGTTGTGAATATAAAGACGTCTGTGCATTTCGCTCGCAGAATTTCTAATGATATTAGTGACCACTGTCTAGTATTTATAATGTACTCACTGGAGAATAGTATCAAACAAAACACTGAATTAGTTTCTTACCAACATATTCCTAGTGAAGCACTGGATTTATTTTTTTCTCGCAGTGAGTGCGCACAAATGGAATTCCGTACTAGAAAAACAAACACAAATGAAGCAGATAACCAGTTTCCAGAAGCTTTTGTGTACATCTACAATGCGCATTTTCTATTCAAAGAAGTTAGGCAGTCAAAAAAGATAAAAAAACGTGGATTATAAGTGAGCAGAATAAAATAATAAAAAATAATAACCGTCTTTATCATGCCTTCCTACACTCCAGATCGAAAATTGAACTTAAGGAATTCAAAGTATAAGAAATAGACTGAATGAAGTACTAAGACCAGCGAAAATAGAATACTCTCATCGCGTGTTTTCTGCAATTAACAGGAAGCGGCCGGATGCAGTTTGAAAAGTAATAAATAGCGCGTTAGACTATCAAAATAAAAGTAATGTACCCAAATCGATAACTTATAGAAATTGTGGATTGAGCAGCAAAGCACTGGCAGACCACATTAATGCTCATTTCGTAAATGCAGGCGTTACGCACACTAGTGACCTGCAAGTTACGTACTCAAAAGATAGACGTGTTTCGGAAACTATATTTATGGAGCCAAACGACGAACACGGGGGGTTATGTTTTCATGCCACTGAGTTGGGGTGCTCATTTTAACAACCTTCGAAACAAGTTTTCTGCAGTAACCGGTGTACTATCTCGCTGTAGAAATTTCATGCCGTCAAAAGCCAAACTACAAATTTATCACACATTATTCACCTCGCAGTTTAATTACTGCACGTTAGTGTGGGCGACCACAACGCGAACTAACATTGATAAAATATTTACATTACAGAAGGCACTTTCCCGGCACAATGCAAATATCGAACCCCGGGCCCCAACAAAAACGTCACAAAAATACGAAACTGTTCGCGTAGATTGGTACTACAAATACCGCGTTTTACAGATATTTTATTTTGCAAAAATGCAACACAGTTATTTTCTTACATCCTTAGTGACCTTGAAACACCACGACGTACCTGTGCACCAAAGAAACCCTGAACCTTGGTTTGTACCACGTTTTTGCACTGAATATAAGCTGCAATCTCTCAAACACAATTCACCGAAAATTCTAAATACTTATGTTCACGTTGTTAAATTATCTCGTAAGGAATTGAAGATGCATTTAATTAACATGTAAGCATGTATACGACATATTCATGTATGTTAATATATATCAACTGATCATAGTTTGTTTGAGTGCTTTGTTTTTTATGCAAATATGTGTACCATCTAACGTTCACCTTTCCCTAATCATGCATTTGAATGTTACTTCTTTTGTAATGAAATGTTTTCTTTCGCACTGTCGTGTATAATGTCGACTTTTGTGAAAGCGAACACGGGAACGCATGGCCTGCGCGCTCCGGCGGCAGCTGACAGCGCGTTCAAGCGGAAACGAGAGCATTCACAGTCTCTTCTCACGTCATCTCGCGGCGAGCAAAACAATTCGCTGCTGATATGGAACCATGCAGCCGCAAGATTGCGACCCCCTCCCCCTTTAAGGCAATTATGCGAGAGCCGCGGTAATCACCTTGAAAAAGGAGGGGTTGCTATCTTGCCGTTCTATATCAGCAACGAATGGTTGTTTTGCTCGTCGCGAGATGACGCGATAAGAGGCTGTGGTTGCTCTCACTCCAGCTTAAACGCGCTGCCAGCAGCAGCCGGAGCACTCAGGCCACGCGCTGCCTTGTTCCCTTTCATAAAAATTGACATTGCACAACGCCTCCCGGGCTCTGTCAAGCTGCTGACAGCGGCTTTTAACACTGCAGGAGGTTTCTAGTTTGTACCAGAAAAAAATATTAAATACAGTTGTATAAATGTATCCTTTTTTTCTCTATGCAAGATTTAAAGAAAGTCGTAACGCAATGTGACTTTATGAATTTGACTACTGTTACCAAGGCTAATAATGCGTATGCTAGCGAAGTTTACCTTAAACTTCTATCTTGTGGTACACGTAGGCTGTGACGTCTAGGGTAGTGACGTTTGCTAACTGCTGTTGTAGCCGCGACGGTTTTAACAGTTACTACCCTTGTAGTTGTCAGCTGCCCTCACTAGCAGGGTAGAAACTAGCATTACTACTATTTTCAATATTACGGTACACTATATTGTTGTAAAGCCTCCTTCATAGCGTACGGTATGATGCAAGTAGTGGTAATAATCTAATCAATCACTACACTTCTACGCAGTGCTATTTCACAGTTACGAAATGGGCATTCGAAAGCGTGGAAAGTTATTATTTTTTAATTATTACCTTTCATACGCATAAAACAAATACAAAATTGACATCAATTTGTGTTGTAATGTGTGATAGTCCAATCTAGCCAAGGAGCCTCAAAAGATTAGTGTTGAGAGCTTAGCCACGAATTTCGACAGGTAGACGTGTAAAGTGGCTCTACAATAGCCAAAAACCCCGTGATTGCTTTTCGAATCAGTAGCAGTGTTAACTGACGTAGTGAATCGAAAGTCATCCACCTCTTGCATTGCTGCAGGAACCTCCCATGCCCAACTGAAACCTGAGTGCAAGATTGAACAGCTTCGGGAATGCGGCTCGGACTACGTACCTTTTGTGACACGAAGCTACCTGCATGAGGCGAAGGATAAGTTCGATGATGCTTGCAAGTAAGAGTGATAGACTGTGTTCTATTGACCATACGCCTCACCTGTTTTCAATAGCCCGCTGCCTTCATTACTCTAGGAGGCTCTGGATTCTGGTCTTTGTTATTAAGTTCTTATTATGGAACTTTTTGTACCGCATGGCCACATTCTCACGGATGGCTTCCGTAGAAAAAAGAAATGACAGGATATACCTTATGAGTTCACTTGAAACGTCTCGGAAGCGAAATAAACTTTCTTTCTTTCCTTCTTTCTTTCCTTCTTTCTTTCTTTCTTTCTTTCTTTATTCTGCCCGCTAAGCCATATGGATCCGACGTGAAGATACGCTCATTGACGAGGGCGCTTCAAAGCGGTTTTGTGCGGCCATGGTGCATTCAACCGTCCCCTACCTTATCAAATGATATATAGATAACAGAATGAGGGAATATTCTTCGCCAGTGGCATAGCAAGGTGGTGGTACACCAGCACGTGACCCCCACCTCTGCCAAACGTTTTTGTTTTTGTTTTTATTTGCCTTAGCATAAAGAGTTAAAAATGACCCTTTCAAGGTGGTGCCCCCCCCCCCCCTCCGAAATCGAAGAGGCTCTCCACGAAAAATAATTCTGCCGACCCAAACCAATACTTCGCAGTGATTTTTCATGATCTGATCTCAAATATTTCCCCAGAATTGCAGGCTGTCTAAAAAAAAGGTGCGTCAATTTTGTTATAAATACCGGTAAAATGATTTAGAGTACTTGGTACTCCACTATGGGTGACAAAAAACCCGTCTCAAATATAGGATTGTCCAAATGTGTTTAGAAAAAGAGTTTAACGATTAGGAGTGCTTGGTACTCATATATGTGGGAGCAGAGGACCACAGACAATTGCTGTAATCTTCTGTCATTAGCGTGATCACACTGTACCATTAAAAAGAGTAGATGTTACCATTCGATACCCCATATCCCTCTGCAGAACCTCTATAGATATTCTAGTTGCTGAGGCAGGTTTCTGTACCACTGCTTTGTGAAACAATGAATACATTAGACGTCCTCAGTGATGCAAATATACCTTAGAAGATATCGCGACCACTTTAACAGTGAACACCTCCACGTTTCTTTTCTCGTAGTTAGTCATTCCACAAGTCTGCTTGCAGGGTCAAAAAAGACTTAGGAATGTTCTGTATTGCCCTATCCAAAGATACGGTCCAACTTTATGGTAACGCTATATCACCTTCTTGTTAAACCACCGTTGCTCCACTAAGGCGAAAACCTTAGATAGTTTATTATTTGCCAAAGTTCACCATCGGTGGGGACGGCGTCCCGCGTAAGCGGGCGGCCACCACACTCTTAATCTAAAAAAAGTAATCACGTGGCGGCGTGTTAATATGACGTCACAGAGTGTCAAGTTCTGTGGTGTCATGATGAAATCATTTTGACGCTGTTACGATATCACACAATATGACATCGCATGATGATGCAATCGAGTGACAACGTCACTTGCCCAAAGAAAGGCTTATCGCAGGGGTAGGGCACAGGAAAATGAGGTTCAATCCCTGCGTTTCCCCAGATATTGCATGCAAACCACGTTAAGTTGATAAAGCTTTCGACAATGGGGAGAGAGAGAAGAATACATCGACAAAGATAAGGATAGCTTTCGTCTTCAAGTCGTCTTAACCGAGTGTAGAACCATATATCGTCTAGTCGAAGATATTGCCGCAGATCCCCGAAATAAATGCTGACGATGGAGCGAAGCAGTGTGGATCGCATCACCAGTAGTGGTCTTGTACTCTGTACTGGTTAACCGATTTCATTTTGTTATTGCGAATCATTTGTGCTGTCTTGTGCTTTTATTTACGGGTGGTTCAATGTCAATGTTCTTACGTCGTCATGGCCTTTTATTTTGTTTGTTTCTAGCTTTACAGCCAACCTTTTTGTAGTTCACGGATTTTTCCGTTTATTCTCGTGTTGTGGCTTTGTTGCTTTGCTTCTTTTATGAGGCTGTGGCCTCCTATTTTTTCTGATTTAAAGCATTTTCTTTTGTTATAAGTAGCTTTTTGCACTGCCACATTATTTCATTGACGGATAATTAAATATCAGTGCCTTTACGGCGTCGTCGCGTTTTTTTTTCTTAAAACCCTATGTGCGCTACGTATGCTCTTAAGACAATACTGATCAACACTCGCTTGCTGCATTTCGTGTTGACCGGTTGTGCCACCACGATCTCCGACGACAGCGCAGCTCTGGCCGACTGGCTCACCCTACGCCATCTTCTGCCGCCAACAAGAGCTCTCGCCGAGTAGTGCCCCGTCCTCGGACTCCTGCGACGACTGTGTCTATCTTCTCCTCTTCTCCTTACTTCCGTATGTCGATGTCCCTGTGCCACGCTCTCTCTTTCCTGCTCTCTCTATCTCTACACTTTTAATTCTACCCTTTTAACCCCACCTTACCCCCATCCTCGTGAGCTACTGTTGAGGTGTCGCACTGTGATGCAGACAGTTACGGGGCTCACTTTTCTCTTCTTTTCTCATTTAGGAATCACATACTGAGCATAGATATTTCGCACCTTCACTTTTACTAGATAATTGAGCGAGGCGAGGCTCAACGGCAACGGTCGGAGATTGTGCGACCTATGAAGTGCTTCGCCCCTAGGAGGCAACGGCAATGATGTTCATGTGTTATTACGGTATAGATGCATGCATACGACCAGCAAAGTACGCGTCACATTAAATTGCTGAGGTGATTTGCCTAACATTTAGCGGTAGTCTAAATTACGGAGGAGGAGGAGGAGGAATAAATGAGGAAGGACAGGGAGGTTAGCCAAACTACTACATCGTAAAGACGACTGACCGAGGAATTGAATGATTCAGTTATCGCCCCCGTACTGTGTCGCGCAGGCTGGACGCCAAGCAGATTGCTTGCACGCTAAAGTTCATCGAGGAGTGCCTCGAGGGACTGCCCCGGGTCTCTGCCCAGCTGGCCATTAAGGCTATGGAGGAGAGCTACGAGGCCACCTGCACCGAAGGAACCGACCAGAACAAACGTGAGTGTCTTTTTGCGAAGCGTAGCAGACATTTTGGCACAGCAAAGGTAACGCTGTGGAAACACTGCACCACGTTTACATCCGCGGGGTCTTGTGTGTGTAAGTACAATAATAGAAGTTACATGAGAGCACTTTGACTTGGGTGAGTTGGTAAATGATTGGCTAGGCATCAGCGCAATTTAGACGAAGACAAATGGAGACATGCAGAACACAGACGAGCGCTGATTTACAACTGAGTTTGTTTGCACTTGAACAAGCCTTTTTATGCGTCAAAACCTGCCTGTATTGCTTATACACAGAAGAGCATGGTAGGTTAGTGCTCGTCTGTGTTCTGTGTGTCTCCATTTGTCTTCGTCTAAATTGCACTGAAGCCTATCCAATTACATGAAAGGGCGTCTTCTAATCTGACTTCTAAGGCATCTTCTAAGAAGTCTTCTAAGCTGACTATATATATATATATATATATATATATATATTCAGCTTAGAAGACTTTCTGTTACTTTTCCTCATTCTACGTCATTAATTGGGTAATTGGGCACGATGTTGTCACTGCTTCTAATATCTAGGCTTCTCGTCTCCTATGATTAGCGATATTTTCAAAAGGGGTCGCGATCGCGGAAAACATAGGATGAATGATGGGGAGATGGTCAAAGTGTTAGGCGAGACACCATGTAATAAGACCGTGAACCGTCGGTCTTTTGGTGCTATCTACATCAGATCAATATCACTGCCACTGAGCGTTCGTGACTAGATCCAATCGTGGACTCTCCCAAAGTTTCTTCATTTTTACCGCTCGACAGAGCGTTACTCATTCGGCACGCACGTTGAAAACAAGGTGAGGGCTCCTGGTCAGCGAAGCGTTGCGAAACACACGGAGCCCGAACCACGCGTGTAGCGACATGTTAATTCCACATCGAGCTACGAACGCTGAACTATATCCTTGGCTGGCGAGAAGAAAGTGGTAGAAACAAGTTGAAAGGAAAAAGTAAAGCTTAATATGATTTTTAACGCGACGTGCTCACAGAACAATCATGAAGAGATTCCAAAAGCGCTGAATAACTTAAGTCAGTAGATTCGTCGCTTGGGGAGGCCATCTCATCTTAGACTGAGGAGGTCCGCTACTTCAAAGGTCAAGCAAGGCAGCCCCCTCGCCTTTTCCCGAAATATGTGTGGTTATTACTTTTCTTGACAGGTAAAACTTTTTAGGTTTCTCGGAGAATTTGTTTTCCTCAAAAGGCCGGGTTCGGTATTTGAATACTTTCCTTTATGCATAAGCATTTCACTCTTTATGTATACCATGAAATATACAATAGCTAAACAGTGGTTGACCTTATTGCATTTTTAGATGCTTTCTCATTGGAAAAAAATTGGCAGCATATCCACGGAGTAAATGATGGAGAGTGGGGCGAAGCATTCGTCCGTCCATGCGTCCGTCTGTGTGACCGTCCATCCGTCCATCCGTCCATCCGCCCATTTCTGCGTGCGTTTGTTTGTGCGCCCGTCCCTGCGTTCGTGCATGCATCCACCCCTGCGTCCATTCTTGCATCTATCCATGCATCAGTCGGTGTCTCCGTTCGTCCATCTATTCAACACTCCAAGTACCACCATCTCGCCTCTTTTCATCATATATTCCCCATATAGAAGCACCGCCACCCAGCGGACATTCCAAGGACTAAACGAGAGGTGGCACACGCACACTTTCTTACGACTTGCGCTTCGGATCTACTTCCCACCTTTAACCACCTCGAGTTCATGGTATATACTAGTTCACTGTATTCATGGCACGGCGGCCCAAAACTCGCTAAACCTTTGTAAAACCAAGAAGGTTACGCCCAGCGAGTATAATGAAGCAACCTTTTCCTGTCAGTTAGTGCTCAATGTACATGCCAATGGCTTCTAGTGGGAAATGAGAGACAGGAGAATTCGGCTTTTACTTTCTTACGGCTTGCGCTTCGTATCTACTTCCCACCTTTAACCACCTCAAGTTCATGGTATATACTAGTTCATTGTATTCATGGCACTGTGGCTCAACGCTCGCTAAACCTTTCTAAAACTAAGGAGGTTACACCCAGCGAGTATAACGTAGCAACTCTCTTGTCAGATAGAGCTCATGGTACATGCCAATGGCTGCTAATGGGGATTGCAGCGTGCGCGTTAACTAAAAGCCGAATGTTCCTGTCTCTCATTCCCCATTAGGAGCCATTTGCATGTACATTGAGCACTATTTTTATTGTTCAACAACGCACAGAAATAATCTCTCACCGGCACCACCTTAGTGGTCAAAATGTTACACATGTTACATACTACAAGGGCTACGAGGGATGAATGGGTGCCGCTATAAAGAGCTTCGCCCCTAAAAATAGGTTATCGGCTGTGACATAACCAAACCCAGAGCCCCTGTGCCTGCTGCGTGACAGGAGATGAGCAATAACATTGTTACCTGCTTTTTCCCCAACCGCAGCTGTGCAAGTGTGCGAAGATAGGCTTCAATTTAGAAAGATTTTTGCGCTTAAAGTGAAGCAGCACACTTTGAGCATGGTCAGAAAACGCGGCTGATTGGTAGTCGAGGTTCCCGAGAACAAGTGAGCCAAATAATATAGCACATCACGCTGCCAGGAATGCACAACTAGTTCTCGAACTCAGCTGAATACCACGTTCACTTTTATCAATGAATTACATTATGTTCTGAAAAATCAATGCGTCACAATTCTAAGTAACACGCCACCGGTGGACCTTAGCGTGCCCAGGAGTTATTGGGTACGCCACGGGAGGCCGCGACGGGTCCGCTGATGCGAGCACAAACGCAAGGAAAAGCCACGCGTTCGAAGGAACTGAAAGAGAAAAAGTGCTAAAATACACGAAGTGCGTCTGACATATACATTCTTCCTCTGTGAGGCATGCCATTGCTACCTGCTTATCTTCCAGCACTTCCCTCGCGACAAGAGATTGATGATTAAGAGGTATGTCTGGTTTAACGTCCCTACATCACCATATGATTACGAGAGACGCCGTAATGGAGGGCTCCGGAAATTTAGACCACCTGGGGTTCCTTAACGTGCGCCCAAATCTGAGCACACGGGTGTATACAGCATTCTCGTCTCCACCGAAAATGCAGCCTCCGCAAGCGAGATTTGATCCAGTGACCTGCGGGTCAGCAGCCGAGTACCTTAGCCACTATATCATCGCGGCGGGGCACGAGACAAGAGAAGAGAGAAAGCAACTGCAGCGTGTGACAAATCTTTGTAATTGTTGTACTGGACACAATTTGAAAAGATTGCGATGTTCAATTCATGAGGCAGTAAGCTCCTTTACTGAATACATTGCATGGCTACTTGGAAGAGTGTTGCAGAGCCTCTTTAAGAAATATTATTTGGGGCTTTATGACCCCAAACCAATGAAGTGATTACGAGGAACGCCTATGTGGAGGGCTGAAGTGTTTTCGACCACCTCATGTTCATGAACATGCGTTGAACTCACACAGTACATGGGCCTCTAGAACTTCACCGATAAACTTGTGGACGCGGCGTACTTATGTTTGGCCATGAAATGCGCCTATATGGTTCTCGGATT
Organism: Rhipicephalus annulatus; assembly: GCA_013436015.1. Classification (NCBI taxonomy): domain Eukaryota; kingdom Metazoa; phylum Arthropoda; class Arachnida; order Ixodida; family Ixodidae; genus Rhipicephalus; species Rhipicephalus annulatus. The sequence goes on along the minus strand of WOVY01002520.1, from coordinate 38,051 downwards.
GTCGAATAATGTTCCCGTGAATCATTTGGATTTGCGCTGAATAAGGGTTCCGGTTCAGTGTTCCGGTTCAGTGGGACACCGAAACGCCATTTCATACGTTCCAGACCGGGCCATGGCTGAACGACTCTCGCCCCTGTATGAGAGCAGGGGTGTTCGCCCTTCGTCGCAGTCAAGGATATTTTTTTAATTTGCAGGAGTGGAAGCTCCCGCAATGTTTTGCCAGCAGTAGTGAAACCAGGTTTTGCCCTCCAAAGATCTCAGAAACATGCTATTTTCTCGTGGTGCCCACTTAAACATCGAGTGGCTTTGATTTGTAAGTCTAAGGGCTAGGGTAGTTATAAATTAAAAGATAGTTGTTTCCGAAGATATAAATACGCAGAGACTAGAGTCGGTGATTTATCTTCAGTGAAATTAGGCTTTAGTTCGAGGTTTACTAAATAAAACTAGTCTTACGAAGACGCACTTTGAGCAATATCTGACTCTAAAAGGTAGCGCTGTTAAACTCATTGGGTGTGCAAGAAAAACATTCTTAACAGCTCATCGTGCCCCTAGTAAGATGGCTGCCGTAGCCGCTGTCTTACGGTTGACACGGCTTCACTCGTGGGCGAGAATTTCCCCTCCAGCAATTCTTTTAAACCTCCTTGGTCGCAGCCAGCCCGCTATACAGAAAAGTATTCTAAAAGTAGCGATGAAAAGTAGAACACATCATGTGATTCTCCACGAAATGGTATGTTAGCAAACTATTCAGAACGCATACTAAGTCAAAAAACTTTTTTTGATTGCGAAGCAGATAAAGCAATCTTTGTGGCTGTCCTGTGTGAAAGCAAACTTGAAGCGTGAGCACACAAGGACAAGAAAGAAGACGACACAGGGCGCAGTGTTACATTTCTTGTCGTTGTGTTCTGTAAGTACATTTCCAACAAGCCCATATATCAACCCTATTTCTGTGTAGTTTTATTGTCTGTTGGTATAGTTGTTCTTACAAAAAAATTAACGAATTATCTTCATATAGCCTCTTGCAGAAACTTTCCAAAACTATGGGCTCACCTTCACCGTGTATTTTTTTTTCAATACAGCACAAGTTACTAAGCTGTCGATTCTTGTCAAATTCATGGCAGTGGCGAGACAAGTGCGCACCATCAGTTGTGCTCCAGACTGTTGCTCGGGTAGCTGAATACAGATGTATGAACGTGCTTATCCGATGTACAGTCGTCAGCAAGCTTAACACAAACACTTCGATGCGTGAACAGGGCAAGTTTTATTGATGCCAGCCGCGAAGTTCTGGGCGATTTTGCCGAAATAATACCTCGGTAGGTTTGGATAGTATACCGGCACGTATGCTTAGCATCTTGGCAACAGAAGCCAAACGTACGTGGGGCCAGCGTCAATGAAACTGCTGCAGGACACGTGGCAGAGCGTTCGTGCTTAAAGGTACTACTAGCGCCGTAAGGCGGCACGTCAGAGTACTTGCGCGCATGCGCGAGGAGGGTAGCTTCCATTCGCGCGCATCAAGCCATCGCAGCACTCGTGTGTCGTCTGCTAGCTGATTTTTAGCCTCCCTGGGGATCGTATATTGCGATCGAAACTGAAATTTGGCTGCTTTCAGTTCAAACGGCTTGACTCTTATGCATGCCATGTCACGTGGTTTTTGATTTTTTTTTCCTTTTTCTGACGTTTTTTGTAGTAGAACGAATAGGCAAAGAGACGCAAACACCAGAATTGTAACTTGGTTCACGTTTCGGGAAAGACTGGTTCCTTTGATGAAGCTGTATGAGTAATATGGAGTAGTTGCACTCCATGTGAAAGTAGTATTGTGTATTGTCCTGCTTTCACAAACAATAGCGCTGCTGCTATTCTGGAAGGCACTGATGACTACTACACTGGCACAAAGTTGTGATGCGCCCAAATATTTTGCCACTCTTGGCAAACCTTGAGTTTGACCGCATGCAGTCGCCACGTAAACAGGATGCCCTACCATAGCCGATTTCGTGCATGTTCTCCTTATTTTCATAAATACTAATCCCTTTTTAGAATCCGCAATCACCCTGCCACGGTGGTCTGGTGGCTAAAGTACTCGACTGCTGACCCGCAGGTCGCCGGTTTGAATCCCGGCTGCGGCGACTGCGTTTCCGATGGAGGCGGAAATGTTGTAGGCCCATGTGCTCTGATTTGGGTGCACGTTGAAGAACCCAAGGTGGTCGAAATTTCCGGAGCTCTCCACTATGGCGTCTCTCATAATCATATGGGGGGTTTGGGACGTTAAACCATAGAGATCAAGAACACCGCAATCCGGCGAATTTCTATGTGCTCGTTAACAACTTTCACAATGTCCACCAGCGCCAGGACATGCTGGAACACAGCAAGTGCAACATAAAAGTGCACAGTTACAGATTCATGAAAATCCAGAGAACACCCGCTAAACAAAACATATTTTCAAGTTCGTCTGGGAATCGCGTAAAACGTATTTGAAAATTATACACTGTTGCCATTTTAGGCACCCAGCCTCCCTACTGCCATGCTCGTGCAGCAGAGGGCACGCGCCAGCTTGCCTGACGCAATGCGCACGACTGCTGAATCCTCGCACCCAGGCTGCACTGCGCATGAGCGATGCTTTTTGCTGCTTGTGATATGACAGGCCTGTGATATCACAGGCAGCAATATCATATCATATGCCTGTGAAAGCGCTGTGATATTCGAAAGTCACGCACTTCCACGTTCACTCTCAAGAAGATTGTGAGTGTACGTTGTTGCACAGGCTTACCCAATAGTCCGCAACATATGTTCGGTACATTTGGTCATACCATTACGTACAGCTCAAAAACATTTTACTTTGGTTGAAGCTGCGCTATAGGGTAAAAGCGAGGGGAAGGAAGATGAGAAAGAAAACAAAAGTGCCAGCTCACAACCAAATACATTTCCCTGAAATATTCGCAATAATTTTGCTTCGGGAAAATAAACTTGGTGTTATTTCTGACTCGTCCTCCTTCTCCTCGTTTTTCACTCTGCACCACGTATTTAATGTAACGGCGCGCCAACTGACCTAACATAGCGTACTGTTAAAAAATTCGGCAGATCCCACGTACCTGGGAATCGACGTTATGCGAAGCATGCGGAGGGAAGATGACCGTGTCGCAAATGTTTTATTGAGCGACATGTTATGAAATGATGCTAAACATATGTACAAATGTTATGCGCACAGACATATGTTGAAGAGTCGCAGATGTTCACATAGGCGGTTGTTTGCACTTGCACAACGATGTCAACTGAAACATGCGTATTAGCAACACCAGAAGTTGATATGAAGCGCTGATGCTCGCAAGGATGCTGGCCCTGGACCCTGCTACATAAATCAACTACTGCGCATGGCAACTAGCCACAATTAACGTTAACCGGACGTGATGGCTGTATCAAAGAAGTACACATGTAATGTTTATAAAATTGGGTAGGCAGCACTGCAACCACTGTTGACGTTTCCCGAAGATTAGCGTCTATTTGAAAAGCAGTTTCGAGACCTGGCGTAGCTCTTTGGTAAAACGCTTCATTGCCACGCAGAATGCTTAGGTTCGATTGCAGCTGGAACGCTGACATTTATTCTTTGCATTCGTCAGGTCGACGCTACCAATGTCGGGTAATTTCGGGTAGTGACGAGAACACCCATGGGCAATTTTAACTGGCCCATTGGTGCTCTTGCCGTTCCTGGGTAGATACTAGTGTCAATCCCCTATGGCCCATGCCCGCATACCAGTGGCACATACCCGCCCATGGGTATGTGCCACTGTCTGGCGGGAAGTGTTTGTGAACGCACGCGACAAAATTGTGACATTATTTAATTGTTCACCAGCGCGTCATATTCGTCATTCCATCTTACCCTCCCATGCTAATTTTGGCTCACGCCAAGTTAAGAGGGTAACCACGAGAGCACCCAAACTTAGCGGCTAGATAGATAGATAGATAGATAGATAGATAGATAGATAGATAGATAGATAGATAGATAGATAGATAGATAGATAGATACGCTCAATGTCGCACGCAGAAGTTCATTAAGAAATGCTTCGCATTTAGACACATGCCCTTCTCTTTTAAATTTGCTGTGGTTCCTTCAGCGCCTGCTTTGGTGGCATTGCGCCTAAAGATGCGATTGGTGTAGCGAGCTTAGGTGGTGTCATTTCTTCAATATGGAGGCAAATCAGTTCTGACATAGTACGTGCCATTACATGCTGATTGTGGCGGTTAGCGCTAAGGAAGTTTCCAAATGTTAGCCAAAGAACTGGCGAGAACATGGAGCATGCGCATAGACAAAGACCGAATGACACGGTCATGCCTCTCGCCGTGGTTACATCGGCTGCCCTAGTCACCGCAGCAAGCTGCACCGCCGGGTCCCCAGACAAGAACAGGACCTCCCAGTACTCCTATCTTGAGATGGCAGGCTGTCCCGGCGGGAGAGGATCAGCAGGGAATGCGGGAAAGAAACAACTAAACATGAGATAGACACCACTATTGTGCACATTAAATTGGATTATCTTTGGGCTTCTTAATTCAGGTAATCCTTTAATACAACTTCGTCGTGTCATTCATCAGGTTTACCACATTGTAGAATCAGAAGACCTACACCACCCAAATGTGCTGCAATCGGGATAGCTTGAAAGTGAGATGTATTAGATGCAAAGTTGTGGCGTTCCGACTTGAGGTACTGATATGATATTGATAATACTGCCTGCAACGCCATGTTGTTCCACACTATTGACGGCTGTGTCTCACCTTGTTCGCTATGTCTCTATTGCAGTGTACTATAATGCCGTGAAGTGCCTGAACTCCGTTGGACCACAGCTGTACAAGTGCATGGGGTCGCTCAGCGACTTGCTTCAACGTGGCACAAAGAGTGCACCACCGAAGGAGGTCATCCACTACGCCTGCTGGTAAGCTGAAATAACATTTATTAATGTGATAGCAATGATAAGGACAGTCTCGGCTGGTTTTTTCCGCCACTGCCATTCACGTATATGTATAAGTATGTCCTTCCACCCTTTCGCAGTACTCGTTAGATAATTGGATGTGGCCTCCGGGTTCAGACACAATGTTCACAAGGAGGGGGAGGACCTTTCAGTAAGTGTAGCTACTGGTGGAACAGGGGACACTTCTGTGGTACCCTGCGGGGAAAATCTCAATCTGCGGTACCCTCAAGCATCCAGTCAAGACTTGCTTGAGGGTACCGATTGATAAAAGGTAAAAGGCTGTCCCTGCCGAAGACTCAACCACATCTGCATAATGTGACACAAACTTTGCATTGTAACCAACAAGACCAAAAAATAACTGCAATAATTTGGCACTAGTAGGACGTGGTGCATTCACAGTGGCCTGAACTTTTGAATGAACAGGTTGTAGCCTCCTGTCTCTGCGGAGCGAACATCACCTTTTCGGCCGGGCTCATTTGCGAGCACGCTTATCTCAGCAGCGAACAAGGGTGGGCGGCGTTAATGGTTGCCGCGCCATCGCGGTAATGAGCAGTGCATGCTTCCTGCCCCCCCAGCAGCTGGGAGCTTCTACGGGCTACGCTTTCAGCACGAAATGTAGTGCGAAAGTCTACCTGGAGTGGCCGTGTTCTCTCACACCAGTGTTTTGCAGAGTTACGTGAGCAAGAAGCGAGGCTTCTTGCTCACGAAAGTCTCATATTTACAAGAGTTTGCGAGGAGATGCACTTTTACATGAGACACGAGAGTGCAACCGAAGAGCATAGGTAGAGCGCTCTAAGCACACGCGTCAGGCGCTACTTATACCTTCGGTCCGTACATGCGCTTCTCGTCGAGCGTCTTTATCAGGACGTGGAATGCCTGTTTTCGAGCGACGTCAAGTGAGCTTTCCCGTCACTGCGCGTGGGAGTGAAGTGAGTGCCACAGAGCCATCTAGCAGGCGCTCGAGTTCTAGCGGCTGGGTACGACGCAACAACGGACAAGGCTTGACTTCAAGGAACTTCGCCCCTAAAATTTATTTCTACAACATTCCGGCTGCGTTGTTTTCGCCCAATGGTTAAACATGCCTTGCTGATTCTTGCCGCTGGGATATCCTTGCAATACATGATTATGTTCTGAGTGGTTTCCAAACTTTCGTTGAAGCAGACACGTGCCAAATTCTTTTCTGAATACTGAGTTCACCACGTCTCATTCTTACAAAGGCAGTGGTAATTTCATGTAAAATAGTGCTAACCTTCCTTGAGTTATGATAAAAACTTAACTTTATGATTGCCAAGTTACTGTTGAGCAAGCATGCATGATTTATTAAAAAATACATCGAGTATGTCTTATATAAGACAGGCTGACGTGGCGCACGCTGCCAACTATTTATAATTGGAAGAATACAAAATATTGACCCTTACAAACGTAGCAGATAAGGTGAAACATTCTAAGTTTACATTATTGCAGATTAATCTAACAGCTAAGCCAAAACAAATTAACGTGAGCACGATGCCCACTCACGTAACACTGAAGGTTACACGAAAGTACTGTCATCCAGGCACGCAGTATATAGACAGGTGATGCGGCAAATCCGGCCAATTTTTATAACATGGGATGCACGAAAGAGTAGATTACGCATCCTTGTTCACCGAGATCTGTAAGCCACTGCACAACTTTCGCGAGATGACAATCGCATTCGATAATATTAAAGTCTCATTGAACATTCGAAGACTGCGGCATTTCATTCTCAAAAGACGGATGAGCACAATCATGAAACGATGGGAGCCCACTGAACACTGACATCATGAGCAGGTCGGTGGGTAACTCCACCCTCGGAGAACATGGACGAGTGGGTACTGCAAGTGGGGCATCGGTGGTACTGAACAGACGGCTACTGCGCTTCGACCATCTGGGCGGGGTCTCTCTGGACTTCTTAAGTTGTATTAGACAATAGTCGGTATTTCATCGTATGAATTCATTTTTTTTTCTGTTCGAGTAATTTTGTTTTTTTATTTTAATCACGTATTGCAGAAATGAACTCTTCAACTAATGCGTGAACACTGATTGTTCGCAGTGGGTACCACGACGCATTGCAGTGCGTGGAAGATTCTGTTTCCAGTTGCGAAACGGAGCACGGCAAGGAGTTCATGACGGGAAGCATGGAAAGCATCTTCGGCGAGACACTCAGCCTTGTGTGCGGCCAGTACTCCCGCGGCTCTGCTGCGTGCAAGAAGGTGCCGGTGCTGCCCGAACTCGCTGCCGACGAGACAAAGATCACCAACGTCATCGAGTTGGCCGTGAGAGTGGCTAGTTCACTGGGCAAGAACTAAGCGCCTATACTTTCGACACCCACGCCTCACTGGGGTCCATGCCACACTTTCAACTTACGTCATCTCTCTCATAACTCGGTCCTGTCTGTGGAGCGTCCCGAAGTGCTACCGCCCAAATCTCTCTCCTGTTAGTGCTGAAGCGCTTCAAGGGTTCATGTCATTCTTCGAAAGTTCATGTCTCTATGCCATAAGCGATATGAAGTTCATTAACCGAGTGCTGGTAGTTTGTGGTGACGTACACCAAACTCCTGTCACCTAGGAGATTAGAAGTTGTGGAGCGTAAAGTTAGATCCCGTAACTAATGTTTCATGTGTGTGTGAGAGTGGGCGAGAACTCTTCAATGATAGGTTGATAAATCAGCCGACGTGTAGAAATCGGTAGCTCGATATTTAGCTATGGAAGAGCTAGAGTGGTAAGAGAGACTATTTTATGGCAACTGGAGGAGCACTCGTTTAGCGTGCTTATAGCCAAAGCTCAGCTACTTACCTGCGGGGAGGTAAAAACTGAAATACGTCCAAAAATTTCAAGTTTAGAAACAGCCTAAACTCGACTACATAATCAGATTTCGTGTTTGAAAAAAAAAAACGTTCGATCTGAGCTACCGTATAAGTATGGCCATGTTTTTACACAAGGTTTACGTGAGTGCAAGTCACGCTGGTGTAATGCGCAATAAAAAAGAGTATCTTTTTATGCTTGAGCTATTCGACAATCACCTCTCCCAGCAATAAAGAAAGGAAACAACACGGGTGGGTCTATGGGGTCCACATCACGCGGTTCCCGTTTTCAATCGCGCTCATGCATAGGCTACGTGGCATGAACGCAAACTGGTTTTCTTTTGAACGCTTACTGTTTGCTAGTCTCCTGACAGAATCCTCCAATGGCCTGCATTTAACGCGTTCACGCGACATTCATAGAGTTAGTTTACTGAGTTAAAAGAGCAGATGTACAGAAGGGCTGTGTTAACGTTCTGGGTGCATCACAGGAACTTGAACTTATGGCTATCGAATCGTTCATGTTAACGCGCACGCGGACGGTTGGGAGCGAGATCAATGAGTTTGACAAAGATGTCTTCTGAGGGTTGGATCAACAGAAAACGTTTCTAAGGCATCATGCAGTGTGAATGGTGTTACTGCAAGTATATAATTTCAATCTTAGAAAATTGTCACCAAATAAAAATGTGTACAACTCAATTTCACTCGCTTGTTCGTAACATGACCTGAAAACTCACCTGATCACATATACGAGCTTGTGACTTAGATATGCATCCTCAGTTTATGAAGACAAACGTGGTATAATTGATAGTTCAACAGTCTCCAGTAATTAGTGCTTTTAATTGAATCGGTAACATTGAAATGAAAACAAAATCCAAACCTCTAAGCTTATCTTTTGTAAGCACGCACAGTTTGTTTACACTGTGGACACAGCTGGGGTGCCACGTAATGTCTTGCTCCACGCCATAGAGTCTACCGTTGTGCGGCCTCACGAGTGTACGCCTATGGCGCAAGATACGATACACTGGACATGGAGTAGCAGACAATCATTGCTACCACGTAGTTACTTGGCTGCGAGGTGATTGCATGAACGTTGGCACAGACCACCCAGTCAGTACTGTCGATAGGCAGTGAAACGCTATGCCGTTCGGGTGCTATAATAACAATATCTCAGCTTTAACGTACCAAAATCAAGATATGATTATGACAGACGCCTTAGTGGAGGGAACCGGAAATTACAACCATGTGCTGTTCTTTAACGTGCACTGCCATCCCACAGTACCCAAGCCTTTCCCATTCCACCAGCATCAAAATGACAGGAATCGAACCCACGACCTAGGTTCAGGTAAGCAGCCGCGCACCATAGCCCCTACATCACCTCGGTGGATGTCCCTTCAGGTAGGAGCACCAGTCATGCAATGAAAGTTTATTATCGTTAAGACCAATATGACCATCTCGGTTGAACTACGTCTGTTCTAAAATATTTGGACTTTGAAGATTGCGGTCACTATTTTACTTAGCAAGCCTGTCATCTTCCGCCCGTGTTTAACGTTCTCAGAAAGCTTACGGCAATGTGAATATCACAAAGACTACGGAACTGTTTAAATGGGAAGCATTTCTTAGCAAACTTCAGCGACTTTGACCCTATCTATCTATCTATCTATCTATCTATCTATCTATCTATCTATCTATCTATCTATCTATCTATCTATCTATCTATCTATCTATCTATCTATCTATCTATCTATCTATCTATCTATCTATCTATCTATCTATCTATCTATCTATCTATCTATCTATCTACGACTTTTAGCTCTCCTGGCCATTTCGATCGTGGTATCGATACCGGAATAGGTATAAAATAACATGATGGTAAAATGAGCATAAGAGATTGGTAATGCTATGAAAAGCAAGGCATGAATGTCATGGTTTACATTTCATGGTCTGCATTTCCGATGGAGGCGGAAATGTTGTAGGCCCGTGTACTCAGATTTGGGTGCACGTTAAAGAACCCCAGGTGGTCGAAATTTCCGGAGCCCTCCACTACGGCGTCTCTCATAATCATATGGTGGTTTTGGGACGTTAAACCCCACATATCAATCAATCAATCAATCAATCAATACATTTCATGGTCTCGCTGCTTTTGCCCTGGTTTCTTTTACATATTGCGAAATTGGTATGGTATGGCACGACTGCTGGAGGCGAAGATAAGCGCGCACCCGCAGCTGTTTTTATGACGGGGAGAGTGAGAGCGAAGAGATAACATCTACGGGCGCGCGGACACCTACAGACGCTTGACATGCCCTAAGAAATGCATTCGCATTTCAAAGATGAACCCCCCTACAAGCCTGTGTTCTCTTTTTCGACACTGCAAAATATGACGAGGAGAACAAGTTTGCAATAACAGTTGTCGGCGCTCGTGGGAAGCTACTGGTTGGAGCATCAGTTTGCACGAACAACGCTCAGGCGGCGGAACAGCTGTAGCCTTGGCCACATGCGTTACCAATGTTCCCACGACTACAACTCCGACTCACGTATGGCTGTCAGTCACTTCCCTGCCCGACTAATGTAGCAACAAGCAGTGAGAACTGTTCATGAATCCTTTCACAACACCTCGGTCAAGGAGTAGGGAGGTCATAAATTTTTTTTTGGCTTCCGGCTTATGTCGATGGAGAATGCTAATCAAGCAGGGTGTAATATCAATAGGCGAGCTCACTGTCTAGCGCGAGATTTCACAAAAAACGCTTGTTGATACGCCTCAATTATTATCCTCAATTGTACCCCCCCCCCCCAAGATCCGCCATTCACATTGCACGGGATTACCCCGCATTACAAATTAAACAGAACAATACCTTGACCCCCGCCCCCCTAGTGACAAGCAGAATAGGGGGCAGTCGGTCAAGTTAAAATAATTTCAGACGCGAACGTATTCCAGCTCGAGACACACTTAATTGTTTTGATCTTGATTTTCCGCAGTCCTGCTCTGAATGCGGGAATGCGTCCGGCTTTCTGGATTTACGTTCTGGGTGTGCCTATTCAATGCGGACTCCAGTCATCACAATCAGATCAAGTGAAAAAAAAACTGTTCGCCGTTCGGACATCACTCTTCAACTGCAAACTGTACAAAGGGCGTGGGCAGTATCCCAGAGTCAGCGCCTCCCTGTTCCGTCTTGAGTGATGCACAGACTTGATGGGGAGCCCTAGGGCTCTCTAAGTTGTTTTCTCAGGACAAATAAAGAAAGTTCTTTTCACGTCATGTCGCTCCTATTAAGGCAAACTCATATTATCTGTGTGCTTCTTTTTTCAATTAACCGTAAACCTTCGTATAGGTAGCGCAAGAGGGCCACATATGACACGTGACATTGCACGCGATAATGACCTACCAAGCTAATGCAGCTTACTATAATTCGATAATACGCTTCAATTGCGACATATAAAAATTCATAACTTGGACCAACAACCCAGCAAAGCTTGTGTGTAACAGCAGTGATTAAAAACATCCCAGAGCTGCCTAGCAATTTTCTTAGGGCAAACAAACACAGAAATAACCATCACAGATTTCAGTTGTCGCCGTGCACTATTTATATTATCAATGCCAGCAAGCAAGGTTCAACCTAAGAAGGCTCGACGCGTCGGAATGTGGTCAATTTATGAAAAGAAGCCACGATAGCTTCGCGTGCATCATTTGTCCACCAGTGTGTTTGAACATCCTCGTTAGATATCTGTTTTCTTTATCCTGTTCACTTTTACAGGAAAAACCGTGAAATTAAAGCAGGTGTTTAAGATTTCCTACCGCAGGCCTAGCGGGAGAACTCTTAACCACGCAGTACGCAAGTAGCGACTACATGGCCAACACAGTATGAATGACGTGACGTCATTTCGTTGCTGCAATAGAGGCGTGCAACATGGGGGCCAGAGAGGCGGTTTTACATCAGCTCGAAACACCGCATGAAGTTGACACATGGCATGCCCCAGTGCAGTGGTATAATGCTACACTCCGGATGTCACTAGTTTTCTCAGAGTACCTTCACTCTCTGACTTCTTTCTCGAATGCCTTGTCGACACGGCGAAAGAAATTGCTGATGAAAATACAGAGAAAGTGAATGCGGAAAAAAAAAGAATACTGAGGTTAAGAACGTGTTCTGCGGCCTTATCCAGCAAAGCGTTCTTATTACAGTGGTGATATCTGGAAATGTAGCAACACCACAAGGAAACGCTCACACACACACACACACACACACACACACACACACACACACACACACACACACACACACACACGCACGCACGCACGTACGCACGCACACTGAGAAAGAAACTTGATGATGTTTGAAATGTATGACAGAGCTCATGTCGGTCTTGAGAGAGTGGGGAGGAATTCCACTGATAATACAGGGTACAGCTGCACTTGTACGTTTTGTACAAGAAAGTAGCTAATGAACGCTTGTGTTCTACAACTTTTCTCTCCTTTTTCTTCTTTTTCTCATATTGCTGAGGCCACCCGTGCAACGAAATGACAGGAAAGCTTTCAACGAAAAGCTATAGGTGGGGTGCGCGTCTGGCACCTGCAATGAGTTGAGTCTTACGCTTTGGTAGCGATTTACTTTCGACGCTCTCATTTGAAAGCTGCTTTTTGTAGGAGCGAAGAACGTATGTTCAAGGCAGTTAATGCCCTCAGCAGGCCATCGCTCCAAGACACTTCAAGTAGCTCTATGGCCACATTCATTTAGATATGGTGCTCCTACCAGACGTTCGTAAAGTGTGGACGGTGGAATCAACTATAGCGATTTTGATTTGAAAATGAATGAAATGTAGATGTGGATGAGATATCCACATGAACATCAATAGCCTTTTCAGTTCACTGAACAACGAAAAGTTGAACACTAAATTATTCGATAGACGCAAACATTCTTTGTTTTTTCGCTTCTCTCTTTAACACCGAGGTGTTTAATGCCGGGGTCCACCATGACCTCAGTGACGTATTTCCATGGCTCTATTGACGTCGAAAAAGGGTACACAGTCATATGTCGGAGAAATAAAGTTTTAATATTCATACTGAAATAATCATATTAGGTAAAATACTTCAATCCCACCAGCAATTCTAATCCTTTTTTAACAAAACACACCATTTGCAATGATGACGATATACCCACAAATTGGCAGATCCCACGTACAGTGGGAATCAATGATATGCGAAGCACGAATTGGGAAAGCCGATATGTCATTTTAAAGTGAACACAATGTGAAGAGCCAGACTTTAAATTATGCCGTACACGACTTCTATGCCATGATTATCATGTTTGACGTGTCAGTTACCTTCGTCGTCTATTCACGTCCCGCGATGCCAAATATAGTATCACGTGAAGTGATATGTGGAGCTAGCGACGTTGCTTGTTGGGCGCGTTGGAAGAAGTCAATCATAATGTAGTGCAGCGCAAAAAAACAGACACCAAACGAGCGCCAAACGAGTGAGAGAAAGAACGAGGACACAGCGCATGTTATCGTTCTATCACTCGTTTGGTGCCTGTTTTTTGCGCTGCGCTACATTTGATGCAGCTATAGCGAAACGGCCACGTCCACGCTGTAAGCGTGATTGTAATCAAGCTTTACATGACACGCATATTATGAATATCGTGTTTGGAAGTGTCATTTACCTTCATCGTCTATTCACGTCCCATGACACCAATTTAGTATATGTGGAGCTAGCGAAACGGCTGTGAGCGCGCTATTAGAATAGCTCGTAGTCATGTTTCACGTGACACGCATGTAATGATTATCATGTTTCGACGTGTCATTTACAACACACCAACACATTTAACCATACCAACATTTACAACAACATACAAGCATTTACATCTTACCGACATTCACAACCGTGAGAAGATGAGAATATGCCACGTTCATGATGCGCTCGCGGCCGTTTCGCTAGCTTCACATGTACCAAAGTTGCTATTACGGGACACCAACGAACGACTAAGGTAAATGACGTGTCCAAGCGTGGTACTCAGAACATGCTTGTCATGTAAAACATGAGTACGTGCTACGCTCATAGCATGCTCGCAGCAGTTTAGCTAGCTTCAGATATACCAAATTTGGTAATATTTGACGTTAATGAATGACGAACACAAATGCCTGCGCAAACATGATAATCATGACATAGAAATGATGTAGGGCAAGATGTATGTCCACTTCGTAACATTGGGCTGATGTTAAAGTGACATATCAACATTTATCATTCGTGCTTCGCATATCATTGATTCCCGCTGTACGTGGGATCTGCCATTTTTTTCGTACCGCACTTCTCACACAATGTGCGCTTGTCAGAAGGAACACCCCAAATCACAGGGGCAACGCCCGGCTTGACTGTTTAGATATGTTTCGAGGGTTGAGTGGCTAGCAGTGGCATGTTGCCTTTTCAACCACTTCGTATCTAAATGATAATTACCTCGATGCACTCAAAACAGTATAATTAACTTCCTCTACACCTTTCTTGTCTTTTATAACTTCATGTTTTTGGTCATTGGGGTTGTGTCAAATTAATGAACGAGCAGTGGGGTATTTCGTTCCTTCATACTCTTCCGTAATGTAAGAGGAAGCTCAGAATCGATAGCAGTTTTTGTTGTATTTCGTCTGACGTATGTGGACAGTCACCTTGGGAAAATCGCTTCCGCGTGTAGACGGAGGCCTTGTTTTATTCTTTTTTTTCCTCCTTTTTAGTGCAAGTACACTACTGATTTTCGAACTAGCGGAGCCAGGTGACGTTCGGAATGCAGAAAGTCCTCTTTTATTACTTTTTACAAGGCTCTGTTTCCGTTGTTTATGGTGAGCGCGTAACGGGGGCGGTTAGCTTCGAAATACAGAAGAGATTACAATAGGTTGCTCGCGATGACGCACACGAGCAAGCGCAGCGACTGAGAAATTCAAGAAAAAGGGTTCATTTTCATGCTATTCAGCACCGCTAATATACGGGACACGAATGATGTTCAGAACACAACTGGGAGTGAAGGCGGCAAAGTGGTTCCCATGCGTCCAGCAGCGAATACTGGCAACAGGATAATGCGTGACTTGCCTGCACACGGTCACCGGGACGGGAATTGAAAGAAAGACGTATTCGAAGAAAGTCACACGAACTGTGTGTCGCACATTCCGTTGAATCTCTGCGTAGATTCTAGATAACGCGCTGCCCTACAGCCACAGCCCACATTCCCCGACCTTCACGCATTTTAGAGACTTCCTTCCTATGGGCGCGTGCTGTTATATGCCTTTAAACTGCGCTGTCACAGTGGCACGTCGCATCTGATTGCGTCACAGGCTACAAGACATGAATATGTTGAATTCTTCTCATTGTCTCCCCAGGAACACCGGTGTTAATTTTCCTTCGTTTTCAATGTTTCTGCATCTCAGCTAGATGTAGCTGAGGTCAACAGTGCCGAAAGTGCACTGGTGTTCGAAGAGCGTGCGAACCATAGCAGCAAAACTGGTCGGACGGGCCCCCGCGACTCTTCTTTTGAATCTTGATTTTGTTGATGCCGTGCCTTCTTGTTGAACTTTCTTTTGCTGGAAAGAGCGAGATAATAAACCGTCCCATCGTAGGCTCTCTGGTATCAGTTGTAGGTGCTCGCTGCTCTGGAACGCACACACCGTGATGATGGCGTTGGCCAGCTGCGTCTTCGCCCTTGTTTTGCTGGTGGCATCACCGACAGGTAAGCCCTCTGTGTACTCGGCGTATGACATCTGGTATATCATCTGATGAAAATTCCGGTGGTCTGCAGCGTTATATCTTGAGATATTGCCCTGGTGTGTTGATATTTGATGGTATTTTTCCAAAACAAAGGTGAAACATTCTAGGAAAATTTAAGATGGGGAATAGTTGGTACAACTTCGTGACTGCTCGAGCTCTCAGAAAGTGACGAAAGTACACGCGATCAAACGCACCCGCTGGGTCATACGCAAGTCACTGTGTGTGTTGTCTTTTTGGGGGTGAGGCTCCCTATGCCGTGGGCAGTGCATCCATGGTGTAGTAGTAGTAGTAGTAGTAGTACGCAATGTAGTAGTATGTAGCCACCTTCACGGCTGGATTACAGGAGCGGCACGCGTAAACTCATTTGAATTCAGGAGGAAGTCCGCGCACGTGAATAATAAACAAAAAGATAGTTGTTTCTGATGAAATAACATACAGAGAGGAGTATTGGTGACTTATTATCCAATAAACTGTGGTTTGAATTTTATTGTTGCTCAAAAAATACTAGTATCAGAAGGACGTACTTTGAGCACTATCTCGCAGCCAATGAAGTGCACTTTTGCTATCTGAAAACTTTCCCCAACATGGTTGCCACGTTGAACCTCGCTGGGCACGCCAAGCACTGGGACGGTTTTGTGCTCTCCCATAGTAGAGTACCGAGTACTCTAAATCGTTAACCCTTCTTGCTAGACGAACTAGCTGGGCGTAAACTCCTTGGTTTTCGCAAGGTTTTAGCGAGTGTTGTGCCGCAGTTTGATGCGGCGAACGTTGGGAACTAGGTACGAAGGGCAGGCCGTAAAGAAGTGCGCACGTGCCGGTCGTCTAGTCCGGCCATGCCATCTTTCGCTTATTCCTTGGAATGTCCGCTGGATGGTGGTAATTTTATATGATTAATATATGATGAAAAGATGCAAGATGGTGGTACTTGGAGTGTTCGATATATGGATGGACGGATGGAGATAGGCATGTACGGATGGACGGTCGCAGAGTTGGACGCACGGACGGATAGAAGCAAGAATGAACAGACGGACGGCAGCGCAGACGGAGTGACGCATGCTTCTCCCCACTCATCATCATGCACTCCATGCTTTCGCTGTGATTTGTTTTTTCAAATGTCCCTTCGTCAGTCCCTGGCAGCGCGTACGACTGTAGACCAACAGGCCACTTCGACAACAGTCATGGCTGCAGATATATAGAGAACACAGGAGTCACTTAGTGCAGGGTACTTTACAGCCTTCCTGCTCTTCAGTGTTAACGCAATCTGTTACAGGAAGAAGTCAAGAGTCTTAATAATGTTATGGTAAAGAAGGCCTACTTAATCGTGCTCGCATCCGCGGCACGTTAGCGGTCAGACTAGGTGTGGTACTCTTGCATGACGCTTGATTCAAACCTGTTGCAATAAAGAATCACTTATCATAGAGTGATCTCGTGGCGATCTTGTTTTCTTAGTTATAACTACAATTTTGTTAAGCCGAGAGGTATGCGACACGGTGCCAATGCGAACACTGCCAATGGCCCCAACGTAAGCAAATATAAAGAAATCCCCAACCTCCCCGTAAGGGAATCTTGAGGAAATGCGAATGCATTGTGCAGCGTCCATAACGGCGTTTCACATGTGAGAAGCAAGCGTTATAACAAGAATGTTTTCTGTTTAGGGGAGAAGCTCCTTATTCCGTTGGTAGTGCGTCTGGGATATGTGTAGTAGTAGTAGTAGTAGTAGTAGTAGTAGTAGTAGTAGTAGTAGTAGTAGTAGTAGTAGTAGTGGTAGTAGTGGTAGTAGTAGTAGTAGTACTATTTGTTGTTGTTGTTGTTGTCGTCGTGTAGTAGGTAGCCAGCTCCTCGGCAGGGCTTGAGAAGCAGCACGAGCGCACTCTTGATTTGAGGATTAAACCCGTGCACGTTAATCATAAAAATAGATAGTTGTTTCTGATGAAATGACCTAGAGGGGTGAGTATCAGTGACTTAATCTCCAATAAAACTTGCCTTGAATTCTATGCTTAAAATATAGTAACAGAAAAACGCACTATGAGCACTATCTGACCAGAAAATGTTGCCACGTTAAACTCGCTTGGGCGCAACCTCCTTGGTTTTAGCAAGGTTTAGTGAGGGTTGCGCAACAGTGCCATAAACTAGCGGTGATGAAAGGTGAGAAGTAGACACGATGCGCACTCTGTAAGAGAGTGCAGGCGTGCCGCTCCTCTAGTCCAGGTGTGCCCCCTCTCGTTTAGTCCTTGGAATATCCGCTGGATGTCGGTACTTCTATACGATGAAAAGATGCAAGATGGCGATACTTGGAGTGTTCACTACATGGATGGACAGATGGACAGACGCATGGACGGGCGAACAAACAGGCATGTGCACGGATGGACGGACTGATGAACGGACGCACAGGCGAACACATAGACGGGCACACGGACGGACGCATGATTGGATGGACGGAGAGAAGCAAGAACGAACGGGCGGACGGAATCGTGGGCAGACTGACGGACGCTTTGCACCACTGATCATCATGCACTCCATGATCATGCTGTGATTTTTTTTACACCGCGCAGCCAATAGCGTCGTTCGACGCATGTAGCGTTTTTCTGTTCCATCTCTAGTAGCTTGCGTGCAAGGTTAAAATACTAAGAAGTGAACAAAACAAACAGCGTTCTTGGCTAGGCGTTGGCGTTTACAGCGGGGTTTCGAGCCCACATTTCCAGATGTTCTTGAGAGGCACTCAGCCAGCAAACGGCCAAGAGTGGGGCGCGAGCGGACGAGTAAGTGGGGCGCAGGGAGATTGATTTGATTGATTTGTGGGGTTTAACGTCCCAAAACCCCCATTTGATTATGAAAGGCGCCGTAGTGGAGGGCTCCGGAAATTTTGACCACCTGGGGTTCTTTAACGTGCACCCAAATCTGAGTATATGGGCCTACAACATTTCCGCCTCCATCGGAAATGCAGCCGCCGCAGCCGGGACACGAACCCGCGACCTGCGGGTCAGCAGCCGAGTACCTTAGCCACTAGACCACCGCGGCAGGGCGGGGCGCAGGGAGGAGAGAGCGCAAACGGTGAGAGACATGGTAGGAGCTTCGGTGGCTAGGGGCGCGCGCGCCCGCAGCTGTTGCTATGGGAAAGGGCGGTGTATCCCGCGATGTCTGTAACCGTTCGCTCTCTCTCCTCCTTGCACATGACTTTCCCATCCGCTCACGTCACACTCTCAACCGTTCGCTGGCTGGGCGGAAATGATTCCCCTTCGATGATTTGCAAAATGAATGAATAGCTGTGGAGTAGTGGGTACCTAATAACTGCACTTGCAGTACATATCGAGTTGTAGTTTAAACGGCCAATGACTACCACGCAGTCATTCGTTTACTTACGGCATAGTTGAGGCATGCACCGAGAATCGTAGCAGGCTAGCAGTTCGAAAGGCGATGCGTGTGAGACCCGATTACGCTAACGCGGCCAATTCTTGAAGGTGAAGGTCAAGGATCATCTAACTATTCGCTGTTGCTTTAAGTCTTAACTTCACTCCTCCCTCTATTCACCGTTTACTCAGACTATCCCACTCGACATCGTATGGACCCGGAGAAAGGAATATCAATCTCAGATTTGAGGCCCTTTCATTTGCCACTCGGCGCGTTCAGAAGTTGAAGGCGGTGCTTGCACGTGCCCATCTTTTTGTGGCAAAATGTATCATAAACACTGCCAAACCAGTAAACTTGTTTTGTTGGGGAAATAAGTTATGAGTCACTTAGGCACGAACCCTACCAGGACTTTGCAGTCCTCTTTTTTTCTATGATAACTAAGAACATTATTCGCTGCTTTTTTTCAGTTTCCAATTACAGCGAAAGCTGTTATGAAATCATTACTTGGGCCACACACACTTCTCTACCAGTGTTCGTAACCACATGGTGCGAAATTAGAAAAACACCTAGCAGAAATGACACAGTGGGGCTCGAACTCAGGTTTGCTTGGTGCCAGCCCAGTATTCCACCACTGAGTTACAACGGCGCTTGTAACTTGTTGTCAAACATGCCTTAGGCAGACTTGACCTAGCACCATTGACACGGTGGGGCTCGAACCGAAGCCCGCTTGGTGCCAGCCCAGTATTCTACCACTAAGCTACACCGAATTTTTTTTCATGGTATTAAAGTATTTGCGTAATGAAGACAAACTCAAGTAAACAAAAGTACGATCAAATGGTGACTATAAGCGTTCAAGCGTTACTCATAAACACTCAGTGGCTAAAAAAGCGCGAGTTCTTCACATCGAGAGTTCTTGACATCGTGTTATGCAAACTAGAAAGGGGCGAGGTCAAACAGCTCTCCAAGATGGAGTACCAGTCCGGACTAATGTCTAGCTCGTCATAAATGTTTTTGAGGTGAATAGCCATTTCAATGAAATATGTGCTTGAAGAGGTGGTGGGCTCTGCATTGTGGTCTTGCATTCATGTCTTCCACAAGCAGTGCATACCCATAGAGAAAAACATATATTGTACTTCATCAAGCGCTGCTAGTAGAAGACAACGTATTGTGTTAGAATTCATAAAGAAACGCTTTTTAGTGCTCGCTGAAGGACATCCCAATACAGTATGGCATCTTTGCGGCTAACAAAATGTTAAATCGTTTCTGGCACATCACATAGACGGCAATTAACAGGCGGAATAAAAATACCCTTTCCTCTCAACCATGTGTTTACCACCAATGTTTAGGAGAGGAGTTTATAGAAGAACGTTTCTTGAATTTGGTGGAATGTACCTTTTTCGCACTCGCTTCAACACATCGTGGCCTGAAAGATTGGAATACAGTAAGTGGCACAACGGAGGTGGGAAGAGTGTATTCAGTAGATCCTAATACAGCGCCTTGCGCGTTACTGTGTATAGGTATTCCACAGAAAAGCGAGCTTTCAAGAACTGAACTGCGAGGTAAACTTCCTGCATGAATCCCCACAAGCGTGGGCGTTCGGAGAAGTTTGATGAAACGATTAAGTCTGGTAAACAATGAACAAGTGTAACCTGCAAGAAGGAACTGATTACAGGATGGGAATAGTCTCGAAAAAAAAAAGAATCGTGACACTATTTGCCATAGTTGAAGGTGTTTTAATTCTAACCCATCCTTTTTTTATGGCTTGAATATATTGTCACAACGCATGGGCTCAAAAGTCCAAGACCATATGAAAGTAGCGAAAATCCGATGGAAGCGTTTTATATAAAACCTTGCGCAATGAAAACGTTGCGATACATAGTAACGCTTTAATGCTAAGAAAATATTGCAAGCTTCAGCTCTCCTAAACATTGAAAATTGATAGGGAACAAATGTTCGGGCCTATGGTTCAAGCTTAGGGACGCACTACTTCCAGTAATGCACACTGAATCTATATGCATGAAATGGTGCCTCGAGGTATGTTGGAGGAGTTCTTGTCCAATTAATCTCCACTGTGCTAACCCACAGGCCAAACCACAGTCCTAAACTCTTAGAGGCATTTTAACGAGCTCCTGATACAACGCCAAACTTTTCAATTGTAGACACCACAATTTCGACACTTGGCTTATCTGTGCAAAAGAGTGCGTCGTTGTCTGCATAAGACAATACTTTAAATTCACTGACTAATATACTGATGCCACGAATGCAACTCGACTGCATTATGCTTAAGCACTGTGGTTCTAGATAAATAGGAAATAGAAGAGGTGACATCGGGCATCCCTGCTTTACAGAAGAGCGAATAGAAACAGGCTTGGAGAGTTGAACATTAACTATCACACGTTTTGAAGATTCATTATAGCATGGTTTAACGCCTTTAGGAAGAACTTTGTCAATATTGGCATGTTCGAGAAGAGAAAAAAGGAAGGAATGACAAATATGATCAAAAGCTTTTCAAGGTCTATCTGCAGCATTGCAAGATGTTTTTGAAAACTATGACAGTACTAAAGCACTGTACAAGTGACATGTATATTGGTTTGTGTGGGTCGAGCCTTGATTCCACATGTGTGATGAGACCCAGTGAGGATCGACATCGCAAATTGCGATGTCAATCCTCTGAGATGGGCGCACACACCCGTCTTAGAGCCCCACGCTTTGTTTTCTAAAACAACTGCCAGATGGCGCTTATGTCTCACGTGTGACGTGACTTGACGCACTCGTTCGCCTCCGCTGTACGCTCGAGGCACTCTAACGTAGCGCCTGCAGAATACCATTCACCAATTTTCTTGCGCAGAACATCAAATAAATGTCTTGTTCACTCTCTCCACACGCAAGACTAACGTCTTTCAATATTTGCAGATTACGTGCAGATACGGGACCAATTTTTGTTCAACAATTTTATCGGCAAGGACTAAGCTAAAAGGCAATACGTTTCCGTTAGGCGATTTCTTTCAACCACGATTGAGGAGACAGCAACAAATGGAGAAAATAAGGCGACAGACTCCTGAGAGCGCTATACAGAGCAGATCATCAACACACCACGGGAGGCTGGTTTTGCTGAAGTAAAAATTGTTACTTATTCGGCTCTTTCTTTTTTTTTTGGGGGGGGGGGGGTAAATATCAGCCGTGATATGTGAAATTTAATTGCTGCACAATTTGGTTATTTCTTCCTAATTGAAACACGTGTTCGCCGTCTGACTCATTGTGAGGCCATTCATTGGGACAAGGAAGTTTGCGGAATTAGGGCGTTCCTACAATACTTACTAGTGAAGTAAACTGAAAGATGTTCGGTGTGTTCTTTGTGTCGAGTAGACAAATCTGCGCCAGGACAGTTCCCGTAATTTATCACTCTCCCTTTTAGCGTCTCTCATAATCATATGGTGGCTTTGGGACGTTA
The DNA here is from genome assembly GCA_013436015.1 of Rhipicephalus annulatus. Lineage (NCBI taxonomy): Eukaryota > Metazoa > Arthropoda > Arachnida > Ixodida > Ixodidae > Rhipicephalus > Rhipicephalus annulatus. The sequence goes on along the minus strand of WOVY01002520.1, from coordinate 15,741 downwards.
AACCCCACATATCAATCAAAAAACTCTTTGATATATTTGGTATTCGAAACATTGTATGTATGTAGCCAGCACTTCAGGCTATTTAAATCAGTTGTGCTATACCCATTGCCTTATGCTATTCGACTGCCCTGCTGTTCTCCCCAGCATGAACCACGTGCCATCTGAAGCGGGTGGGACTGGAAGGTCCTGCTCTCGCTTGACGACCCGGCGTTGCAGCTGGCCGTGGGGACTCGGGCTACCGAGGTCATTCCAATGAGAAAGGATGGCCGTGTAGCCGTGGTGTGGGACCACGCGGTCGTCTCTGGACGACCGCGGGGTCCGAAAACACTTGTAAATAAAGTTTATCTGTCTGTAAAAATAACGCGTATGTGTGGCAATTTCATAAATCAAGACCGAATGTTATGGCGTTAAGTGGAAAAGAGCGTTAAGTGAAAAAGGTGGCACTGCTTAAAAAGTATCCTTGTTTGTGATGTTGCGTATGACTTGCAGGTGCTCACCGGACCGAACTCAAGGATGGATGCAGGATGGATGACCTCAAAAAGTGTGGCGACGACTACATTCCATACTCCAAGGGCGGGCTTCTGCGTATGCCCAACCTGCAGTTTGCAGAAGGGTGCAAGTACGTACGTCCACATAGGCGATGAAATATACCCCGAAATAAAGGTCAGATTATAATTACACAAATATGAGATCCCTGATATCAGCAAACAAGTTCCCATATATGAAGTGGGGCATTCTCCACATATTAGACAGTTGATGCCGGTATGCTCTGTATGATATAATTGAGACGCGCGTTGCTCATTTCGCTGTGTTCATACAGCCGTCTCCTCTTCCTTTTCAAAATATTTCTTGTGCTTTCGTTGCATTGAGAATATGATCTTTCAAATGAAATATAACTCTGTGTGCATTATTATTGATGCGCGAACTCTTCTTGAAGGAGTCATCGCAGATACGGTTTTTGATTTGTTCACTACAACAGGAAATTGTGATAGCCTACTTTCTAGGCTCTGGGTACCACTACTATATAGCATTCATGATCAAACCTTTCTGGTGTATAGAAAAAAGACAGATAGGAAATCAGGATATCGAAAGATAAAATATAAACTAAGTTTTAAATCATTGAGAAACAAGAAACTTATCAATTTATTGTATGCATGGCACACTAGCATTGAAAGGGTCTCTGAAATCTTTTTCAAGTACCTATGAAATGGATTAACTAAAAGAGTTTATTGGCTCATGAATTCAACGCCGCAATAATTTTTAGAAACCATTCAGCATGAGCGGAGTTACAAAGAATCGTCGCACGCTGCAATCGCGTTCTTTCTTTTCTCGTCCCGGCGAAAGCGCTGCAGGCTAAAGAGGGAGGGATTGCAGGGCCAAAGAAAATACATCAAGTGAGCCTCATGACCTTGAGTACGCTTTATTTTTTTTTCTTTGAATACGCGGCTTTTTCCGTGTGATCATCGCGCGCGTACGCTTGCAAAACCAGCGCTCTCCCACGGCGATCCCTGTCACGACTGAGTGCGCCATGTTGAAATCAGCCAATGGCTGATAAATGGCCTTCTACACTTTTTTAGCATCTTCCGTCATTTAATTTTGTACCCTCACAACAAAACTGATATCAACGAGATAGAGAGAATTCGTCAGATAACTGTAAGATTTATTTATAACAGATTCGGCCGTACTTCAATAACATGTTTATTAGCAAAAGTCAACCTCCGAACTCCAACACAGAGAAATACTTTGTTGAGATTGAAATTTTCGTTTTAGTTAGGTCAAGTTTATATAATAGGTTAGACTTATGACGTGTACTTCATTTTTCGACTGGATGTGACACAAAGCGGAGGCAAGCGTTCACATAGACTCCGTTCGCCACCCGTAATATCACATTCAAATATTCGTTTTTCCACAGGACATTTAGCAAATGGAAAATAATAACGATATTGTTTCACATTCACCTTGTAGTATTTACTACGCAGCTTCAGCGATGACTGTATCTGCTCTATTACGTGAAGCAGTGCTGTGTATTTCAATCACTGTGGTGTTTATTTTACGCTGTTGGTCGTCCTGAATACAGGGTCTATTTAATTTTATTGGGTGCCCTCATGCCTGTTTATTGCAGATTGTTGGGTTTTTTTCATCTTCTGAAAGCTTGTAGATGCATTGTCTTATTTTCATTCTGTTACAAATTTGGGTATTTACCAATGTATACTCACTCTGCTAAAACCCTCTTTGATTGATTGATTTGTGGGGTTTAACTTCCCAAAACCACCATATGATTATTAGAGACGCCGTAGTGGAGGGTTCCGGAAGTTTTGACCATCTGGGGTTCTTTAACGTGCATCCAAATCTGAGTACACAGGCCTACCACATTTCCGTCTCCATCGGAAATGCAGCCGCCACAGCCGGGATTTGATCCCGCGACCTGCGGGTCAGCAGCCGAGTACCTTAGCCACTAGACCACCGTGGCAGGGCAAAAAATCCTCTTTGAAGGTTGCAGTATTTGATAAATAAATATTGAATAACTTTACCTAAAAAGGAGCAAGAAATTTTCAGCGGAATTTTATAGTTTGTTGTGAATGCCAGGCTGTGTGTGGCACAATAGTAGTTGGCTCACGTGTTTTCGGGTGCCACTACTACCGATTGGCAGCGTTTTCTGGTCATGCTCAAGAAGTGTTGCGGGGCCTTTATAGGTACTGCTTCTGTCCTTTCAACGCGAGACGAGCGCTTTTGTCCAATATGTTGGACATGACAAATGTTCGCTTGCCACAGCATGTTTGTAGACACCATGACAAAAGACGTCAAGAATGAAGCTCAAAAACCTAAAATAATAAAAAGTTAGAAACAGTCAAAATAGATCAAGATAACTTAATCTGTTTTTTTTTACTTTCGAACTTAGTGAACAAGAATACCATCTGAATTTTGGCGGGTAGTTCTATCAAACAGGCCGCTGCTAAATGCTGCCATTGGATGCCAGGTTCCGGTTGCATTGCGGCATTTAGTTTGCTTTTACTTTTTAGAAAGTGCTAGCGAAGTGTTAATCATAATAAATCAGTTACATTTTAGGGAACTACTGAGCGCGCGTTTGTAGAAGATGACAGCGTGTTGTCAAAAACGGCCCACTCGCACTTGAGCAAATTTCAAGGGACCCAGGAAAATCGCTATTTGAAAGTTCCCTAAATTGAATATTCACTAGAATATGGAACTGCATTGCGATTAGCAGCTATCAAGTGAAACGTTTGAAATGCAGTTCATTTTAAAAATAATTGTTCAATTCTTATTGGAGTGCTTTAAACTCATCAATAAGGAAACCTTTACAGAGGCCTACGTTTTTGTGCACTGCCGCTAACAGAGCTTGTTCCTGAAACTCGTGTTTTCCTACAGCCTCGGCTTTACATACAGACTTTCAAGCTGCCTCAGCCATTACAACTTGTATGTAATTCTCTTCCTTCCGTTGTAAAACATTTTATGTGGCGGTACAAGTCGCATCTAATGTCCTATCTTTCACAAATTCGTATTTGCCATGCCAACCATGGAAGATAACCGAGCGCTATCCAGCATATGGTAACGCTGAGCGAGTGGCAAGCTAGAGCATTTAACGCAATTCACCCGACCTATATTCAACAAAATAACAAAAAGAAATTCCGACAAGCTAAACAAGCGTTCTTCACTGCTGAATCTAACTTCTTTATTCGTAAAAACTCGCGAAGAAGAATAAAGACGAGCGTCTACATCAACCCCACTTCGTTCAGTAAGGTCTTGGCATGCCCGGCCGCTTCGGATCAGGCACGTTCCTTGAAACCGAAATTGCCACTTTTTGGGGCCTACTTGGACTCTCCGCGAAAGCAGCGCAGTGATTGTGATGTACGAAAGCTCACAAAGTAAGTCTCGCTGTGAAAGCGGCGCAGTGATTGGGACGTACGAAAGTTTACCAAGTAAGTCTAGCAGTGAACTCTTTCAGGAGTGGATGTGGGACAACACCACAAACGCGCTACAAAACGCAGCATAGACACCGTTTTCTATCTGGACTTTATACGGGCCATGACGGCGAAAAAACAGCTGACGAGTTTATGCATGACTGTTATTTATTCAACGACCAAAGTTCATGTAATTAGTTTAAGTATAATATGAGTGTCTCTTTTCTTTTCGCTTTTCACTCATTGAAATTTCCTTATTGGGCCTTTGCAGGTCAGCTCATTAAATTCTCATACACATGAACGGTACTCACTTTCAGGTTGATCGTGGAGCAGATCAATTGCAGCTTAGACTTCATGAAGAGCTGCACGCAACAAGCACCCCAAGCGGCCGCATTGGTGGTGCTGCAGGCGCTGAAAGAAAACATCGAGGACGTCTGCGCCGTGGGTTCTAAAGCGTACAAAAGTGCGTATCTCACTACTACTTTAGTGAAATCCTCTATGTAAATTCATGGTTTGATTGAGCGGCCTGCGAAGATCAACAAAACCAATATTTCAGACGAATGGAAGTGCGCGCGCAAACACTTTTTAGAAATATTTATTTATTTATTATTGAAGTTGTGTGTTTGCTGGGGAATACCACATAACGGCTACTGGTATGCAGTCTGGCGTTCTCTGAATTTCAATAAAAGTACAAGGCTGTTGTTGTTGTTGTTGTTTTAACTGTTTTGCTGTGGAGAGGTTGAGGAGCCTAAGTACAAGGCCGTCTTTTCATATTTCCAACATTCGACTGGGATCCTCGGAATCTCGTGATTATCCTGGATTATTTCATATTACGTTCAGTTTATTTTATTATACCCATCAACACCAGAGGCTTTAAAGAGGGCAAGTGGTAACAACGCTTCAAGACAAAGAAAAGCAAGAAAAACCTAAATACAATAAAACAAAAATAAAGAAAAATGCATATGAAACAAATGAATGAAATGTGAACTTTTAGTGAGTTTAGAAAAAGCCTCAGTACACAATAGAATTATGAAACTGTTCATGATGAATAATGTTAAGAACGTCCGTGGGAAGGCTAATCCAGTCACGAGAGGTCCATGGTAGAAATAAATAATAAAAAGTGCGCAGTTTTACATGAAGCCAGTCCGACTTCATAACAGTGGTCTGTGCGATGGGATGCATGAGATGGCTCAGGGAAGAGGTGATCGAGTATTGCAGTGTGATGATACGTTTTATGAAACAATGCAATGTGTGACACTTTTCTGCGCGACTTCGTGCCATTATAACACGACTGCGCAATTTGTTGCTGTTGCTGAAACAATGCACAATAAACGCTCAACTACCTCTGTAAAAACACGTTTCACTTCCAGGTTGTACCAGTTCCTATATAGGCGGAATATTCCCGTTTTCTTAACGATTCTTCTATAACGCGTTCCAAGTAAATATACTATTGGCTATGGTCCGGCATCTGCATTATAAGTGAATTTTGTCATTGTATGCTACGCTGCGGCACTATCTCTAAGTAGAGGGTTTTGTTGCATTTTCCTATAGCACGGTAAAATACCTGATTGTTTAAAATTAGAGCACACTTTGTAGACGTGGACAGAATAGACAGGGATAAGCGCCCTACGTATTCTGTCCACGTCTACGTATACTATAGTGCACTTTCACTTCAAACAATCATGTGTCACCAACTCGCCCAATCAATCATATTGACATGTAAATACCACCTGACAGCCTAGGAGCTGTCAACTTCACAGGACTCGTATCTATCCTAGCATTTTCTTAACTGTATGAAGGTCCATATTTCCGTTACATACAAAAAACAGCACAATTTCGAACTTCCGACCTTGCGAGCCCTGGGTGACCCTTCTTCTTACATGTTTATTGTTTCTTAACTTCTTCCAGTCTCGCTCAATGAAAGTATATAATGATCCTGTAGCTGTTAAAATTGAAAAGTACTGCAAATGACACTGTCTTAGACACGTTTTCTTTGTAGCGCACATTAACAAGCGTGCTAGAACAATCAACATAAATTAACAACAGGTTGCAGCTTATGCGCTTCAAGCACGATCCACACTTACAGCTAACAAATGCCGTCTTTGCCATACAATTACTAAACCAAAATGGTCGTATATTGCAAGTGGGGCGCCCTTCCAACGCCACCGACGTCACAGGTGGGCGCCACTACAACTCAATTCAACACCTCAAACGAATTCCAGCTCCGCATGCCCACTATGATTCACACTCCCGACAAACAAAAAATAAACAGCTCTCCGACCCTTAACTTCGCACAACTTTGCCTTTATTCAGAAGAAATGATACACACAACCTACATTGTCTAGCACACAAAGCCCAGCGTAGCACACGAATGACCCTCCTTCTCGCGCGTTTATTCTTTCCTAACTTCTTCCTGTCTTGCTCAATTTTGTCATTGTTAGCTTCAAAGTGTCCGTAATGCCGTAGGTTTGCTGATTTCGAGAGGTCGCACTGCTACTTAGACGCTTGGTGTGACCTGGCGAGTTGCGCGCTCCTGTTATGCGAACTAATCGGCGACTTCTATGTGATTCTTACGTTGAGCGTACACGTCGCGGCTAATTGGAGTGCATGAAACGTAAACTCGAAAAGTTTGTAGCAGATAAATAATAGAATTGTGCTGAATTCAGCGCTGTATGCTATTTTGTTGCCGTTTAGGAGTAGTGATTAAAACTCAGGTCAGCGGATATAGTGATGGTCCCCAGTCGGGATTCAGATACACGTATTAGTAACTACATTTACAGCTAGCCTAATAAGGTGGATTAGTGCACAAAAAGAAAAGGGGTGAATTATTTGTAAATATAGAGCGCGGCGAAAAGGACGGTAATATCATAAGCAATGAGAATAGGATAGTTGAGGTGGCAGAGGAGTTCTAAAGAGAGTTTTAGAGAAGCTGAAACAACCAGGATGATATCATAAGAAACAATATTAGCCTGGAAGAATTCGACATTCTACCAGTAAGGGAAGGGGAGTAAGGAAAGCCTTAAAAAATTGCAAAGATACAAAGCCACTGGTGAGGATAACGGAACAGCGGACCTGCCGAAAGACGATGGAAAGATTGTGTCAGAAAAAACTGGCCAACCCGTATTCGAAGTATCTCTTGATGGGGAGGGTACCGGAATATTGGGAGAGGGTGAACAGTACCTTAATACACAAGAAAGGGGAAGGAAAAAATTGCAGGCCGATCAGCTTACAGTCTGTTCTCCACAAAGTATATACAAAATATACGCTAATAGAATGAATTGATTGATATGTGGGGTATAACGTCCCAAAAGCTAATTAAATTAGGAAGACAGAGTTCAATCAACGAAAGGACCTAGCAGACTTTTGTACAGGCTACTCCTCATTTAACCATAATCATACCATAAATTAGGTGATAGAGAAATGCGCGGAATACAAATAACCCCTATAGATATCTTTCATAGATTGCGAAAGGTATTTTATTCAGTCGAGACATCAGCAGTATTGCAGGCACTACGGAATCAGGACATCGATAAACCCTACAAAAACATACTGGAAGAAAAATACAGTGGATCCACAGCAACCACAGTTCTCTATAAAGAAAGCAAACAATTACCAGTAAAGAAAGGTGTAAAGCAGGGACACACATTCTCTCCAATGCTATTCACCACATGTTTACAGGAGGATTTCAGGGCCCTAGATTGGGAAGAGCTAGGAATAAGATTTAATGTAGAGTATCTAGTAACCCGTGATTCGATGATGACATTGGCTGGTGAGTAACTCAAGGAATGAATTGCAGCTCATGGTTAATACAACTGGACACGGAAAGTAGAAGAGTAGGTTTAAAAATTATTAGGCACAAAACAAAAGTAACCTGCAACAGCCTCGGCAGACCACAGCACTTTGCGATAGGTGGAAAGATTCTGGAAGTTGCAAAAGAATATGCTTACTTAGGACAGGTAATATGCATGGAGCCGAACTGGGAGAGGGAAATAACTAGTAGAATAGGAATGGGGCGAATCACATTCGGCGAGCATTCAGAAATAATGAATGGAAATCTGCCACTAACTCTCTAGAGGAAGGTATATAAGAGCTGTATCTTGCCGGTACCTATCTTCGGAGAAGACACCTGGAGGCTTACAAAGTGGGTTCAAAATAAATAAAGGATGACGCAGCGAGTCATGGAAAAGAAAATGATAGGTGGGACCTTAACAGCCAAGAAGAGAGCAGAGTGGGTCAGGGAACAAACCGGGGTTACGGATATCATGGTTGAAATCAAGAAAAAGAAATGGACATGGTCGGGCACGCAGCACGTAAACAGGATAACCGCTGCTCTTTAAGTATAACCGATTAGAATGCCAAAGAAAGCCAACGCACGAAGGGGAAACAGAAAGTTAGGTAGGCTGATGAGATCAAAAAGTTTGTTATAACGTGGTAACAGAAAGCACAAGGCTGGGTTATTTGGCAGATTATGGGAGAGGCTTTTGCCCTGCTGGGGACTTAATCAGGCTGATCATGATGATAATAATAATGATGATGATGATTATGGTGTTGATTATGATAAATACTATTATTATATGATGATTTAAGTGAGGAACGTCATTAGGTCATACCGAATATTGCGAACTGACTGCCAGATTATGGTGCTAATGCTTCTGCTCATATCATTTGTGATCTACGCAGAGTTCCAGAAAAGCGTCAAGTGCATGGAGTTAGTAGGCCATAGAATGCATAGGTGCATGCAGCGCTTCCACGACCTCATAGAACGAGCTGTGATGAAGGCTCCCGTGAGAGACGTCATTCCCCATGGCTGCTGGCAAGTACTCTGTCTGTTACAAAGCGCAACTGAGATTGCTACCTGGGTCTCAGATGAATGCCCCGTTTACATTCCCATCGTGTCAACGTACCTTTCTTGTTGGTACAATTAGAAACATGAAGCTATGAAGATTCTTTTGTAAGTTGTGGGATATTTTCGCACTCAAAATCAGAAGACACGTAGAAGTAATGTTCGGGTTTTGCAGTAGGCTTATCAACGCGCTCTCCAACATAAATCATACATATCTAGGAGAACCTTGCATTTATGTCGAAAGCTTGAACTTAAGCACCTCAGAGAAGAGTGTCAAATGCGTACGAAAAAAACTAGATTTGCGCAGAAGTTCTGGGATTGAACGGTGTGACGGTCCGTGGATCAAACGAATAAGGTCGGGTGACTTGCGAGGCCCATCGCCAACAGTTACCCTAATCAATTTGGTAATGAAAGCCCTCCAATATTATGTTCTAGGTTTTTACCATACGAAACCACTGTATGCGTACGAGGCACGTTGTATTGGAGAGTCATGGCAACTTCGGCCTCCTGCGGATCTGTACCGTGCAATAACTACTCACAGTACACAAACCTCTGACATTGTGTTTTCATAAAACCGAACCACTGCAGCTCGGACTGCATTCGCATTTGTCGAGTCAGTAGCCAAGCACCGTAGTCGCTGAACCACCACTGCGGGCCCTCATGAGACGCCCCGAACAGCTTGGCACTAGTAATGAAGCAACTCTGAGGTGAATGTTCTGGAGGCCAATAATGGCAAACGTAGCGCTGCAAGGAAACATTGTCTGTATACGTGTTCTCGCGTCGAGTAACTGCGATGAACTGTCCTAAAGACCTTGCCCCCCTTTACAGAACCATTCCAGTCGTTTAGGCATCCGCATCAAAGTTTCGCAAGCAATAAACGCACTCGGTAACCGATAAAAATGAATTCACTAGCATTAATGAATTGCCCGATATAGCGTGCTTCCCTGCTCGGGACACCACGCTATGTATGCGTTTTAAACCAATAATATTATTTGTGTGCTAGCCAGTTCAAGTGTTCTTGGTGCGTACTTGTCTCATTTATTTATTTATTTATTTGTTTATTTATTTATTCACCTATTAATTTATTTGATGATCGCCTGGTATTTTGGTAATCGGAAAAGTTTTTGTAGCATGGTAACAAATGTAAGCACGGAAGTAGTTATATGCGCCAGTTTATTCGGTTCTAGCGTTCACCGTTGCAACTATGTATACGTTCTTCTTTTTTTCAGCATCTACAACGATTTAGTTGGCTGCTGGTCAACGACCCTTGCTCCCTGCGAAAGAGTTCAAGCCAAAGAGTTCGCGTTGGGTATCCTGGACGACATCTTTGGGGAGGTAGTCCACCTCGTGTGTGGCAGGTACATCAAGACCACGGATGCCTGCAAGGAACTGCCACCATTGCCGCAATTGGGGAAAGGTGACCAACGGTTGGGCACGTACATCGAGCTCGTCATGGAAGTAGCCGCTACCTACGGGCGAAGGAACTGACCTCTCGCTTCCCTCCTCGACATTCGTTATGGCACATTTTGTTCCCATCTTCACTACAATCGTTCTGTGTGGCGATAGCTCTACAAACAAGGGATGCGCTTAGCAGAAGGACTGGCACATAAGTACGCCTGAAAAAATTATTGTGTTACCGATATGCCGCTCGAACAGCCGCAATGATTGTTGGCGATAGAATCCCATGAAGATGCTGGAAGAAAAGAAAATGTGAAAATGTGTACGTGTTTTCTATTGCGACAAATGGGAAGGGGCCAACGAAAGATATTGAGCAAGTTCACAGTAGTTCTGTGTCGATGGTGACTAGGTATTGAAGTGTCTATCTTTTTTCTGGGTCACACGTATTAGAAAACACCGCTACTAACGTTGAAAGTCGTGATGTTGGAAAGCTAGGAATTAACGCCAAAGTGTACAGCATATTTACGTGTTATTGAAAGTGTGTCATCTTTGTATATTTCTAGCTGAATATTAGGGCGTATGCTTTTGTGTGTGTGCGTGTGTTTGCTGCGCAAAGTGCACTTTTATCCACTAGGGCATTACATCTTCTGGAATAAACTTTTTGCAAATAACTGTGCGTGCTCTGTGTGTCATTCTTCCGCTGCGCATGAGGAACGATGTTGCCGTGGTAGGACGGATTGAAGGCGGCCAATTGCAGACTGCTGGCAACATGTCGCTGATTGCTGCTATCTACAGCGCACTACTTGCTGGTGTGTAGGGGTCGGTTGCAGGCCATTTTGCTGCGGCCGTCTGGCATATTTAACTGACGTACGAGCATTGTGCGTGGGCCATGCAGCCTTTCCTTACCAGACTTGTGTTACTTGCAAGAGCGTCAGTGTTATAAAGCCTGTCGTAAGCACGCTTCAACTCTTCCCACACCTATTCTGGATGTTTTTTTATCTTCAAAAGAGTCGTTTGTGTTAGGCTGAGTTCATTGTACGAAGAGTGGTGAGCCTTTCTCGCCAAAGGGAACGCACAAGAGATTGCTTGCCAAGCTGCTTTTATCACGTTGGTTGTGCTACGACAGTACTGCCTCAAGGAAACACGTCCCTTACCGAGAAGTCCTGGAAAAATACTCCTATTAATCAGTAACTTACTTTAAATTACAAGCAGCGATGTACACCTGGGACAGTGTTTTAAGATTGCCTCTACAAAGTTCCTTCGCTTACAAGAAACACCACTTGATTGTCGTTTCCATGATAATATTCAGATTAATTCACTTTTACGAAGTATAACCACAGTGTGATCTTTGCCCCGATTCGCCTGTATCTTGTTAAAAGTAGAAAAATAAAGCATTACCTGAGCAACCACTTCAAGCCCATATACTTAATGTTTGGTTGAGTTGCTTATAAAGAGCATACTGGTAGCGCCGGTTGCTACATATGCCACTGTCTAGTTGATTTCGCACGCACACAGAAGGCTTAGACGTTATCGGGTAAACTGCAAGTCTGTAGCGACTTGTGCTTAACTTCTGAGGTGGTGGTCAATCAAATTTTTCACATTTGCATTTGATGCTCCATGATTTACGGTAGGTATGCATGGGTGATGATGGCGAATACTTATATAGTCCCTGTACATTTTCTATTGGGAAGCTTCGTGTTGTTGGAGGTTCTTGGCTTGCGGTGAAGGGAAGAGGGGAGCCTCAGTTCAGGGCCTCGTTTGGAGCAGCTGCTGTGTGGGCCCGGTCGATCAGACTCAACTTATCTTCCAAGTTTTTGCTGACTAGGAACTCTTCCCATCGCTTCGCTAATGTATTTTGTATTGGTGTATATGCTGTAATGACCTAACACTCCCCCGTGACATGGTCTAGAATAGCATTAGCTGAGCACCACGGGCAGCCACGAGAGTCTGCCGAAGGATGCATTTTACTCAGGGTGTGCAAATTTCTAAACGGGCTGGTTTGAATTCGCCTCCATCTGTGTGATTTTTCTTTGTTTATTATTATTACTCTAATGAAGTGACCGTCATCACAAAGATATACAAAATAAGCTTGTTTATGGTAATTAGGAATAAACAAGGAGCTGAAATTCCTCGAACAACACACCTATACTGATCATAAGGTAAAAGTAATATACTTAAGATGCGTTTCAACGTCAGTTTGCCTATAGTAACCCGCACAAATGACTACAGGAGTTACTTTTGAAATAGAGTAGCACACAAGCAAGTAAAAACAAATACGAGGATACAGTGTAGTGAACACTTGAGTGCTATTGCACCTGTGGCTTGCAGCGTTAGTGCACTAGCGAGGTATTTTAACGGCTTGATTTTTCTCTTCTTCACACAACTATAATTATTTTTACTGACACTGCAAATACTACAAATAACACCTTCTATGCATTGGTTGGCTTTGTCGTTTCATGGTTGGTTGGGAACAACCTTTTGGTAGTCCGACTGAGTGTTTACCGACTTAGCGTCAGGCCTTCCACGCTGAGACTTCGAGGCCTTGTCTCACCTCCGCCTTGCGGGTCTGCTGTATGGATCAAATCTCGTAGCTGCGGCTGCGGCTGCATTAGGCAGAAGCCCACTGCCGCGGAAGGGTTACGGAGTTAGCAGCTTGCGGGTTTTGGGTACAATCCCAGAGTAGACGTGGGTCGACGGGGGGGGCCTCAATAGGGCAGACCTTGAATATATTTGCCGGGCACGTATTCGGGTAGAGTTTGCCTGTTAGATCGCTTTAGTTTTCAATCTAAAAGCTTGGCGAATTGAAAGGCCATCCGGAAACATCGGCCAAAATCAAACACTTTGCGGAGCATAACTAAAATATCAGAAATCTGCGCACTCCATCAAACGTTTCAAGCACCAGCGACACCTAAATATTTTAAGAGATGTTTGTGTTGAGCGAGCTGTGAAGCTGATGATGGTTGTGTTTCGTTAAACCTTTTCAGCTCCAGCTGACGTGATCTGAAAGAAAATATAAACAAAACGAAAGAAACACTTTTTCTCAGGCAGTAGTCTGAACCCAGGTCTTTTCGGTGTGAAGGCGAGTAATAATTGATTGATTGATATGTGGGTTTTAACGTCCCAAAACCACCATATGATTATGAGAGACGCCGTAGATTATGAGAGGCACTTGGTGTCGCCATTCCACTCGGACTTGCTGCCACGCTGCAGTGCCGTGCTCAACCTGCTGGGGTGTTCTTGGGTGAGGATTGAGTGGTTTTAACTTTCTGTCTTAGAGTCCGATTCTATAGTTTATCTGTTTCTGAGTCTAACCATATATCTAGTGCCTATGTCGAGTACTTCTCCTGGCCAGGCGCGATCCGCCTGGTCAGCGTCCCTGCCGTCTAATGAATTACCGCTAGACTCCTTTTTCCGCAGTGGTATCGACAGCATTCCTGTAGCACTGGTACCTACGAATGGTGGCTAAATCAGACTTTCAAACCCTCAGGTGGTTCAAAAGAAACTTAAGACAACTTCAAATCATTTCCAGACCATCACAGATGTGCGCCCATTTGGGCGAGGAGGTATCGTGTGTAGGTCGCCGGATCAGACCTGCGTGCAGGATCTTCTCAAATGCACCTCCTTTGCTGCTACCCCGGTGAGTGCTTTTATTCCGCCACACCTTGCATGTACCAAAGGCCTTGTACGGGGAGTCGACTCTAAGCTGAGTCCAGCTGAGACCCTAGACAGGCTCTCTGGAGCCGGCGTAATTTCAATTTACCGGTGTAATCGCCTAGTCGACAACCAGAGGGTACCAACCGAATCTGTTATCGCGACATTTGTGGGCACAAAATGCCCGTCAAAAATAAAATTATGGCCACTGATCTTCCGAGTAGAACCCCTCGCTTCTCGTCCGATTCAGTGCAAGAACTGCTGGAGATTCGGCCACAGTGCGGGAGGATGTAAATCTAACGTTCGTTGTAGCACCTGCGGAGAGAGTCATCCTTCAAGCAATTGTACTGCAACAGTGGAAAAGTGTGGTCTCTGTGGGGGCAGTCACTGCGCCGACAACTCTGACTGTTCCGCTCGTTCCCGGGAGGTTCAAATCCTAGAAGTTATTGACCGCCGCCGCTGTTCTCGAAGGGAAGCACTTGACATAGTTAGAGACAGGGCTTTGGATACTCTGGTATTACAGCGCGCTGCACTTCCAGTATGGACTCAACCCTATCGCAGGCTATGCTGTGGAAAGGCAGTGAGTAAGGCAATGGATAAACTAATATCTAACCTTTCCGTCTGTTTAGTGCAAATTATTTCAAGCCAGATTGGACAAACAGTACAGACTAGTACAGAACCTGCAGTATTACACATTACCAGTGACGCCACACAGCTACGCAATGTAGTGATGGACGAACTTTCTGCATCTGCAGGCAAGGCTAAGCAGCCAGGAACACAGGTGCACTTGGACCGACATTCGCCTCGGCCGAGTACAAGTACTGATACAGATATGGAACTCGATATACGATCTAATAACGTACAGATCCCCTATCTTCACCGATCTCAAGTCCAAATCTAAACGGAATGAATCAGCTATTTCGCGTGAAGATGCTAAGAAGGGCGTGACAGGCGCCTCTGCGGTGCGCTCAACACCATAGGTCCGTGAGGGTACTACAGTGGAACTGCCGTTCTTTATTCTCAGCCTCAAACCGACTTACATTACTTTTGCAATAATTTTAATCTTGATATTATAATTCTCCAAGGAACTTGGCTTACACCAGATAAAAATTTCCATCTTGCAGGTTTTCGTTCTTTTCGATTAGATCTCCCATCACGTGGTAGTGGTTTAATGATCCTTGTATCAAGTAAATTATGCCATAGGGCGAAAATTTCTTTCAGATGTTAGACTTGGATTGTGAATTATTAGCATTAGATTGTGTCTCCCCGGATACCACCCTTTTTCAATCGTAAATGTTACTTTCCCCTCCGGTGTGCAAAGCACGCGTTATCTTGACAGCGTTTTGGTAACATGTAGAAAGGAAATTGTACTCACAGGAGAATTTAATTCACACCATTTGTCTGGGGTATAAGGACAGATTCTTGTGGTAGGCGACTGTGGAATGGACTATTGATCACAACCTTCCTGTCTGAATAAAGGTCATGTAACATTTGTCCGAGGTCAAACTAGCTCAGTATTGGATTTAACGTTTGCTCAAAGCAATCAAGATTTTGTCATGGGCTGTTTGGATTCGGCAACTAACATGACCATCTTCCTGTAGTTTTTGACATTACTGTCCAACAATAACTTTAGATCAGCCAAAACGCACATACATCAACCATAGCAAATTTCAAGCCTGCCTCCGTTCTGCCATTTCCAAGCTTGGAAATGCAAGTACTAAGGAGATTGCATCTACGATTGGTCAATGCTGGGGATCTAGAAAAAATTGTGAATTTTCTATTCCATCCAATAAACGATCCTCCTCTCGTTGGTGGAACGATGAGTGTACGCGCGATAATAGAAGACGAAAAAGCCGCTTGGAAAAAACTCTTCTTAATCAGAGCCCAACACTGGAAAGACTATCAATTCCTTGTTGGCGTATTTAAGCGTAC